>JAENRP010000052.1:0-72776 GCA_024741835.1 Diplocarpon mali | reverse complement strand
TGATTTAGAGGTACAAAGGTACCATCTCGGCCCTGTATAGAAGACAGACACTTTACAGACTTTACAATATATGCATTTTTGATCAAGTACTCGACTTTATTTCACGTGAATATCGATACCGGCACGGAACCTACAGAAGTTTGCCGTTCGCCATACACCATTCAGCATTCCTCATTCGTCATTCATCTATGTATCTATCTACTCATTTATCTATCTACGACAAACCCCAGATGTCAAGTGCCCGCCCTATCCATCACCCCACTCCACTCGATTCAACTTACCCACCAACAAACGAACCCACGTATTTCTCTACTTCTCTACCCCTCCACCCACCTTTGAGCATTGGTACCAGTGCCTCCTCCCCTCAATCCCACCCACCTCCCCTTTCTCAAATTCCGCTTCTAAAACACAAAGCCCGCTCTCAAGCTCCAAATCCCTAAAATCTGAATCCGCCACCCGTAACGTCTCTCAAAAGTGCGTCAGTTAACTACAACCCTGTAAATGACAACCATAGGCACACCGCACCGAACCGAACCGCACCACACCATATAGACACTCATCTCTCACTCTCTACTCCAAGAGTCCAGGCCCGCAAAGCAGAGATAAAAAACAGAAGAAAGCTTCGCTGAGACAGCCACATGCACCCAAATGAAAGAAATGACCACCATGGGCACTGACCCCTCTAGCCGACAAAGACCACACCCACACCCCGATACCCAACTCCAAGTACTGATCGATACAGACCGTCGACCTACAACGCAACATTCGCTCTCCTTGCCGCGTCAGCACCCAGCAGACCCTTCATCGAAGCGCGCTTCCGCTTCCCATACATACTCCTGCGATCCCTAACCGGCTCCTCCCTCCTCTCCGGCTGTCCAATCTCGGGATCAAACTCTGAGCCCGGACCGAAATCCGGAACCCCGCCCAGCGTCCCGTAGATATCGCCGATATAATTCCCCGGCCGAACGCCCTTCTGAAACGTCTTTTCCCAGGCGCCCAAGATACCCTTGATCACTGGGGTACCGGCGAGGTAGATATTCCGCACCGCGGGGTCGAAGGCGCCCTGCGAAGAGTAGAAAAGATTTTCCGCCGCACTCTGGCCGGGGTAAGGGCGGTCAAAGTCCGAGGCGGTGCGCATGAGGATGATGCGCGAGAAGTCGACCAATTTGTGCAGGGCAGCGCGCAACAGAACTTCGAGCGTGGCGTTGTCCTCCTGGGCAGTCATGCAGTACACGCCCGAGCCGTTGGTCAGCAGCGCCGTGGTGTTCTCGAAGGCCGAACCGAGCAGCGCACCGCTGTAGTAGACGTCTGACGTCGCCGTGTCGCATTTGATGATGCCAGGCTTCTTAGTGGCCGCTGCGTAGATCGCGGAGGCGTTGTCCGCGGGGGCGTAGTTGGCACGGTACGCGACGGCCTCGCTGCTATCGTTGAGCGTGGCTGTGCGGGCGAACTCGGCGGCGATGTCGCGCAGGGCTTCGTTGACTTCGAAGACCTCGGTGCCGTAGATGCTTTGCGGGTACTCGTCCGGAGAGTCTGAGCCCTGAGGGATGTAGCCGGTGCTGTAGTTGGAGGGGATCTCGCGGGTGTCAAACTCGTATTGCAGGGCGACTTGCACGGCGTACTTCGAAAATGCTACGTCGCAGATGGTACCGTGTTTGGGGTTTACGCCGGCGATGCCACCGATCAGAAAGTACGCTTCCTTCAAGTTGAAAAGAGGCGTGAGCATGAGAGCCGTGATGGTGGCTGCAGCATTGATCTCGGCCTCCCCGGTTGTCACTTGGCAGACCGAGCCATCTGCCAAGCAATGTACGGCTGGGAAGAGAGGAGAGAGGCCAGGAATGGTGATATTCTTCGCGAGGAGGTTACCAATAGAGCCAGGGGTGTCGGCATTCGAGTACCAGATATCCGCCTCGGGAGAGAACTGCGCTCGTCAGAGACGCTTTTTGCTTGGACGTTTGCAAACGTACCATGGATATAATAACCACTTTCGGGGTAATCACATCGCAGTCCTTGTAAATCACTCTGACATCTCTCGAGCCGACTTCCACCCTCCTTTCTAAAGATGTAGCCAAAGAAGCACTTGCAGCGAGCAAACTGGCCAGAATATTGGGAATCATTCTTAGGAGCCTGGCAGGGAGCACGAAATGGCCGAGAAAAGCACGTCGTTGCGTGTGAAACGGCGGACCGCTGTTCAAATGGTGACAGAAGGGAAGAAGAAGAAACGGTCAAGCAGTCGAAGCTCTAGATAAGCTTCTCGGAACGAGTGTGGAGTAGAAGAAATTGACAGGGCTAGCTGGAGTCAATCCCAACAGAAGAAAAGGAAAAACCGACCTTTGTAGAGCCCCATCCAGTCATCTTCGGAGATACCTCTGCAGTGGAATGCTAAGACGGTACTGTAGCTGTTGCATGCGCAGAAGAGAGCTCGGAAGAGGCAGTGATTGACTTGCCTGGGCTGGGATTCACCCGCTTGGGCATCGGCAGGCACCCTCGTACCAGCAGCTCCCCCTCCTGTACTGTCCTGTCTTCGCTTCTCCTCCTCGCTCTCAGTCTCCCGGTCTCCGAAAGCAGGGGCGAGCGGTGGTCGGCGACGCTCACTCGCACTGACTTCTCCACAGCCGCAGCTCTTGTTGACTCGAGATGTACTTTATGCAGATAAGTGCCCGTTTGTATAGTCAGGAACACGTCCGAGAGTGTCCCAGATGACGAAGAAGAGTTCTCCGTACTGCGCATGATCTGTACACACAGTACCGTACACTGCAGGGTGGACGAGAGTATTCCCGGATCCGCCCTGCTGGGCCAGGACCAGGACCAGGGCCAGGGTATCCTGCCCTGCTCGTGCGCCATCTGAGATTCTGCACGGCTGGGCCATCGGAGTCGCACTGCAAGGGGCTCGACCCGGTGGAGAGCGAGTATCGTACAGCAAGTCGTAGCTGCTGGGGGGTTTAACGGCATTCACTCGAGTATTGCCGGGACGAATGGACTCGACTGAACTGAGCTGGACGCAACGGCGGTACGACGAGATACAGTACCTCGTACCTGGTCGCAAGCCTGCAGCTCGCAGGGGATGTGCGATGGACTGCGGTGGTGATGAAAAATTGGAATGCTGGATGGGAGATCCGGAGTGACGATACTGAAGAGAAGTTGTCGACATCGAGGTGGCGCTCACTAGCTCGACGCTAGGCTGCTTCTGGCTACTCTCCGTCCGATATCTCTGTTGCAGCGTTATCAGCGTTATCAGCGGGCCGACCGAGATAACACCGTTATCAGCGGGCCGACTGTACATGTGCCCGAACCTCGGCTTGAGCTTGCTGAGCTCGTCCGACGGAACACCTCTGCTATTATTCAATTAACCATGTATTGTATATCTTTAACGCGGTATTACATGGCGAAGCGCTAACCAGCCTCGGTATTCTCGTGCCACGAGTGCCACCAGCAAAACATCACGAGGACGCCGGGGAAGAAGCCGAATTCGACGCAGCCGAAGCTTGAGAAAGAGGCTATTGCATCAATATCTTCGCATGCATGTTTTCCTGTCGACGCCTCGGTACGGCGAGGCCCGACGTCGTATCATCGTCGAAGATAACACTTGCCGTTGAAATGCACTTCTTCTGGCTCGGGTCGGAGAGCGAAGTTGGGGCTGCTGCTGACTGGACAGGACTCCACAAGGGCAGGGGATTTATACCGAAGCGGCAGGATATCTGAACCGAGAATTAGACGCATACGGATACTTGGATGTAAATATGTACACATAAATCATGTACCGTCATGCACATATCAATAAAAGCACATATAAGCTGCAAATCCAAACGTCGTACCCCAAACACAACCATCAGACTGAAGCGAGAATCAGGTAAACATCGAGCCGAACGCACCTATACAGTTCCAAGGCAGCCCCAGCTCCATCAATCCCCTCGTCAAAGCTCCGAAATCAATCAAGAGCGCGGCGTGCTCACCGTAGCTTACTGCTCATCTCCCCTCCCTCGTTCTCACAACTCTCACGCACCAAAACCACACCCAGAGTCCAGTCCCTCGGCTAAGTTCTGACCAGACAACGCCAGCTAAGCTTGAAGCCCAAGAACGAGCCAGCGGTATCTCAGCTCCACACCCAACACTCGACACTAGCCGCCTAGTCAATTCAAGTACCGAGCTTCCATTTCTTCTCGACTCGGCGCCATGGCGACTCTCCATATCATCACCTTGAAGCGAGCAGAGAAAACACCACGCCCACGCCCGTCCCTACGTCCCAGAGAAATAAGCGAGACTCGATTCACAGAAAACAAACACATCACCACCCATAGCCTGGCACCTGCTACC
This sequence comes from Diplocarpon mali, assembly GCA_024741835.1. Lineage (NCBI taxonomy): Eukaryota > Fungi > Ascomycota > Leotiomycetes > Helotiales > Drepanopezizaceae > Diplocarpon > Diplocarpon mali. Next base: position 68,462 of record JAENRP010000052.1, on the reverse strand, counting down.
AATCCCGCCACCAACCCACTTCCAGCTTAGATGGACGAGACATGGGGCCAGCTGGGTTCGGGATCTCGATTTCTATTCGGCTATTCGCCTATTTGGAATCTGGAGTCTGAAGTCTAGATTCTCGAGTCGGCTGCAGCACGAGCACAGCTCGCCGTCCTAGAGACTGCCGGGCGTGACGTTGCCTAGGTCGGGTTTGTGGGACTTCAGTAATAGCGATACCGGTACCAGTCTCAGGCTCAGTACCAAGAAAAGATCCCAGCAGCAAAGCAGAGGCAAAGCTGGCCCAGCGACTTGACATCCGTGCTGCAATAGTCACGCCTCGTGTCGCGTCTATCGCCACAGGATCCCGACCCGGTGTATCCTATACCCTCCTAGCACCCATCCATCACTCGCACTTGATCTCCAGAGCACCTCGGGATTCTGGACAGGATATCCATCTCTATCTACTCTGCGCCATCTTCATCGTCATCTCCCCTCCTTCCCGTCATCCAGTCTTCTCCCAGCGCGGCATGTACCCGTCGATTCCCCGGCTTCGGCTTGGGCTTCGGCATCCCACAGGTCAAACGCATGCGCAGTCCCCAGTATCCGGTCCCCAATCACCAGTCCCCAGTACCCTCGTCCCTCCACTTCTCCTTCTGCCTCTGAGATCCTCGCCCGCCGATAGAGACACAGCATGCAAAGCAACCCTGCCGTGCAACGCAATGCACCGCCCACCGTCTCGCGAACGCGCACAGAGATATCATGCAGGGCCCTCTCTTTCCCGGGCCCAGATCCCGTACGACGCGAGGACTGTATCGACCCGGGAGCACTATCGGCGGTTGATGCAGGCCCCCTCCCTCCGTACACAGCACCGTCACTGTCACGCCGCACAGCACAGCACAGCACAGCGCGCCGAGAGATCCTCAAGCCCCAAACTAGCGCTGTGTGCCAATCCAGAGGTTGCGTTGTTCAGGGTCAGGGGTACCCGTCTTGGTGTCGGGTTGGAACATCGTACGTCCTGTCGAATCTCAGATCTGGACGCGGATTCACAGGGTGTTGTTCCTTGTTCTAGCTGGGTCCATGGACTGGGGCTACTTACTCTCCTGGGATATGTTGACGCTGACAGTCGGACTGAAGAATGATTCATTGAGCGCAAGAATACTTGCGAGGCAGAGCAGCTTGTTTGAAAACTGAAATCGAGACGAGTTTACCCGGCCCGGGAGTGCAGTTTTAGAACGCCGTTCCCTGGGTATTTACAACATGAAGGTGTCCCTACGGCAGATGCTAAGGCTCCCCCATGCCAAGAGCGGAGATGCGACGGAGATGCAATAGACCCTGCAATGCTGATGTAATGGGGAAACATTAGCAAGGAAACAGGTCGTCTGGTGAACCTATTCAGCCCATCCCCAACTTTGACCCCGGGCACAAAAGCCCCCTCCAAGTTTGATCCAGATCCCCAAGACGAAGAAGTGAGCAAACAAGAGCCCTGCAGTCACCCCGCCAACGCTAGAGCCCTTCGCCAACTCCAAGCCCGCGACGAACATGAGGGGCCACATGACCACCTCTCTCGCACCAAGGGGGGCGCAGAATTTCGTGATGCTGTACAATTTGGCGAGGAAAATACCCAGCCGGAGCATCATTTGCAGAAACTGTTCATTCCTGCATGCCCACGCCACGGCGTAATGTCTCTGTATGGACAGCTGATGCCTGAACCTCGAAATCGGCGTCGAAGGGGGTGGCATCAACAGCGGTCTCGGATTTGGCGAGGCCGACTCGCTGCGATGCGCGCTGGGAGGGCGCGAATGGGATTTAGACTCGAGAACTAATTGCGAGCCAGGTGTCGGCGTCGGTGACCTAGGCTCGGCGGCGTCCTCAGTGTATGCACCGGAGCGGACTCGTTTGCTGGGTTCTGTTTGCCGTGAGAAAGGATACTGAAATTCGAGTGGGAGGAACATACCGTTGACTGGCGTGCCCGGGGGCATCGGCGAGTCAAATGACTGGAATATCCGGCCACTAAGCCCCGCGGCTCTTGAGGGTGTCTCAAGGCCCTTTTCGGTGCGAATGGCGGTCAAGATGTCGCTGGCGTTGGGTCTCTCGCCCGGGTCGAGGGCGAGTAGTCGCTTCAAGAAATCGTAGAGCTGGTTGGGTAGCTCGGGTCTCTCGCGTCGTTCTTCGCTGAAGCCGGACCAGCTGCTGATTTCCGCCCGCAGCATATCGATGTCCTCAAACTCTTCTTGGATGCTATCTGCGCTTTTGTACGGGAGTCTCCCGAAGCACATGAAATAGAGAATCATGCCAAGACTGAAAATGTCTGATTTGGTAGTGAAGTTCCCGAAACGCCCAAATTTATCTTGCTTCAGGACTTCCGGGGCACAGTATGAGATTGTGCCCGTTGAGCCGGTGGACTTTCGCACAACGTTCTCAGCTTGTACTTCTCCAAAGTCGCTGATGAGACACCGAAATTCGTTTCCATCCTTGTGGAGTAGACAATTGCTGGGCTTCAGATCTCGATGGATGTAGTTCGATGCGTGTAGATGAGCCAGTCCTGACGTGATGTCCTTGAAAAATGAGTATATTTCTTCAAAAGACAGCTTCCGCTGAGAATTAAGATCTGGTCGGTCCGACTGTCCCCGGGATCGTCTTCGCATTTGTTCTTTCAGCTGTTCCTTCGTGCTCTTCGTTGCCGGGGAAGGGCCTATGATGTAATGCAGCAGATCCCCCGAGTTGCAGTACTGTTGCAAGATGAATGCGCAGGGCACCGAAGGGCTGAAGCGGTTGAGCTTGACATCTTCCAGCCAAACATGACGGTAGGATACGAGGTTTGGGTGGGATAGTCCTTGCAGGAGTTGGACTTCTATGAGAACTGTGTCCTGTTAGCTACATCGAGGCAGCTCTTCCATAGATGTGTACCTTTCTCAAGCCAGGCATGGTCATCCCCAACAGGCACTCTCTTGCATGCGAATTGACCTGATCTAGTCAGTATTTCTGAACCAGAGCCCCCTCGTGTGCATACCCAAAGATACACAATCCAGCTCGTGACGGACCAGCAGCACCACGCCCTTCCCACCCCTTCCGAGCTCCTTCTCTTCAATAAAGAACCTCTCAAAGTAATTCGGACTGAACGCCTCCTTCTTGATACTATGACCAGTCTGCAGCGCCGGTATACTCGTCACAAACTCGGCGTCTGACACGGATCCACCCGTGCTACTCGCCGCCGACGGAAATGCTGGCTGGACCAGTCTGCGAGTCGGGCTCGACGGCGGATTGTGTTCCTCCACGCTGCCGTGCGCAGCCTGCAGCATGCGAAAGTATTCGGGACTGATGAAAGGAGAAGCTCGATGCGGGGATACGCTCCTCTCTGGGGATGCGGAGCGGAAGGGTCGGTGGCATGTTGGGCAGTCGGAGAAAGAAGGGGGAGAAGTTGCGCCGCGCAGGATGAGCTGTTGCGTTTGGGGATCGCGGATAACGATGGCATCGTTATGGCGGCTGGGTTCACGGTCAGTATTGCCATCCATCTATCTATGTATCAGGCCTCTGGGGAGTTGGCTATGGAGGGTTGTGCTTCGCATCATATACTCACAGGACAATCTCGCGGCTGTCGCGAGGGTTGAATGGGACGAGAGACATGTTGAAAAGCAGACGCTCCACGTGTCAAAGTGACATCTTTATGATGCTATACCCACATACCAGCTGGTCTGCATCAGGGATGTTTGCCAGCAAGGCGGGTGTTGCTGGTACGAGTTGCTGGATTGTTTGTTTCCCAAGCAAGTCAGAGCTTCCCCACACTTCGATCATCTTGGCACCGAAGCGAAAAGGCTAAGCCTCGCTTCTTTCAAAGCAATAAAACAAACGAATACCAGAAATACTTTCTTCCACGCAATACTCATCTCCAAATCTTCAAAGCGAGAAACAGGGTTTCGTAAACATCCATTGCGTGGAGAATTTTAAGAGAATCCAAAATAAGCCGTCACGAGAGCTCTTAGCGCACAGCTTCCACTGCGAATTACGACACGATATACTTCACTCGGCAAGATCCTCTGGTCGATAAATCTGAGCACAGAATTCCCCATGCTCTCCTCAGCTCTCTTTCTGTCCTTCGACTGCTCCCCTCCCATATCATCCCTAGTTTTGACACCATTCCTGGCCTCCAGTATCAGACCTACGAGCTCCTGGAACTCTACACCATCAAAATCCTCATCCAGAAGCACGATCTACGTGAGCTACTTCAGATCAAAAAGCATATCGATTGCCTTGTCTGGACTTGTGGCTAATGGCCCTTTCTCCCTTTAATTCTCTAACGATACCCACCAGTCAAAGACGATCTTCTCGACATGAGGGAAGTACCTCGGGACCGCGAGACATACGAAGGTTGTCATCCGCCTGCTGGCACCCCATGCTATTGTTTGTTCACCTTGAATACCTAGGTAAGAAGGTAGCATCAGTATTACCACGTGACCGAGAAACGAAGAGATGGGTAACTTGTAAGTTGTCTCTTCGAAGTACCCTTGATTCCTTCATCCCGTTACGAACTTGGAAGCTCGTGTCTATTAAACTGGGTATAAAAAGCGACTATGTATCTCAGAAGTTATTATTTTGGTTTCACGATCTATTTACAGCAAGATGCGAATAACTCTCACTTTACGTGTCCGCGCCATTATGTTGACTCTAGGTTTCGAGATCAGAAAAGCGTAATCATTTGGCATCAAAAGCTCATTTTCATCAGGTGAAATACGCTCTCTTACATTGTAGATCAAATTACTACTTGTAGACACCATTATAGCATATAGAAACGCACGAGTGATCACTAACGTATTTCCTGTTTCAAAAAGAAAACTGGAGTCACCATTTTATCTGGCCAAGTAGACACCTTACTAAAGAAGAAACCATTTGTGGGAAAACCAGGACACAACATCTAGTCGCGAAGACTTAAATGAGAAACGAAAATCTACCCTGCTATGCCATCCGCATCCATATATTCTCAGCCTCAGCTAGGTAAGGGGGCTAACGATATCCCGGCCGCAGATGAGCTACCGCGATGCACTAGGTACTGCGCTTAGTTTTGAGCTAGAGGATCGTGAAATTGTAACTCCAGACTCAGATACCGCGACATTGTGAGCTGCAAGATTTTGGCAGAAGCAGACTAGAAAAAAGACCCTCACTAGACCTCACCGGAGCTGTTCCCATCAAATCCGAGTCATTTCCTCACCGAGCAAACTTTGCTGCGTACATCAACGATTTTGGTCGACCCTGACCTGAGAAAGAAGATCCAGGACGCTTCAGCCGGGTTTCTTCCTAGACGTAGGCAGCAGCTACAGTTTAATCCGATAGCACCACATCCCTCGTGCGCTGCCCGAGCTACCTACACCCCAGCCTCCCGCTCGGGCAGGGACCAGACCCGCGGGCGGCGAGCACTTCTCGCCCAGGTCGCCGCGCTCCGAGAAGAGGATTGGCTGGACAAGCGGCCCAGAGGTCAGGCTTCTGTGTATTTCGCTTGATTTTGTCTCTGGGAGAGGGGGTATGGTGCTATGGAGGAGATGCTGGGCTTTGTTGATGTCTTGAGCCGGCAGCAAACCTGGGAATGATACTTCCGGCCGTAGAGTAGGAGGGCGGTGGATGAGCTCAGATACCGTGGCTATAGGAATGCAGATAATTACAACATTGCAGGCCCGGAATGAGGTCCTGCTGGAGTCTGAGGTTGGTGAAGTGTTTGGTGAAGTGTTTGGCGATTAGTCGTGGAGATACTCTCGGCAGCAGGGCAGAATTGTTTGCACTAATTGTGACGCCTCTGGAAACATCGAACGTCATCTTGGCGATCCACCAGTCTATCATCCAGGCCATATATCTGCTCCGCAGCCACGTCGGGGGGTTCGGAAACACATTCGAAGTCGCGGTGCTTTGCTATTTGAGGGGGAAGATATTCCGCACTCGCGCGCAGTAATCCGCCAAGGTCTTTAAGCGAGATGCAACACCGGGTTTGTTTACACGCGGTGGTCTGACGTATTTTGTGGAATCATGGAACATACTGACCTCCTCTGAGCCAGACTCTGCGTGCCAGTCTACGGAAGACCACAATGGCATACAGGACTCTGGGCGCAAAAGATGTCCCGACTTCTGGACAGTGACACAATTCCAAGGCCTTGCTGTACTCTCAGCTGCGACTTACTGAGGGGTGTTCCCGTTCCGCTTCTCTTTCTGTTATTTTTTTATTCCACCCCCGCTCCATAGATAGAAAAAAGAGTTGCCACTTTTGAGATTTTTCATCGCGAAGCGCTCATACCGGCTGCATTTGCACTATTCTCTCGCTCGCCTCTTGAGCTGCCGTTGATAAGTTCCGTGATCTGATTCTTGTCTTTATCAAAAGAGAAATTTCCATCCATGATATAAGAACAAAAAGCAGAAAAGGACTCAGAGGAAACTCGTCAGGTGACGCCCTGGACTTCGTGCCTGCGCAGTGGTTAGAGCATGCTAGGGGGGAGCTAGGAAGGACTAGACCTTACAAGAGCGCACATAGTCCGTAGAGAGCTATACTTGCTTATACGGAACTCGAAATAAAACACCAAATCCAGATCGGCGAGCGAAGCGAGGTGGGAAAAAAAGTGTTATTCCACGATCGGAAGCCTCCGAAGCAACTGAATTTCAAGCAATCTTACATGTCAGAAGCACGTGAAAATGCTCCACGGGGAATTTCTACAGGTGATCGCGGAGATAAACTATCGTGCGTATAGCTAATCATCATTCGACAGTCCTAGAGTATGAGGACCGTTTCTCCATGGGCAGGTGCACCCCATCGGAAGACCCGGGATCCACTATCCAGGTAGCTAGCTTCCTGGCTATTGAGTTGCTAGCTACCGGGCGATGAGCGATCGAGTTTCCGGGCCTTGTTTGCCGATACCCTACGTAGATGTATGAGCTACGCAAGAAACCAGACCGTCTCCTGGGCAAACAGAGTCCGAGGAAACTCGCAATTCAAGTGTGTAAGCCGGATCCTCGACACGTTTCCGTCCCATTGTGGTTCAAATTGCAGACGGGGATCTGGCTTCGACCTAGGCCCTGGAAGCTTGTAGCCTTTGGCTTCAAAACAGGCGGTACTTGGAGAACTATCTTAATGCCTTGGAAGGAGGAGGATGCTTCGTACTATCAATACGGCTTAAGAGATGGGTCTCGAAGTTTCTATTATAAATATGTGTGAATGTTAGCACGCCACTATCGGTCGCAATCATGTCCTAAGAGAAGTTCCACTAACACTACCGGCAAGAATCCATTTACTCTATCCTTCTCGCCTGTCTTCACGCTTGTTTCCAGCTAATCAGGAGGGACGCAGGTCCGGGACAGTACAATTTATATGACTGATACGGTGCTCAATATTCGCCATTCTCACAAAAGCTGCTTGATACTTTCATCGCATTACTCACTAGGGACTCTGCTACGACTCTACTCTAATAGACTGATACTAGGGATCAAAACATAGTCCCGAGTCCAGCAGTCGCTTCCGGTAAGCTCGACTTCGAGTTTGCTTAGCTCCGGCTTGCTCGATGCTCGTCTTCGGCTGTCCTGCAGACGGGATCTGGTCTTCGCGCTATCCTTTCGCAGCTCTGTAAAGCGGTAGGAAGTGCGAGACTGCGAGTGCTATATGAGCTCTGGGCCAGCCAGGCATGAAAGATTTCACAGATCTCGAAGCTCAAGTCCTAGAGGTAAGACCGAGGGATCGTGTGATAATCACCAGGGGATTCTTTCCGGAGCACGGAAAGCCCGCGCTGGTGATTTTCTTCGTTGAGCGAGAGCTTAGCGTTATCATGAACAGCCCGAGGTAGGACTGCTGCGACCTGAGATTCGTGTATAATCATATGATATCAAGGCTCACTGGCTGGTTTTCAAATTCGTCAGCTTTGCTCCTTCTCTTGTTAGTAGTGGAGACTCGGTTTCAATGATTGTCTGGAGGTATCCGCAAGGATATTAACGTGTTGCTGGGTAAGAAATGGGAGTTCGTTAACCATGTTCAGCAGCGCACAAGCTGCCGTATTAAGATGGCTTCAGACGAGTAAAGGAAAGAGCTTGTGCGGGAGATAGGTTTCTACCACGAAGCAGAGCTTTGCGGATGCGAAGCAGCAGTTGAAGTAGTTCCTGAAAAGAATGGGATGCTACTCAATGTGACCTATCAGATCTGAATGACGCAGCCAGCGTCCAGAGAGACTGCTAATGTGTAGAATCGCAAGTTGAAGAGCTGACGGGGGTGATATATTCGTTGCCGACTTAACTAGTTGAATTTTCAGAGACTGTGCGAGGAAAATTACTGTGGGTTTGTTCCTCACTTAGGAGCTGGAAAATGACTGCAGCTTCTCTAGCAGATGGGTACTTGTTGGAAGCAGAACTGTTATTATTGTTTAACTCTGAGGCAATTTTTATATGATCAGACCGGATTGGAAATCACCCTCTAGATACTTTTACAAATCTAGATATGCGAGGCAGTAATATAACAAAAGCCAAGTGTATATACATCTCATAACAGCAAGATTGATCGCTGATGTCCTGATACAATACGTGTCATGGAAGATCGGATTAGATTATATCAAATGGCTTTTTTGATAGATGTGAAATCAAGATGATCATTAAGACCTAGTTCCACTCATCGAATGCTGTGCAGGGGCCCCCTCCCGTGGATTGAAAAACCAACGCGCACCACAATACGCGGCAGCATAATGGATAATTCTTAGCCCTTTACTGCCTGAAAGCTATACTTGTCGCAGCCCAAGTATTACCATCTTGTTCGATGGCCCATAATAGGTTCAGCGGCGCAAAGAGAGCCAAACTGGGTCTCGCATGGAATGACGCTTGAATGACGATGGGAAAACGTTGGGAAAACGCTGGTAGGAGCTATTCGGGGGGCTCTTTCCAGGAATATAAATATCCTCGGAGGTTCTCAACTTATTTCTTCCTTTTGAATATACAACAACATTCTCAACAACTCTTCTTTCTATACCCTCTTCTGCAAAAGATTTGATCGGATAGCACAAAGCACTCCAGTTCTGCATCCTACACGAAATAATACAGACGAGCCGAACTTCAACGAGAGAAACGAAAATTTTTCAAGATGACTCGCAGAAACAAGAAATCAAGCACGGTCCGGCCCTTGATAAAAAATTCTCCAGACCTAGCTGCTCTTAGCATCACGGATACCCGAGGCGGTGTCTCAATCACAGGCCAAAAGGCTTCAGAAACACCTGTGATCCAGACAGAGCCGATTCCAAACGGCAGGTCATCAGCCACTCCGACTCGCAATAGCAGCCAGAAATCCCGGGGTAATCGATACAAGAAGTTTCCCACCAATGGTCCAGCTTTATAAACCAGTCCAACGTGAGCAATCTCACCCACTCATACACAGTAACGCCCACTAACACAAAGAAAGACATGCAGAAAATGAATCTCCCTTATTCAGCTGTCTCACTCTCGAGCTCCGTCGAACTGTTTGGCGCCATACTCTCGATGACTTTTTTATCATCGAGATGGAGTTCGGACCGAACTACAGTGCGGCACTCGGCATGTCCAACAACAGTCACTCCTACTACCGAGTGTGCCCCTGCTCGCGTGAGTGCCAGGCGGTCATGCGCACCAAGCATGAGGCTCGCGAGGAGGGGAAATTGTATCTAGATCTGCGAATATTCGACAAGAGCACTGGCCTTACTGGCACGTCCGCTCTTCATAGCGTGTGGTAAAATCCGCGAGCACATACCCTCTTCTTCGGAGAGAATACTTGCATCTCAACATTGATACATGTGTTTCAGTGCTGCGCAGCCGATCCCAAGCATTGGAGTGATTTGTAGCGCACGAGGAGAGCTGTGCTGCAGCCACAACAACTTAGTAGGAGCTACGGGCAGCATAACCATGTTGCAGGTCATCCATGGATTCGAGCAGAGTTTTACTTCCATGGCCCGTCGGTTCAAAGGATACCCGGGCCCTGAGGAAGTACCTTTCAAGGTCAACTCAAAGCTGTGACCGCGGAGTGCTGGCGAGGTTGATAGCAGGGTTTCGTTCCGCCCTGCTTCGGGCAATGGTCTGACGAAAGGCCAAGTAGACTACAAGAAACGCGTCGAAAGCGCAATCGAGTACTTGGGGGTATACGGTGGGGTGTCGGGATGCGGCGATCACAGCTGGCTTGGCGACGACAAACCAGCTTTCTTCTTCGCGAGATTCGCTCCGAAAGGTGTTGGGATCGAGGATAAGGAATTCGGTGGCTTGATGCTTACCGTGAGGATATACGTAAGCTAGAAAAGGGCCATTGGAGGTTTGTCAAAGCGTTGAAAACGATACGGGCTGTTGGGTTGAGGTTCTTCTGGAGGAGTATGGAGGTGAAGAAACGCGGGAAGTCGGGTTGTCGGGGACCAAGGAGGCTATTGCTTGATCTAGAGAGATGTTTGAGGAGAAGTTGGTAGGTTTTGTCTTGGGACTCTCCGACCACTGGAAGGCTAACTGAGGAATAGGATTTGTCTCCGGCTTAAAATCCACTGACAGAAACCGCTGCCGAGTTTGAAAGTATCAAATATTCGTTTGCGTTGTTTCCGGATTCGAACTTGAATTTTGTGTAACATTTTCGGGTGAAATCTTTGGATGATGGTGAAGATGATATCTGCTCGGGAGAGCCCCTTCAGCTTTGTTCACTCTGGGGGTGTTGAATTCTGGATTTGGCTCTTGTCGCTGGGCCCTGTGGACCTTGGACCTGAAGCCGAATATATCAAGTGAAAGACAAGTTCCATCGGATAGTGCGATCCTAGTACATCGATGCTGAGTGCGCCTTGCACGTGACTGGTATTTAGTTTCTCAGCTGAGAATTTGCCAATTAAAGGTGAATGAAGAAATGAGAAGAAAACTGGGAGAGAGCGAAGGCGAAGCGCTGAAAATTGATAGGAAGTACTGAAAACAGCTTCACCAAGTTCATCCCCGCCTCGCGAGATAGGCCCCAAGCAATGGGCTTGAGATATTACATTCCGCTTTCTCCGAGTTCGTGGGAGCTGCACCAGGCTTAGACGTCAGCCGCGGCCGTGAAGGGACGAGAGCGGTACTGTAATATCGAACAAAGATGATAGCAGGAGGCTGATCAGCGCCGTGGAATCTGAGAGGGACGTTGAAGAATTAAGCTGAGTCATTAGCGCCGCAGTCACCTGCTGTTGGCTTACGATCATGTAGGTACGTCCGCACAGCAATCTTCACGTCTCAACACCTGTGCATCTGACAAAACTCGCGACAACCGATGATGATGACGTTTAAGAGTGCGTTGTTTGACCGTGAAGATGGCAGATCAAAAATAGAGAGTAGATGGGTCAGGTGACAAGTCAGCTGCTCTGCTGGCCTGTCTGCTCAGAGTACAGCAGTGGAGTATTATACAGTTGTTTTGACTTTCAACCTCACCCCATTCTCCTTTGCAATCCAACTTACACTGAGCAGAAGATGAGATATCATTGGCTATAGCCAGGGTAGCTTCAAGGACTGCTCTTGGTTGTATCAATAGGGATTATTAAGATTTATAAGAGTTATTCTTTTCGGCTGTCTCGGCACCCGTTGTCGGCGGGGTACGATCCAAACCACAAGTAAGAGGCCGGACGGGGGGGAGGGGGCTCTCTACGTTTGCCGTCGGAAACTCATCCAGCAGCGCAGAATTCGCCGCGAAAATCTGTACTTGCCAACCCACATTTCCCAATGGTGTTTTTATGCTTTAGGCCGAAACGAAACCAGTTTCCAAAAATGAGGGATTCCTCTTATCTTTGGGTAGCTTTCTAGGAAACATACCTCATTACTCTCTTGACTCTTGACTACCAACTTGTGTTTCTGAACACGTGTTGCTAGCTTTACCTATCACACTGCGTCGAGTTCAATCTAAATCGAAGTAATACAGTCGTCAAATATGCAGAGTTGCGCTGCTGTCAAGAGCGACGCCCCGTGGGGCCCCGTGGGGACCCATAATTGAACACCCTATGGCGATCACATGACAGATATCATCTAGAGAGCCAGGAGCCGTTAGAGTTCCCAGTACCTATTTATAAACGCAAGCGAGGCAAGCCGAACGCTTCTAAACTCGTACATCGACAAAGGTGGGCTGCGAGAACTTCACATGCATGGTAGATCACGCACCGGACAGACTCACAGCTATCTGGCTCTGGGTACTTGTATAGTAGGGTGCAAAAAGTTTAAACTCCCCCACTCCCCTCTTTAGCAGCCAAGGCTCACTCACTTGACTTGGCATCATTATCATCGCTGCTTTTAAAAGTAAACAATTGAATTATTGTTTCTTACGACTTCCTTGTAGTATTGATAATATCTTACTCTTAATAGTGCATCGTAGTAGCTAATCTATATAATAATCTATCATCGATATTATACTATGCTACTGCTCCTCGAATCAAAGCATTTCAAGTTGCGCGTGAATTAGGGGCATATTGAAGCCTAGGATGTAATCGATACAACTCTGCTTTTATCAAAGCTTAAAGGGTTTTAATCAAATTTACCTCAAGAGAGTAAGGAGACCATTTTTGGATTCAAATATGCATCTCTCGACGTTTCTCCTTTATTATATTTCCTTCATGTCGCCTAGCTCTGTTATGCATTGTAGATAACTTGAGAGAGGGGGTGTTTTGAGTAGGGGACGCATTAAAAAGCAGCATAAGAAGGGTATCCAAATCAAGTAAGTGAGCCTTGGCTGCCAGGCGGGCTGATGTTCCAACTTTTGTGCTATAAGTTGATATTGTTAAGTGTATCCCGGAGTAGAGCACGATCAGGCACTCTGGTGAACCACCGTCCTCGGAAAAAGGCAGGGGTGAGTTTCATGTAAAGTGAAAGATCTGTACTTTGTAATAGCAGAATCTCTACTGTGTAGCCTGTTCTCGAGTTAAGGTTAAACTGTACAGAAGCTGGGCTGAAGCTTTCCAAAACCCCTTCCGAGCAATTACGAAGTACGAACAGCAAGCTCCGCCCGAACGATCAAGACCGATCCTGTTTGGCGCGAAACCTCCGAGACGGCCGGTGGAGAAGAGAGGAGAGAGAGAGAGAGAGAGAGAGAGAGGCGAGCAGCACGAGAGGCGGAAGGAATGGTACGCAGTCTCATGTCCTGGTAGCTCTGGCTTTGCGTGCTGTATTCAGGATCCAGCTCCTGATCTTCCAGGGTCGGGAGGGGGCGGCCGGGCCAGCGGAGCGTCAGGCGAGGAGAGAGGACAATTAAAAAGTCACACGTGCCCTTTGCGTAAATCGCGCTTGTACCTAATGTGCTACGCTGTCAGTGTAATGAGTTTCGATGCGCGTAATCACGGAGAATTGTGACGAGTGATGAAGACCGGGTTTACTGGCGAGAGACCATAAAAGCTGCCTCCTGTTACAGGCCCCAGTTTTGACACCCGTTCGAGTCCCAGCTTTGTACCTGTGAACCCTTTATCACAGCCCTGGTAGGAATTATATGACTTGCGGTCGCCCCTCTATTTGCGTACCCGCTGGATCACAGCATCTCCGGAGGGGGGAGGACGTGTGAGTTCCGACTATTTAGAGAAGCACGCGAAGTTAGCCCAGTACTCCCAACCTGAACAGCCAGGCGATCGTGGGGATTTGTGTGTATGTGTTTGTATGTGTTTGTATGTGTTTGTATGAAGATAGATATACTTACATACACACTCACGTTAACTCGCAGATGGCACAGTGTCCTGGCAACTCGGCTCTTCCGCATTCCTACTCGAGACTGCGATCCTGAAGTGTATCCGGTAGCAGAGCAGAGTATGATTTGAGGTTTGGTGCGATCCACCGTCTGCAAGAGAAAGATCAAGTAATAATGCTCGTAAAGGTAAGAATGCTAGTACTAATAACGCCAGTAAGGTTAATAATAACAACAATCATAATGAGAACGATCATAATATTGACAATCATAATAATAACAGTCATAATATTAACAATCATAACAATAGCAATTAAAATAATCAGAATTAAAATACAGATACGAGTCAAGGGAGTCCACGCAAGAGCTTGCGTAGCAGTTAGCTCCCGCCGCTAGGGAGCCTCGCCAGGAGCACCGCCACACTACGGGAAACGGGGAAACTCTCGAGCCACGGCCCGGCCTGCATCCCAAAATAACCAGAGGATCTAGGTGAGAGGAGGGCCCCTATTGGCTGGCCGCGCAGGCGCCCCCGCAATTTCCGTCCATCCGAGAATCTGATTGGCCGTTGAGGGGCGGGTAAATTGAGGTGCAGTTCCAATCGATGGGCACACGGGAGACGGGGCAGAGGAGCAGAGCAGAGCAGCGCAGAGGTCCAGATCCAACCATCTCTCCATGATATCCGAGCAGTTACTTCGCATAATACCTCATCCTCTAATGCTCGACTACGGTAATCACATCTACAATCACGTACCACATATTTCTCCTTATACATTTTACCTTATTCATACATTGCCTACACACACGATCCAAGACGCAATTCCCAGTTTCTTACTTGGCGACGCCGTTTTCCACTGACATCCCCCCGTCGAGCCAGCCCGCCCGCAGCCGTCAGCCGTCTAACGTCGGGCAGGAGGCCTGACCTCTGACAGCAGAAACCGCGATATCTTCATTGTATCATATCCACCGGGACATGCGTTTGGAGGACGGCATGCATACCTTCGGTCGTCGGGATGTTCTGCATGCTCGTCAGGACGGAGGTGGCGGGCAGGCGGGAGGAGAAGCTGGAACGAGCATATCCAGCAGTCTGACGGCTTCACAGACAGCGACTGCGACATCTTCATCTACTCCCTCACCTACGACCGCTTCCCCGACTCCGTCACCGACCAGTACGGATTCCGTTCGCAATGTTGGCATGGTTATCGTTCGTACAGCCTTCCCCTGCATGCACTGAATACTAACCAAGAGAAAAAAAAAAAAGCCTGTGGTAGCAGTAATAGTGGGCATCTTCGCCTTATTAATTGGCTTCTTCTTCCTGCGCCGCACGAGAATCAAGCACAAGAACCCCAAATACCTGCCAACACCCTTCCTCAAGAAGGCATGGCAGAAATGGAGCCCCGGCTTCGCGGCCTACAGACTGCCCGACGCCAATGAATCCCTCGAGCCGATCTCCCGGCGTAACGAGAATGCGGCGGCGGTAGCGGCGGCGGAAGCGGCGGCGGCGGGTGTGGATAGGAATACGTCTGTGAGATCCGTGATGACGCTGCCCGCGTACCGGCCGAATGCCCTGACGGATGAGCAAGTCCTGGGTAGGGAGGGCGACAGAGGGGGCATCGACGTAGTGATCGAGTTTCCAGAGGGACAGGAGCAGGCAGAGTCCAGGCGGGAAGAGGAGATGGAAGCCTTGTACCAAGTGAGGCTCGCCCGCCGGCGTGAAAACGAAGAGAGAGAGCAACGCAGACGAGAACGGCGTGAAGCCAGGGATCGCGGGGACTACGTGGCGCTGCGGGAGATCGCAGCTCGTTCCAGAGCTGCGAGTGGAGCAAGCGTAGGGCAGACAGTGCAGGAGCTACGGGCTGAGCATGAACGGATCAAGAGAGAGAGGCAGAAACCCGTCTCATCCGTGGCATACGGTGCCGTGGGCGTCGCGCGGCACGACGGCACGCGCATACGGGCCAACAGCCAAGAAGACGAGCACCAAGGGCTGTTGGGCGACACGGCGAGCATAGCCGCGTCTTCGCACTACCACCGGGGCGACAGGAGGACCTCGTCCATCCTGAGCATCGACACCGGAAACTTCGAGCCGTCGACTCCGCGGCTCGTACCCGCACGCTCGAACTCGAGGGCCAGCGCGCTGACGGAGAGGAGGGCGAGTACGGGTGCTAGTAGCAGCCCTGACAGGATCGAGCATGAGGTGCCGCCGAGCAGTCCGCCCGGGTATGAAAATATCTCGCTGGACACGTCGCGTGACGAGCAGGGTCACGGGAGGCCAGAGCCGCCGCCGGATTACTCGAGCCCGGTGCTGGCGAGGGGAGGGCAGCCTAGTATTGACTCTGTGCTGCCTGTACACTCCCCCCACGCAAATCCTAGCAACGTGTCCGGATCGAATACGCCCGTGTCTCCCCTCTCGCCCGAACTCAGAGCTAGGTCAGACAGCGTGGATATATCGGTCGACAGTCGAAGTTCCTCAAGGAGTCCTCATGTCCGGCCGGAGGGGAGAGCGGGGAGTCGAGAACACAGCCCTGATTCTAGCCCGCGGGTTGCGAGCAGCGTGCCTCAACTCCCGAATTTACGGTTAAGCGTGCTACCGAGTATTAATGTTGATCCTGGCAGTCCGAGGAGCGGCCCAAGGGGCGATGGGACGGGAGAGGCGTCAGGCTAGTGCCTGATCCAACGTGGATGTGGAAGTGGATAACATGGCAGGTAGAGGAAGGTGAGGATACGAATTCACGAACTATGCCATGTACAGACATATACCACAGGAGAATAACTACCTGCCGTGTAGCAGCGCGGGCGTTTGGGCAAGCGAGTCTCTAATGCGGCCGAGCGAGAGTATAGGTTATTTAGCGAATCCAATGTTTGTTCTTCTAGCACAGCGCAGCGCAGAGTTGAAGCGACGAATGACGTTACTGCATTCGCGATGTTGGGCGTCGGCTATCTCTTTGCACTACGAATTCCGGTAATTCAAGGGGGGGCTGGGAGTCAAGCCTTACAGCTCTGGGTTTTTCTCTCTCGTGGAGCCTAGCCTGGCTTATGGGATGGAAATGGAGAGGGGTAGGGTGATGGTGATGATGGCAAGAATTGAACTGAAAGCTGCTCCACGGTTGTCCGGCGCTTTACGTACCTTATGGGTATGACAGTCATCGAAATCTTGCCATTAGAGCTTAGCAACAGCATTGCGCCATGCTGGGGTAGTATGCCTCTATCTCTTGATTTTTTCCTTGCGGTCTTTTCCTCGCGATCTTTTTCTTATGGGTTTTTTTCTTTGGGAGGGTTGTTTTTTGGTTTGTAAGGAAGATGATATTCAATACGCCGGTAGCAAGTGCTAGCTTAAACTAAAAGCTGCCCAAGGTTTTCAAGCGCTCTGCGTCCTTGACGAATATGAAGGTAATGGTGATTTACATTTGCTTTTTGGGCTTGGAAATGGCGTTGCGTTTCGTTTGGATCATAGGCCTTGATTTCTTGGGGTTTTTTTTTCTTCTTGGTTTTTCAAAAGATTTTTCAAAGCAGGGTTTTTCTAGTGGCAAATAATAAATGCTAGCTAAACCACGCTTTGAATATCATGATAGACGAATTTCAGAAGGTTGTGGAATTTTCAAAAAATGGGGGGGTGGGTTGATTTCACTTTATTTTGGACACATCTGCTGAGTGAGCAAACCTTTTATGACTGATTGGCTATGATGGAAAAAGAAAAGCTTGTATAGTTTTGTTTCCGTTTAGTGAACTTCATAAGTTCTAAACCATATAGTATGAGCGGAGGACGCTAAGCTATATTTTTATATATGAGAAACTATTATTAGAGCTCCTTGCATTTTACTTTTAAGCCTAGTATACCTATAGTTCTTATTTTTTAGATAAGAGTCTAACCTACACCAAAGTCGATAATTATTCCCTTGAAGTCTTAAGCGAGTATGTTCTGAAAAAGTGCCATAATAAATAGAGTCACTTGCAGCTCTACATTCTAGAATAAGCCCTTAGCGCTAATAGTGGCTATTTATTTAATTATGTTAAGCATGTTCCTAGTAAGCAATAGCCTTGAATCATAAACCTTCTTATCGACTTTGTAAACTTTTCGAAACGTATTCTATTCCTTCCTTACATATTTCAACGTGCTTTTTCCCCTTCATACCCTTCATTAATGCTTTCCTTTAACTATAGGTACATATTTAAATAATCCTAAAGTACGTAAGTAGAGGTCGAAAGTAAGTGGGATTTATAAAAGAGGTAGAATAAAAGTTTTTTATTCTAAAGCTTTCGAAAAGTGCTAGCTTTACTCGACTTAGGGTTTGATTGTTTTATAGTCGAAAAGACATAATCTCGGTTTTGCAGATTCTTTAAAAAGAATATAGTCAATCTGCAGGTTTGTAGGACACATCATACATAAATAAAGTCGTCGTCTTTTGCTAGAGGTTTGCTTTCATAATGTTAAATATTTATATATATATGTTTCGAGTAAATTACACGGATTAGATGGATTTATAACTATTTCTTGAATTTGAACCAAGCGAAAAGAGAAGAGAAATTCAATTGTTCGGAAGCTTCTTGATGGGAGTTTTGGTTTTGGCAGTACTGGGTATAGTGGTTGTGTTCAAATATGCAGACAGAACCTGGGATACACCGAGCGATATTCATTGCAAGGTGGAATAGAAGATTTGAAAGAAGAGGGAGGGCAGAAGATTGTTATCATCTAGGTTTTACTTTTCTTAGATACTCTCCGCTTTTCAATCACATGAAAAGCGCATTAGCTATTTCTTACTAGTGCAAGGTGATTCATACGATTCATCTTCCTATCGTGATAGCAGTGAAGCACTCCCCTCCTCTCATCAGCTAGTTTTCTGATTCCGATGCTGATTGAGCCTGTCTCGCGAGCCAGACTCCCCGCTACTGGTTGACTCTTCTCTGGTATATGTAAGAGGATATTTTGCAATACTTTTGCCTTCTCGTTTCCTCTGGACTGTGGTATTGGTAGGATATTCACCTCTGAAGGTTCATCACGGGCCTTGGCGGGGTTGGATTCCACGAAGTTGAATCTAGGTGAATAATAGCACGGCGCTTGATTGTTCCTGATTTGTGCTTTGGAAGTGTGTTAAGAGAGCACCAACTCTCTCTGGGCACTTCACAGAGGTGGTCAGGCAGAATCAGCTGTAGGGTATGGATTCGGGGACCAGAATTCTTTCTTTATCTTTGGCTTCAAGACAGTTCTTCTCTTTTTTCGGAACCGCTGACTGTAATTGATTGTTTGAATTGCTTCCTATTACCAAGCCTAATTTGCAGGGATGGAGGTATAGATTGCAGGTGCAAGATAAACCGCTACCAGCACTGCATATTTGTTAGCTCAAATAAAAAGAACAGCAGTGATAGAATTTCTTTTCACTGCATTTTAATTACACAAATTATCATTTGGACTTCAGCGCGAACATCGCTGTGGTGGGTTAAAATTTACGCTATTCTCGATGCTTTTCCATTGTTCCCAATCAGCGCTCTGTTCACAAGAGCCTTGCTTCTTTGATTTCATTTATACACAAAAAAGAGGTTGAAAGTGTGTTGTTCAGCTGTGTTGCCAAACTTAGAGATGAGGATGAATTATCAAGAAAATGATAAGTTGAGGCTTCGATCCATAATCCGGCCCATGAAGCAAATTTTTTGCATATCTTAACATTTCAAAGTCTGGAATCTTGTCTTGAACATGCATTAGTTGCTGGTCTTGGCTTTCTTGTGTATACTGTATGCAACGAGCCTATGAAGAAGCAGGGAAAGCATTCGCGAGTATGACTGGTAGAAGGATGGCATATTCTTTCCCTGATATCCACTACCCTTGCCCTAATCCAGATGCGAAAGTAAAATACAGACTTTGTGTTTAGCCTCCTGCTTGTCGAGATCTTATACTATATTTCACTACAGAACCTGTGCCAGTGTGGCCCTTGTGTACTGAGACAAATGCAAGTCAAAGCTGCTTCGTCAACCTGCTACTTCTGTCATATTGGCTGTAAAATAAGGTGATTTTGCTTCAAAGAATGAAATAATCTGGTATTTAAATTCAGTTGCATAGCTCTAATGACTCTCCGTACCTAACTATTCCACTTGAGTCTGCCCAAAAATTATTTACCAATCTGCAGACTAATCGCATCCGACTTTTGATAAATATCAGAGCTTCTCTTAACCATTTAATAATCATCATGATTTGATCACAGTAATAATTGTTGTTTCTAGAGTATTGATCTCAATCCCTGTTGTCGTAGGGACATGTTAGCCAGACAAAGAGTTGCATTGAATCACCAGGGGCCGGAAAGTTATATAATAACCACCTACTTTTGAAATAATTGCTCCTCTCTAAACCTTTTGATTCAATAAAATATGTACTCCAATCCCTCTTTTAGCTTAAGACTCAGCATATGCTAATATATATAAAGTAGTAGAAACATTAGCTGATTCTGAAGCAGGTTAATGCCCGTTTTCTAGTTGGATATTAGTAGGTTTCCTTAATCTTCATTTAAATAGAGCCGATTCATGTTAAACGTGAATTCGTCTCTAGGCCTAGCTAATGTTTGAATGTAGTAGCTATTCTGAAGTCTTCTGATGCCTTACCAGTTGCGCATCGAGTGCTGTGCGTGCGCATAGTGCTAATTATTAGAATATTCGCCTTAAATTGACATTCAAGTAGCTAAATCAAGAGGTAATTATACTATGTCATTCAGTATGGTTTACGCCTCTTTGTAAATCCTCCTTTTACTAGTAAACTCTTAGCTGATATTTTGATTATAGCGGCCAAAGAACTACTAACATTATGAAAGATCTCTGATTTACCTGTGAGAAAAAGTATAAAATTGATATTTAAATGTGTTCTTGACTCCTTTCTAAGAAACTTTGATTGCGGCGTCCTTCTCTCCAAAGACTCGCATTAATTTAGCCGTAGTTGCAACGCAAAGGAACTCGTGCCTTGCGAGACGCCGAGCTTGATAAGAAGGAGTTCCAGAGATTGAATTGCTTTTCTCTTATCTGATATCACATTCTGTATTCCTCATTCGCGATAGTAGCTTTTTGGTTAACTTGAAAGTTTGAGACAGCTACTCTGATTATAACTGTAAATCTACTGTCATTTATCCTCGATCTTCTTTGAAGCATGTTTCTCTTAATATCATTAAACTGCTACAATGTTATAAGCACTTTTTGGTTGACACATTCTGTTGGAGAGGTGCTGCTTATGTCTATCTTTTGCAGAAGAACAGGCACCGGGATAAGAATCGGCCACTAGAAATTGTAGCCAAATACTTCTCAGGTTTTCTTCGAAATAAAGGCTATGAGTCTCAGACACTCATTCTTTTAGGCAAACTTATTTCCGGAATCCCACTTTGTTTAATATGTTTAAGAATAATTTATGGTCCATACACAGAACCCCAGTGGATTATTTATGCATAATTATCAAAGACTTCTGATTCATATGAGAAAGATTGAAAGGAGTTTTGTACAATACCTATAGCTCCAACTTCAACAATTTCTTTCAAACCAAAATAGATACAACGAAATGACCAAGAAGTCAAGGACTAAAGTGTAAGGTCAATCTGAAATATCTGCCTAGAGATTGTGCAAATTGCTGCTTGATAAATTGGTCTTTGTGTTATCAACTTTATGATCAAATCTTGAGGCTATAGCAGTTAGTATAGATTTTATTGTCATCTCGATATTCTTTGTCAATCTTTTCTTCTTCAAATCCCTCGCCTGGTCATCTTCAATGCTGAACCAAAAATGGCAGATTATAAATCATATACAAATACAAATTCCCTGAATCTCTGCCACTCGTATTGCAATATATTAGAAGGATTTCAATTTTCACTGGATGCTGATTCTAGACTAGTCTTTCTCCACACTTGATTTTCACGTGTTGAAAAATTTGACTATGCATTTTTTTTAATGAAGGTTCGTAAGCTTCACTCACTCTCCTAACATGAATAGTCAGATTTGGGAAACTCTGTTACTACTTCACTATTAGTAGACTGTTTCTTATTGAGTAATATCTCTATTTCTTAGTGGGAAAGTGAAGGGGCATATTTGCTCTTTTTTGAATTTCCTTTGGTCTGCAATAGTCAGTTACTAGACATAAGTACACATATTCAAGGCTTTAAGAGCGCTTTCCGTTGATGGAATCTCATTTATAGCTTTGACGTGTATGTTTATTATTATTTATAATAATTAACGTATATAGGACGATGACAAGAGAAAGGTTCAGTAAGCAGTATGGGCACCAAGCCGAAATGAAAGGGTTTGGTTCGAATTAGATAATTAGCAATACACTCTCCGCGAATCGCGGGACGTTTTCAAGTACCTCTAGAGAATTAGGTTTAATCCTATTAGTTCCTGGAAATCCTAACTGTTTACCGATCGTAAAGAATAAGTATTTCTGCTCCTCCTGTCGACGCGATAACTTCGAGGGACGAAAGTCAACAAGTTTACGTAATATCCACCGCTTCTTAACAGACTCAACCGATTATTTCAAGCCTCTCCGCTCTCAACTCGTAACACCGTCAGCAGTGTTAACCCTAAAAGATACTTTTTATCATGACAACAATCTCACGCCATCTCGAGAAGAATTCAATGAGACTTGCCAGATACACTGGAGCGGCAACGCCGTGCAACTGGGTCTCGGCACAACCTAGGTGGTATGACCTTTTTAGGATAAGGTCAATGATGAATTAAAGCTAATTTTTGGTCCGTTACACTTATGGATCACAACATCTCAAATGTTACAAACAGAAACCTAGACGCGAGGATTGCACCTTGAATGAATGTGATTTAGCCTAGCCGGACTTTTTCATAAGCCCAACCACCCGTGCCACCAAGAAAACTCGAAAGCGCTCGAAACCTGTCAAGCCTGGTCTAAAAGCAGTCTCCCCAGAAGAACACAGCCATGATACTAATTTGCGTCAGACCGCGATACCTTTTATATTTCCACGGCAAACTTTTCAAGACCTTTCAACTGGATCCATGAGAGCATGTCCGGTTGATTTCCTGGATGAAGAAACCATTAGGCTCCTATAAATATTTTAGCACAGCATTCCTACGTGGCTGGATATCTCTAACCTTTCCATGACATATAAACTGAAGGGCTAACGACGCGCAATAGATTATACAATCATCCGTGAATCGATATGCGTATTGTCCGCGAAACAGCTTGAGTTGGTTGGAAATCGCTCCATCTGAGGCTCGATCGCCCCACGAAGGTTTAGAGAGTGCCTCCTTCTATTTCCTTCTGTTAATCCAAATTTGTGCGAATAGTAAGGCCATTTATCAAGAAGTCCTAATAGCCACAATCTTTCCATTTAGTGTAGAGCTTCTTGCCGCACTAGGATCTGATCACCAAAAACATCTGTTCAGCGGCGCTGCAATTATCAGAGCTCAGAGTATTGACTCAAGTCGGGCGGGACTCAACCCTGCATCCTAATGGCTGCACGCCCGTCTAGATCTCGCAATGGTGTTAATGAATGAATGCCGGACAGACCTATCACCTGATGACTGGAATGCTCCATGGTCAACTAATGAATTCGACGAAGGATTTATCAGAAACCATATGCTACGTATCTGTAGTCGTGTTATCAATTTCGTATTCGCAAAGCATCTAGCAACATTGGAACGAGAAATAGGAGCAGCCAGGGGAGCCTTATGTTGGCTGTCGATGCATGGTTCGAAGGGATGCCGCGCGCGTACAAGGGTGTGTCCTATGGAGAGCTAGACCAGTCTGGCTATGAGAAAAAGCGGTTTCCGGTTCTCTCCGCGGCAGTCATAATGGCGACGTATTCTGAAGTAAGACTACTGTTGCTGGGTGAGAATAGGCAAAAGATTAGATTACCTTTTTCTGGAAGTGGAGAGATTGATGTCCAGAAACAACGTCATTCTATACAGATATGTTCTATTAAGACATCAAAGATTTCCGAAAGTGTACTTGTTCAAGCTTTCCAGCCTATTTACGTTAGTAAAATGACCTAGTTCTCTCTCCGGATGCACTACACTGACATATTCTGCGAAGTATTTACATAGTATTAATAGAAAAGCAAGACTTTGGAGTCTTCTTTCTCAGATCGAGTTAGAACTTAGTTTACACACGGCTGCAGGATCAAGCAGTTACAATGGCTTGCAGAGACCACGGCTTCAAGCTCGCCTACGCAACATTATAGGAAGCGGTCCCGTACACAGCACATGGAGCTCAAGGTAGGCAATATTCCTTCCAATATAAACTCCGGATTCCGTAATGAAGAGGATGTAGTACGGCAGTACTTCTTTTGCATCGTCGGCTATCTATCGCTCGGGAGGAGACCCCTTGGGGGTGGGAAATATTTCTGGGCCTCGATGTGCAATGTATGCTGGCAATGGGACAGTAACCGAATCCGCAATTCAATGACCCATTGTGCATGTTCCTTCTGGCGGAGTCTTGCGAGGCAGGCCGTATGGAATCGACGGAGTAAGACGAAGGTTCTCGTCAATATAAGCTTTCAACTACGGCAAAATTCTGACTTTTTCAAACGGCGCAATGGCCTCGTCGGAATTAATGTATGTATAGATCTCTTCCCAGAGTTTGGCCAGCTTGGTCGAGTTCTTAAGAAGATGGCGCGATAAGTCTGTGAGAGCGATAGAGGTAGTCTTAGATCCTGCATCCACTTCTTGACGGAAAGACCATTCAGCAACAAAATGAAGATAGATTTCCCTCATGTGAAAAGCCTATTTATGCCTTTATTTCGTCAAGCTTGAGCCAAATGGGAGGTCCGTGGCAGTCTTACATCAGCGAGTGGAAATACTTATCATGCGTCACATCCTCTTCACGATGAGATATCATGTCTTTGTCCAAGGAGCGCACGATCTTTTCAAACTGCGCCTCCAAATCATACTGATTTCCGTACCAGCTTGAGTTCAATTTCGATATCGTTTGCAGCATCGTGAACCGTTTGGTAGGCAAAAAGAGATCGAGGCTAGTCGATTCTGTGCATGGAGAGACTCGATTAGTCGAAACTCCACCACTTCTCTGCTCTCGAGCCTGGGACTTTATCATTGACTGGATCAATTAACCTTAGCTTAGAGCTTAGAGTAATTTCGGCGAGTGCGTCAGCGGTAAACAAGTCCGACCACCGCTGGAAACCGACGATAGCTCAGCTCTTTTCGCTCTCTTTGGCAGATTCATCAGCCCCATCAGACTGCCGCAGCAGGTGCTCGCCCTTATCTGCGACCTTATATATCCAAATAATGAGATTCTTGGTTGCGAACACATTGCTCAGCAATTTTCGCTTTCTCGCGTGCTGAGCATTGTCGATGAGGTTGAATCGGGGCGCGCGTGATCGTTGCAGGACCAAGTGCATGTCATCCTTGACGCAGCGTGAAAAGTGCCCGTAAATTTCTTCAATATCTCGCACGTCTCGGCATAAGAGGGCTGTTGGCTCCGCTCGAATGGTGGGATATCTCTCGCAGGCTTCATACAGGTTTGCCGTGCAAAACAAAGAGTGACACTCCCATCCCTGGCCTGGTATGGTGATTTCAGAAATTAGATTTTGGTTCGGATGCTGTCTGAGCTGCTTTGAGTCATGTAAATATTCTACCATTAATTTTAAAACAAAGTAGACGACTAGAGCGCTAAGAAAAGTGAAGGCGAGATGAATGGGAAGATATTAAAGCATCTCGGCTATCTATTGAGATTCCAAGAATTTCTCATGGGAGAGATTAAAAAAGCTGGCTCGAATGACTGCCGTACAGATTTCCTCACGAGGAAATCTTGATGTGCGTGGCCGGGGCTATCCACTATAACACTTTGATGTCACAATTTAGCGGCGGGCTGTGTTCTCTATTTGTTTCCACCTGATAAGTCGGTGATATATGGCCGATGCATCCTTGAGGCTATTTACCCGCGTAGTCCCGCCAGATCACTTGCTTACTTCTAGCTATCCGGTTTGAGGCTTCAAGGTGAATTGAAGTCTGGTATTCTGCCGTGACGAAAACTACTCGGCGACTGCTACAGAGGTGAAGATTGGCCAGGAGGTTGCAGAAGAATGCAAAACAGAAAGATCAAGATATTTATGAGAAACTGCCAAATATTACAATTTTACTCGATTCTCAGAGCAAAGTCTCGCGCTATTCTCTTTCTGCTGAAGAATACCGAGATCTCAACGTGCAGTGCATCGAGGCACCATGGACTTATTTCCAAATAGAAGAGTTACCTCAGCAGTATTCCGCATGTATGGGAGGTCCTCAAATTCAGTTGTGCAGTGTTTATGTAAGTATTTATTAAGCTGAAGCGAGCAAGTTTCAAGGAATTAGATAATAATTTGGGAAACTGAACTGGTATCATGTTTCCCGCTCACTATATACGATCGAATCGAATCTTGTAAGCCGAACCACGACGCAATGTACCGTTATCTTATCTTATTGCTTCTTCTTCGTGCCAATCTCACTAATTTTTGCTCTGAAGCTTTTCTCTGATATGAAGCCCCCTGGTTTTGTAGCATAATCCCCAATGCATACTCCTTTAGCCCCACTTTCGCGTAATTCGATTTCCCCAGCGACGCGTAGCAAATAAAAACAAACGAGCGACCACGGTGAAAAAAAAAGGCAAAAAATTATGAAGATTACCCCTTCCTGAGTCTCGGCACCGGGAGTGAAAGACCATATAGGCCAGCCACGAAACCGAATGGTAAGGAAACAGTCCGGGCACAGTGACTCGTCCTCAGAGAATTGGGATTGGACCAACATGGATTTGGGATTGGCCAACTCCCATTGCGGTAGGGAACCTCCGTAGAGCCCTCTGCATATGTTTCACAAGTGGCTGTATGGGGAGGCAGGGCCTAAGTGCCCCATACTTGCAGTTAGTCCACCCCGGGGGAACAAGTCGCACCACTGTGACCGAAATCGACTGTGTATCTTGAAAATTTATCGCTATTTGGTTATTTGACTACCAAATTGTTATTGTGGGTCTAGCGACGAGGTAACGCCGGTCGAGTGAGAACTTCAGCCTGCCCTTTCTAATTTTCATGAGGATATCAGGCTGGATACAGCAAGGTCATGCAACTGATTTGACACAGTATCTCCTCGCGAGCCTCAGCTTGATGGAAGTGAGAGATTCGCCCCAACACACTCCAGAACGGAATGACAATACTGTGGTGTCGAAATATCTATCTGCTACTGCACGCGCCGTTGTTACATCAGTCCTCTGTGTACGTGAGGCCTCAGATCCTACAAGTGATATACATGCACCGACGAACTCTCGCAAGCTTTACACGTCACTGGTCTGCTGATACACCAATGTGCAGCCTTAATGGTGTAAAAGTCTCGTCATGGCCTAGAAACATGGTTTTACTGCTCCTGACTTCTGCGACTTATTGGAAAGCTTCCAGAATATCCTTGATCACGAGTCCTACTGCGGCGCTGAACTACTCTACAGCGAGCCCTATGGCCTTGAATTGGCAAGACACTCTCTGATTTAGCAATATACATATTACCTCAAGCGTCTCTCCTATGAGTCGCAAGTAATCACTTTCGTCTCAATCAACCCATTTCCGAGAATCACTTACAAAAGGTGGAAGGGTTACAGGGAACATGTCTCGGAGGTTTTGAACGGCTGAAAGGGAGACAGAATCATACGAGGTAAGGCCATATTACATAGAAAGTCTGGTAATTTTACCAAATTTTGAGAGGGCTCCAGTCAACGGACCGGAAAATATCATATGGTCTCGCGTATGACCACAGAAGTCGTAACCCGCATAGAAACCCTGTTGGCATTAGAGATTCCGTTATATTCTTTCACATATGGGTCACAATGATACCGTAGCCGTTGATTGGGCAAGCTTCGATTTCTAGTCAAGTCCCGCGACAATTTTCTTTCTCGGTTGCAAGGACCTCTTCATCTCTCAACCAGCTTTACATACACTTAACCACAATTTCAATAATATTTTTTCCATTCTTTGAAGACTTTGTCCGGGTGTGTCTTTTTTCGCATAGCAACGACTCCTCAAAGTACTCCAAGGTCAGATTCTTCTTGCCAAGCTTCATATGTACCTGTTCCAATGACTAGCGCCAACACCTCACTCGATATACATAACAACGCTTAGTCGCAAACAGTTACCTACAATCAATCTTACCCGGGAACTCCTATATCGAGTCCGCTACTATTTTGCAAAAAAACACCTTTTCGACCGCCTCTCTGGCAGTTTCGACTGAAATATCTTCGATGTCGTCAAAGAACTCCTCTTATGCGAGATGGTACTCCACTAACTCATTCTATTTTCCCAACTATTAAGCCCTGAGACCCTCAGGAAATCGAAGTGGGTATAATTTCCGTGCTCATACTGGATGATAATCGCTTGTAAAATCGGCGTTGAGAGGTCACAAGGCCTTGCTACAACTTTCTGTATGCAACATAAATTTTGAGAACAGTTATTGACCCGGAAACTTAGTAATTAAACAAATTAATTCAACAGCAGAATCAAATCCTGTCAGGTTCAGAAGTGTGACTACTTCTCAAGTATGATTCGGTTGTTTACACGACTGACTGTGTTAAAGTGACGGATAGTCTACCAGTATACTTATTTCCAATTATCGAGTATCAGAATTTTGTCAAAGCTTGACCGGTTATAGAAAATCTGCAGGACTCCAACACCACATGATATTCTCCCATAAGCTTCGAAGGAATGGCAAAAACAAGATGTCGAACACAACACTTTAGAAGAGAGCTACGGAATCAAATTCACAGAACCGGTATCTTTGAGATAAAACCTAGGGACAGTTTACAGAACCAGTACTCTTCTCATGGTCACAACTTATAAAGAGATTGTCTTCAATGTGCGGAAGGTGGTCAGTCTTAGGCTATACACACTCTCATTTCTCTCTGCCTCTGATAAAATACCCGCTTGGAACCTAATCATTCCTATTGCAAGCAGTATCAAAAGTATAAATAAGGTCTTTGTAGATTTTCAGCCGATCTAGCCTTTCTAAACTTTCAACATACAGTACCGATGGTCACACTTAGATCAATTCAAGTACTCTAAGCAGGCGGTGCGCTATGATTCCCAGAAGCGATAAGATGCAGAAATTAAATCGCACGATAGCAGACATAAGATACGCAAGCTACTGTACTCCAGTCGAAGATCTCAGCCGGCACATGCAGTGGAGTAAACAAGAGAAACGACAAGCGAGCCTAGCATAGCCTAGTACCAAAAGCGCACACTCAAACCGTGACAATATGTCAGAACACATACCTGAGGCCATCCGAATGCCATAAGCGCGATGAAGTTATCACAGGCTGGTATATGACTTCTGCCCCGTCTGTGACCAGAAGTTGTGCTTGGAA
Organism: Diplocarpon mali; assembly: GCA_024741835.1. Taxonomy (NCBI): domain Eukaryota; kingdom Fungi; phylum Ascomycota; class Leotiomycetes; order Helotiales; family Drepanopezizaceae; genus Diplocarpon; species Diplocarpon mali. The sequence goes on along the minus strand of JAENRP010000052.1, from coordinate 39,546 downwards.
GCGGTTTGGCGCGTGAAATAACAGCCAGAGAGGAGGTGCGTGAGTTGGCCCTGTGAACCGGGCCTGAGATGGAATCACTGGTACTTTATGAAGTCAGGATATTTCTAGACCTCTGGTATCTTATCGTCGAGGACGGTAGCATGAGCCGTATTGATAATTCGCCCATTTATCGCTAGTCCACTAAAGTCAAATATGGTGTTGATCGTCCTTTCATCTCTCTCTTCCGTCATTCAGATCCATCTCGTTGATATTGACCCCGGCTCTTGGCATTGCGCTCCCTCCTATTTCCCATGCTCAAGTGAACTGGGATTTCAAATAATTCGTCTCTATAGTACAACTCTGATACAGACTCAACCAATTCCCACCTCCATAAACATGCTTCGACCCGTGGAGCCTTATCACAGCTCTCCAAACTCTCACTTGTAGTCCCCGGTTGCATTCTCAGTGATAAGGTGATGCGTCAGCGGAGGACAGGATGAGAGACGGTCGTAAATGTGCATTTTCCATCCTAGCTTTCATGCGATGCTCCTGCTCGACGTTCTTGTAGATGCGAAAATCTCGACAAGTTTTATTCAATTCAGGATCTGGAATCAAGTGATGAGGTGCGACCTGTGACGGAACAATCGTGTATGATGATGTATCAAGTAATGCCACTCGGACAGTTGAAATGTAAGTTTACAAAGAAAGTCCTCCTGCAGCGGCAGTGGCGATATGGTGCAATGACTAGTCGAACTGGAAATAAAAAGATTAAAACTCGATTGGGGCGTGTTTGATGGTTAATATATTAAGATAGATGCCCGGCCATAGGACCCTTCCCGAACACACATCAATTAGCATAAAATAGATGAAGTCATTTTCAACAGTCTCGGCCTGGTAAAGAAACCAACCTCGAACAATGTCATACATTGGAGAGAGCCTTCACTAAATGTACAATTAATACCAATCCCTAGTCCATCTTTCCCCCAGTCATCTCCTCCGCAATCTTCTTCATTCTGTCTCCCGTTTGGGCAGCCGGAGACGCATGGAACAAAATCGCACTCTTCTCCGTCTTGTTCACCGAGGACAGCATGTCTTTCACAGTAGTTGGAGCACCAACCACGTTCCAGATACTGTCATCCATTCTGTGCTGCTCATGCGGATCCGGGATGAAAATACTCTCAATTTTCGCATCCAACTGCTCCTCCGTCGTGATAAAATCCCGCGCTTTCATGTACAGCGTGTGCAGCGCATTTTGGCGCTTCTCCTGCTTGGCAATTGCTTTCGCTTGAACCCGCGCAACCTTCTCAGCCAGACGCTTCTCACGGTCTGGGTCAGGCACAGGTCCAGATTGCAATGTTCGCGTCGTCTTCAGGATGGTAGGATTCGTGAGACGCTCGTCCTCGCGCTGGGGAGCATGCAGTGCCCTCTCCCGCGCTTTAGTTTTGCACCTGCTCTGGTGCGCCTCCATCGCCTCGATCGCTTTCTTCCTTTTGTGTAGTTCAACCAGACCTTCTCGCAAGTTTGTTCGCCGTGAGGCAGCCATTCGACGCTTCCATGCCACAAACTCGTTTGCGGGCTCGGGTTTGGTGGCAGGTTCAGGGGTCACGGCTGCTAGATACTGAGGCGAAATCTTGCTGCCGGCACGGCGGGGGAAGATCTCTCGAGGAGGAGGTAGCGTGCCTTTGATGTCAAGTTTGGGGCGAATTTGTTGTTGAGGTGGAAGGGGGACCTCGATGAACTTGGGGTTCTCTGGTCCGATTGCTGCGAGAGATTGTGTTGTAGAGAAGCACCGGGAAGTAATTGAAGTTGAGGAGCATCGACTTAATGAGCTCAGCGAAGTCCTGGATAGTGAAGGAGGCATGTTAATAGGAGCCCGGGCAGGTCGTTTACACAGGTAGAATCTTGAGTTTCTAACAGTACATGTTCTCAGGCCGACTCGGAAGAAGTACAGTTTTAGTTAGCGTCGCTTTTACAGTCTCGCAGCCATGTGTGGCTTGAACATCCACCTATCCTTTTCGAGCTTAGCGCCATCACCAGCCTCGCGAACTTTTGCGCGTATTTAACAATAATTTTGCTCGTCTTCTCTACCGGCGCTGGAGGTGAAGTATAGTCAAACACCACAGTCACAGCCGCAGCAATGGGTCAGGGCAAGAAGGAGGCAAATCGCAAGGCCAAATCGCATAGCGATGGCATGGCCAACGTTAAAGTCAAGGGGGAGAACTTCTACCGGTACGTCAGATCCTCACCGTTGCAGCGCATCTCAAGCCCCAAGTGGTACAGTCTGATGGGACAAGAAACTGACTGTAGTGCGTCTTCAGCTCTGCGAAGAAGGCAAAGCTTCTGAAGACTATGAATGATACCGGTGCGGGTAAGCATAACGCTGCCGGAGATCTCACACAAGCCGCAAAGTTCCAGAGTAAATCCGTTCCCACCGCAAGGATAGAACCGAACAGGAAATGGTTTACCAATTCTCGAGTCATCGGTCAAGATGCCCTTAATTCCTTTCGTGCGGCAATGGCCGAGCGAGCTTCTGATCCTTACTCGGTCCTCCTCAAGTCGAATAAGCTGCCGATGAGCTTGATCCGAGACGGCGAGGGAAAGAATGGTATCAAGCAGCACCAAGCCAAGATGACCGTCGAAGCGTCTCCGTTCGGAGAAGTCTTCGGACCGCATGCACAAAGAAAGCGGGTAAAGATTGGCGTCAGTTCGCTCGAAGATCTAGCGGAGCAAAGTGTTGCCAACCATGACACTTATCTCGACCGTCTTGAGCAAGCTCATTTGCTGAGTGGAACTTCTATGGAGGACCGTGAGGCAGTTGGAGAATCAGCGATCCCAGATCATGGCTACATCTCGAGTGCAAGAGAAGCCATCTTCAACAAGGGCCAGAGCAAGCGGATATGGAACGAGCTCTACAAGGTCATCGATTCTTCAGATGTTGTCATCCATGTGCTGGATGCTCGAGATCCTCTCGGTACACGATGCCGAAGCGTTGAGAAGTACATCAAAGACGAGGCGCCCCATAAGCACTTGATTTTCGTTTTGAACAAGTGCGACCTGGTCCCTACCGGCGTAGCTGTAAGTCGATAATCCGCGCCCCAAATCTTCCCCCCCTTCCCGCCCTCCAAACACGGTTCCATCGTTAAGTCAAGGCGCCTTCTGCATTCGCGTGCCACTCGCAATGGAAGGTTGTCTGTTACAACTTTGGTAGATTGACTCCATTCTCGCCGCCCTCGGTCCTTGGACCCGGGGTTGGCAGCTCACCGTCTTGGAGAGCCTGTCGCAAAGAGTCTGGTCCTGTTTCGTTTGAGTTGAAGGCCACTTCCGCTTCACCGGTGGATTGTGGTGGTTTTCTTAGTAATGATTCATACACTTCACGATTTGTCATCTCAAGATGTTTTGGTAAGTTCGACTAATAACTTCTCAGGCCGCATGGGTCAGGAACCTCTCCAAAGATTACCCTACTCTTGCTTTCCACGCATCCATAACCAACTCCTTCGGTAAAGGTTCGCTCATTCAACTCCTTCGCCAATTCTCCTCTCTCCACTCGGATCGCAAACAAATCTCCGTAGGCTTCATCGGATATCCTAACACAGGCAAGTCCTCTATAATCAATACACTCCGCAAAAAGAAAGTCTGCACAGTCGCCCCAATTCCAGGTGAGACTAAGGTATGGCAATACATCACTCTCATGAAGCGAATTTACCTCATCGACTGTCCCGGGGTTGTCCCCCCAAGCAGCACAGACACTCCGCAGGATATCCTTCTTCGAGGGGTTGTCAGGGTAGAGAATGTCGAGAACCCCGAGCAGTACATCCCCGCTGTCCTGAGCAAAACAAAGCCACAGCACATTGAGCGTACCTACCAACTGAAAGGATATAACGGTCACATTGAATTCCTGGAACTTCTCGCCAGAAAAGGCGGGAGATTGCTACACGGTGGAGAGCCAGATGTTGATGGAGTGGCGAAGATGGTACTAAATGATTTCTTGCGAGGGAAAATCCCTTGGTTTACTCCTCCGCCTCTTCTCGAAGGAGGCGAGGCAGAGAAGGGGATCGATGGCCGTGCCGGCCGTCTTGGTGAGATGGGGAAGAAACGCAAACGCGATGATGGATCTATTGCCGATGCCTCTATTGCCGATACTTCCATGGCAGTTCCCAGCTCGTCTCAGAACGAAGACGAGGAGGAGTTTGCAGGGTTCGGTAGCGATGATGGTGGTGTAGCTCTTGATGATATCGTTGGAGATGTCGACCAAGCTTTTGGACTCGACTCGGAGGACTCGGAGGACGATGATAGCGATGTCTTCTCTAATGTAGAAGAGGACGAGGACGAGGCAGGAGAAGCCGAGGCTGTCGAGGTGCAGTTGCAAGCCGAGCTGCAGGATGATTCTGCGATGTCGACTCTAGGCGAGCGCAAACCTACCAAGAAGAAACGCCAGAAGACGTAGGCAGTTGTAGAAATAAACAAGTCTACCGGTATCAGACTTGTTTTGTGATTGGCTTTCTTGGTGCGAATGTGTGCCTCTATTGTTCTCCTGTCTCGCAGTTGCACAAGCCACCGAGGCTTCGCTTCCTCGTCGTGCTTCTCCCTCCAGCGAGCACCACATACGAGAGCTCTGAGCTGGTCTGTCACAGAAGCCTCGCCATCGTACCGCCTACCACGACCTGATGTTCCGTCATGCCATCTACAACAGCGTTGGTTTCCCTGTCCTCAAAATGTCTCGGTCGAGGCTGACTGGAGTATACTTGATACTGGCTCTCATAGCTGTTACCGCACCGAGCATCTTGGTTGTATCATATCAGATAAACTTGTTCGTAAATTGGAAGATCTCTAGTAGAAGGGTGCCTCTGCCTAATAGCATGTTTTTTTTTTACCCACCATGGTTCTCTTCGATCTTGAGTCTCCTCCACTCCACTCCTACAGCCGCCACGGCCATCTCTCCACGTCCCCAACCCTTCGGCTTCCTACGTCCCATCCCGCCACGCCACGACGCATCCCACGATCTCCGTATCCCCCTGCCTTGCCTTGCCCTCCCCTCCCCCGCCTCTACACAGTGCCAGCCAGCTGATAGCGGCCGTCCAGCCCTTCGTGCTTTACAGCGCGGCGCTCGACACCTCCTCCCACGGATGTGAAAGCCACTGCTCGACAGCACAAGTTGGCTCTTCAAGCGTCCGACACCCGTGCGTCTCGGCGCGCTGTGTGGGGATTCGTGCTTGAGCAGTACCCTCCTCCGTAGGACCGTAGGAAGTGATGGGCGCTCACGACGCCTGCGGTGAAGATGTCGCGGGTGTGAGCAGGAGAAGCAGTATTCTCGGACTGGCCTTACTGTTCCTGCGCTTGCTGGTATAACCGCAGTTGAATGTGCAGGATCGTGTTAGAATCTGCTTCCCATCAGTCCCTGCTAATATCGTAGGTATCGGTTGTTATGATGGAGGTTTTGCGGCGGCTGTGTCACATACTTGGTACTTCCAGCGCGAAATCCGGCTTGATCAGATCATGCCAATCTTGACTGCAGTCTTTCGGAGAATATTGCCCTGCGCCCTGATCTTACGGTACCTTGGTGCATGGTTCGAGGAAGATGCTGCTAGCTCGGTCAGGTCGGAGGATCTGGCACGTCACCACACCGCGAGATGGAGGAGATGCTGCTTCTTTCAGGCTGGCAGTCAAGAGAAGTAAATATGTGTTTGACGAGCCACTCAACACAGGATCAAGCAATTGATACGCCCTTTAATTCTATTCAAGATTCAAAAGAGAGGCAAAAAATTTGTGGATATGCAAACGCGCCATTTTCCCCACGCTTCGCCAGTCCGGAAAGGTCACGGGGGCCACCGTCTCGGACGTCCTACCTCTCAAAGGCACTCGGCTCCGGCAGCAACTCCTCGAGCAACCTCATGATAACCTCCCGCACATCCGCCACCGCACCCTCTTCCTCTGTGCTCACATCGTCGTTCAGGCACAGCTGTCCGACCTTCATCTTCCTCTTGACGAACCTCTTGAAGAGCACGTTCTCGACCAGCTCGGCATCCGTGACCATGGCGAAGAAGGCGTCGGGCTCGACGATGACATACTGGTACTTCCACAGGGCTTTGACCACAACTCGGCGCTCGGCGGGCTTGCTGACAGGATCTGGCAGCAGAGGCGAAAGGCCACTCTCCACGCGGTTGAGTATCAGTTTCAAGAGGCAATCCCCGCATTTTGGATTCTGGCGAGCGACCCGGTCGAAGATTGACGCGGCGCTGAAGACCAGGTTTCGGTGCTTCTCGTCGGACGAAGGGGATGAGAAGCCCGGCGCGAGGCACTCGTTGACGTTGAACTCGAAACATTCGATCTCTTTAATGGCAGCAGGCCCGTCCAGGGATGTCCATTGCACATCGACGTTGACTTTCGGTGGCTCGAGACCCGCCTCCTCCAGAGCCTCATTCATGTGGTAGTACATGCGCTTGCGGAAGCCAGGAGTACCCTCCTTGGTCATCCCCTCCTCGAGGTCATCCATGATGGTCTGGCGTTCGTTCCATTCGAGATTTCCGCTGCCGTCAACGTCGCTACGGAGCACAATGTAACTCCAGAGCAGGGCTTCGCGGTGTCGCTCTATCGTGTAGTGAAACGTCACGTACCAGGAATACAGCTGGAACCCAGTCTCGCCCCGGAATCTCTGGCACGCGCTCTGAAGCGCCGGGCGAGGGAACGAGTTGATGGCTTCCCGAGCGACGGAGCGAGAGATGGAGTGGCCGAAGTGTATCTGCCCTTTGCGTTTCCGTTCTCCGAAACGCCGGTTCAGCAGCCAGGAGGTGTAGATGAGGAACGGCTTCTCGCCAAATCGGCGGGCGTCCAGATCGGTGGGCGGGTTCACGGTGTTGTACGAATTGGACTTGAACCCCAGAGTCGGGCCAAACAAGGGAGAGTAGATGTCCGACGCGGCATGCGGCTTTCCCAGGAGCATGTCATCAGACAACGCAAAAATCTACGCCGTTAGCCAGGAACGGAGATCTGCAGGTGCGCGGCTTACTCTGTCCGTCTCGGACTTGGTGTTGAATATCTGGTTTTCAATGGTCAAAGAATTGAAGGTTGGGAGGCAGCCTTGCTCTGCGTCGTCGAAGAAATCTTCCTGGGCCAGGACCTGTACGGTATCCCCGGTGGCCTCGTCATCCTTGAGCCACGTCGGCCTTTGCTTCCCGACGATCGCAGCGGGGTTCTCGACGGTAGCAGTCTCAGCCTCGAGTGGATTCCCGACAGAATTAACCAAGAGCTGGATCTTGTTCCGGAAGCTTGACGCGTACATCTCAACGCTTCGGATTGAGTAGCGCAGCTCGTCCCAGTCACGGTACCGGTTTACGCGATGGGACTGCAGCCACAATCCGTCCTGGTCGTTGAGAGTCGAGTTGATCTCGTAGGGGTACATGGTCTCCTGGAATTCAGTCTCCGAGCCGTTGACCCCTGAGTTTTCGAGTCAGCTGCGCCACTCACCACCGGACGAGGGTCTTACAGGTGTATACGAAATCAATCTTCGTCTCGTTGAGAGTTCCCCACTTGGTGACATTCAGTTCGGCCTGGGAGAACCACAGGTCCTCCCAACCTTGCAGCACCACATCTTGCACCGAGTCTTCGAAGGGAATATGGATGATATCTGGCAGCGTTTCGGCATTCTCACCCAGAGCTGCGTACTCGGCATATGCAGGGAACCGACGCTCGTCAGCTGAACCTTCCGACAAGAACTTTGACGTATCGCTTGCCGCATCAGCTCTTACCGCGGGAGACAGGTACTGGTCTATGAGCTTCTGCGACGCTTCCTTTACCAGGAGCGGTGGTGAATGACCGGTTGTCCACTGTCTTCCGTCGAGTTTGGTCCCCAGATTCGACTGGGGATGATGATCCGGTGCCTGGTCGTCTTCCGGCTGTTCTTTGCGTGCTCCGGTTTCGCTGCTCATATCCAGTGGCACCTCATCTTGCACCGGTTTTACTCGAGATTGCTCCTCCACCGAGTCCGTGAGGGGGGCAGACTCGACAGACGAAAGCTGACCGTCTGCTGCTGCGTTCTCTGAGAGGCTCGGCTCCACGATTGTAACGTCGACGTCCTCGCGATCTTCTACTTCAGAATAGCTCGCGGGTCCTTCTCGCTTCGGAGGAGGATAGGCCAGGGAAATCGTCTGGTCCAAGGCACTTTCGGCCAGTTCCAGCGAGTCGGCGGCCTTGCGGTACTGGTGCCAGACCAGGAGACACACTGCCATGACCAACAAGACCCGGTACCGCGTGAAAGGAAGCCTCTTGCGCATAGGGCTTGATGCCCGCTGCCATGATGGCAATTTCTTCGAAGGACCAAACATTGTGAGGAGTGCTCGCGTCTCCAAGCAGCGTCGACACCGGCCGGAGCGGTAAGGGACGGGTATAGATGGCAGGACTAAAATCCTGAGCCCGAATTCTGCACCACGTCACAAGAACATGGGCACGGGATATGCCACCAGAGCTGGCTCGGAGGGAGGTGATGTCAAGCGGCCGAGAGAATCTTGCCGAATAAAAAAAAAACAAAAGAAAAAGCAATTCGGGCTGGGGAGGGAAAGACGTCGCACGACTCATCTCCTGTTTTCAGCGGCGGCTTTCTCCGCTCGAACCGCTACCGGACGAACCGATGCAGCAGCGGAGCGAGCATGAGGAAGAAAGATTGCCTGCCAATAGTCTGCATGGCAGGCGGCCACTCCGTCTGCAGCGCATCGCGCATCTCGCTCTCGCCTTCGCTCGAAGGCCGACGCTCAAGGAGATTGCGACGAGACAGACACGCCATGGTCTGAGACTCTGGCGAGAGCACGGAGCACGCTTATGCGGCGTCCAAGGTGCAGCGTATTGTATCGTTTCTTCCTCTGCGTCTTCTCTCGTTCCGCCATAAGTGATAGGTGACCAGCTGTAGATGATGGTCGAAGACGCACCGGGCGGCAATGCATGCTCTCCTCTCCCCGAGCTGCCGCGAGCAGCCGAGTAGGTATCTCGCTCGACGATCTCGTTTAGATTGCGGCGAGACAACCACGCCATGTTCCGAGACGGTGATGGATGGGAAGAGTCGCATGGCTATGCGGTGACGGGCGCGAGGCGTGTTTGTATCGCATCTCGGCTGTCTCTCCTGTGGGCCTGTTTTGCTTCTGCTCCTGCTTCCTCGTATGGGTGGCGGCAGAGGAAATGATGGATTCTAACTGGTATAGGAGTAGGGAAGAGAGCGGAGGCAGCGGTCTGCGGCGCCCTCCTCAGGGGCGTGCCTCGGTAGCGTACCAGCGTGGCGTGCAGATAATTATTACCCCGGGACCTGATAGAATCTAAAGGTGTAGATTCTGAGTTCTATGGAGCTGCAGGAGTATATATACAAGGTACGATTACATAAGCCAATCCTTGTATATTCTCATAGTATCCAATGCAAACCCACACCCAGCTCAAGCCCCGGCCCAACCCCAGACCCATATCTGATTAGCATAAATATACTATTACTACCCGCTCGGAGGGCCGCGGGTGGAGAGAGAGGGGGGATCCTCGGCTTAGTGGTCGATCAGGAGAAAGCGGGCTGATGGGCTTCGGCGATGGGTCTTCTGGTGGCTGGGAAACTAGAGAGGGGCTACGCGTAGGCAGCATCGAGGCACTCCTTTGCGGTTCGATGGATCCGAAGCGGTGTTTTGGGACTATGGCGTACATGAGAGGGTATGGTCTGCTCGTCTCTTCTGCTCGCACAGTCTCTTCTACTCGTTCACATACAGGCGTAGTCTCAAGAGCCCTGCTCCCCCAAGAACTCACTGCCCCGACGTGAGCAAGTCGATGTTCTCCTGTTAGAGGAGACAGAGGCCATGTTCGCTCGACGGTACTTTTTCGGTACAGGCGGTAGATATGGCGGGGATATTTTACAGATGGTCTCGTGGTCTGGTGGTCTGGTGGTTTGGGAGTTTGGGAGTTTGGGAGTTTGGGAGTTTGGGAGTTTGGTAGTTTGGTAGTCTGGTAGTCTAGTAGCCTAGTATCCTGATAGCCTCTTAGTCTACTATAGAGTCTTAGTCTACTATAGAGATAATGAGTATTCTCGGCAGTTTGACCGGAGCGTGATGACACCAGGTACCCTGTGGTCCGACCTACGGCTATTGAGCCTGGCTGCCGGCTCTCGGAGGTGCGCTGTTCGTCTGTTTGAGAGGGGGTTGGTAACCGAGGCGTAGCGAGGTAGGCATAGGGAAACTCGCCTTGCCCTTGAGAAGGTGTCTGGGGAGGTAAGTAAGAAGCATAGCTGGGGACTCGGACCTGCTGGTATTTACGAGAAGAGGGGGCTGGTGCTATAGTCGCTGGAGATGATGTGGTGAAGAGTGGATGCGCTGTATGTGAAGGGATATGGATAGAGAGGGATATAGAGGGATATGTGTGTATACGAATATATCTATATACGGGTAAACTTATAAACATAAATATACAGATATATCTATATACGTTTATATATATTTGTTTATATACGGATATATCTGCATACATCTGTATATGTGTGGCCGTATATAGATATATGCAGATATATATACGGATATATACAGACACATGTCTAAACTCCAAGTCGACGTTCAGCCGAAGCGTGTTCTCCCTGGAGCTAGAATGAAACGAGGCCACATCTCTGATTATAGACTTTCTTACCTACTATCTTGCGTGTCGGGGACAGAACCTGGCCTGAATTCCTGCCGTCTTTCTAGTACTAAAAGAAAGCTTGCTTCCGAAGCTTGATCTGACTGCGACTATAAACTGAAAGCGACAAGGCATCGTCGAGTTCAAGTTTGGTAGGTGATTGTGCGACGCTGCGCTACGTTAGAGGGGAATCGGATCTATACGCCCCAAGTTTATAAGTACCGACTATAGCACTAGCACTATACAACACTATGCAGATTAGATGTGATGAGAAGAGTTGCACTATGAGCGGCTGCCGGACGCCGTAGAACTCCCCGAACCTCCAGATCCACATGCCCCTGGCGAGTCGCTTAGCTTGGCAAGTCAAACCTTTCTCCGACCTCACCTCGTCTCTCACCTCACCTCTCACCTCACCTCCTCATCCACACATTGTTCCGCATCCCCCTCCTGTCAGGACCAACACCCATTGTTTTCGTCCCACGCTCCAGTCTCACCCCCGCCGTCCGCCGGGAAATGAGGATGTCTTCTCTCTGCCCCATGCGGAGACTGGGCAGGTAGAGTATACGAGCAGTGAGGTCTCATATGCGTCCTGCCCGACGAACTCGTTCCTGCGGCTGCCTCTGCCTCTGCATCTCGGCGCAGGCTGCAGGGGCTCGCGGCTCAGAGGCCGAGAGCAAAGGCACGCTTGATATTCCCAGATCGGGACGAGAGACCTGGAGCGGGTGGGAGCTGAAAGCCGGGACTCGAATGCTCTCCTCCCGTTGTGCTGATCTTGGGTGGAGGAGAGGTAGTCCCCGCTCGTTTTTCTTTTCTTTTTTTCTTTTGCTCTTCTCGTAATTTCTCGTTTTTCTTTTCTTGTCTCTTGGCGGGCTTCGTTCTCCACGTTGGGGTTGTCTTTTCTCTCCTCTCCTCTACTGCACTCTTTTCAGGTGGGGTGAACATCTCATATCTCCTCTGGGACCTGCCGCTATTCTGGGGCTTGGGGAGATTTCTGGGGCATGTCTAGGATGCATGAGCGGCTCGTTGTGGGATGAGGTTTATGGTGTTTTCTTTTTCTTATTCCCCCCCCCCCCCCTTTTATATTGGGGCAGCGTAGGGGTCAGGGAGATCTGCCGAAAGTCAATGCGCGGAGCTGCTCTCCTGAGATTGTGATGGGATCGCCTCATTGGAGGTTGGAGAGAGACGTAGTTCTGTCCTTGCTACTGCTCTCCTACGGACTTGGATCTTTGGCTCGGACTTGTACGCTGGACCAAATTTAGTCGTACTATAGCCAGCAGAAGTGCTCTTGCTTTGATATGCACCGCTCGGCGCTGCCGTTACTGCAGACTACGTGCGGAACAATCTCATGGCAAAGCATATCCCCTGCAGATCTGATCGTTTTACGGGATCGACATCATCCATGACAGTTCCCGGCCTCCCGGCACCGCCCTTTGATTTGAGCGGGATGGTCCAGTGACCAATTTCCGCTTCGAGCCTTTTCGCTCCGGTCTAGCTTACCTAGCAATTATCTGACGAGCTATACTCTCTTGGCCAGTGTAAGCTGTGTGCAGGCAAGCAATATTTACTCGGTAGCCGAGAAGGCTCGCAGATCTAGTGACCCAATCTCTTCTATATATTTTGATATGTGGCCGCCGCAGTTTCGTCCATCGCCAGCACTTCCAAGTCTTTCGGACTTCTCACTCTCGTTTCAGGATCACATTAATGCTGTTTGGCTGATAAACATAATTCTCTACACCTCTTTGACATTCTCTCTAATTTGATCTCACCACCATATCCGCTGCCACGATGAAGACCAGCCCCATAGCCAGGATATCTGTCGTGCTGCTCTCTGGACTCTCTACTCTCGTCGCCGCCAAATACCCGCTCGCGACAGTGTACCCATGTCCTTCTTGTCCCTCCGGCGTAGCGCCCCCGGCTATCACCGTCACCGAGCAGTATCAAACCGTGTCAACATGCGCGCCTACACCTTACAAACTCGTCGGTAATACCACCCAGGAGGCCGAACCCTCCTGCAGCTCTTACGCTTGGGTTTCCACTGTCATTCCGGCTCCGGATGGATCGAGCACGACCGTCACCAAAACAGAGCAAGAGGTCCAGGTGGGATACGTCTCAACAGTTCTCACTTCCAAGTACCCTTGCGCTACCTCGGCACCATCCTACAATGCAACCGGCTACGGCTCCTCCAACTCGAGCTGTACCAGCACCAGGCTGACTACCATGGTGGTTGACACCGTGATCCCCTACAACGAGCTCGGGCCTCTGGCAATCGGCGGCTATGCTGGGAGTGGGCTCTGCGAAACCTGTGAGATGGACGAGGACGGCGCTCAGTATCAAGTGGTGACGGTCCACAAGTGCCTGGATGGCGCCTGCACTACCTACGCCGAGACGTTGGTGTCCGCCAAGCCCACAGCCCCCTCGTCGGTTCAGACGGCCATCTACTCGAGCTCGACGTTCTGCCCCAGCAGCGGAGCCTACACGATCCCCGTGACCACCACCTGCTCACCTGAGGCACCTGAGTTTACCGACGTTGTCACGAAGACTTTCTACATCACCACATCCGTCTCGGGTCCCGAAACAATTCAGATCACCAAGACGATTACAGTCACCTTTACTGGGGCGCCGGAACCAACTGCACCGTCATCCAAGCTGCCTGTCTCGACGTCTGCCTACGTCACTGAGAATGGAGTGCAGACCGTTCCCATCTACGCGACCATCACGCCCTCCGACTCCGGCTATGAACCGGTCACTACCACGGCCTTCTACACGACATCCGTCACCAACGCCCCGGTCCACGTCTATTGCACCAAGACTCTCACGGTTACCTTCACCTCGACCGCTTACCTACTGACTGTCGTCGACGGAGTGTGAGTCTTCGGAATAGTAACCTACTACCCAGAGCTGATTGTGAATAGTACCAAGAGCCCGGAGGCCTATCCCACTGAGCCTGCTCCGGTTTACGCAAGTGTGAGCTCGGGTGGTTATGCCGGGTACCCAAGCGAGCCTGCTGAGGGCTACCCCGGCGACAGCTCAAAGACCCCAGCGGGTTACGAGACTGAGTACAAAACCGAGCCGGCCAGCTACCCGACTGATCCTGCTGAGGTCTACCCGGCCGACAGCTCGAAAGTCTCATCTGGCTACGAGACCGAATACAAGACGGAGTACGAGACTGAGCCGCCTGCATACCCGACTGATCCTGCTGAGGTCTACCCGGCCGACAGCTCGAAGGTCTCATCTGGCTACGAGACCGAATACAAGACGGAGTACGAGACTGAGCCGCCTGCATACCCGACTGATCCTGCTGAGGTCTACCCGGCCGACAGCTCGAAAGTCTCATCTGGCTACGAGACCGAGTACAAGACGGAGTACGAGACTGAGCCGCCTGCATACCCGACTGATCCTGCTGAGGTCTACCCGGCCGACAGCTCGAAGGTCTCATCTGGCTACGAGACTGAGCCGCCTGCATACCCGACTGATCCTGCTGAAGCCTACCCTGCCGACAGCACAAAGGTCTCAGCCGGTTACCCGACTGACCCAGTCTACAGTACCAAGAGCTCAGCTGGCTACCCAACCAAGCCCGTTCCAGTCTTGCCTACCTACACCCCGGGTGGAACGCCCCATGCGACTTATGGGTACGGTAACAACACATTGGTTACCTCGAAGTCTAGCGCTAGCTATATCACAACAACTGCGGCACCCTCCAGCTACCCTTCCACTCCTGCATCTTGCGAGTATTCTGGCTGCTACGGATCGCCTAGCGGGTTCTCTGACTTCACTATGGTCGAGACAAGCGGGTATATGAGTGCGTCTCTATGCACCAGCGAGTGCATCGCGTCCGGGTTCCCATTCTCTGGCCTCTACAAAGAGTATACCTCCCCCCCACCCCCCCATTCTACCTGACCAGACTACTAAACCATCAGGTCCTGCTATTGTTCCAAGTCTATCGAATCCTGCATCGAATCCGGCGGAGTGTGCGATGCTATCTGCCCTGGCTCATCTCAACACTGTGGCGGTGATCTGAACGGTGCCAAATACGGCGAACATAAGCTCTTCGACATTTATGAGTGCACGGTTCCAACAACCACCACTTCCTCCTCCGACTCTACTGCCTCCTACACAATCGAACCCACGCCGGACCCGTCGTCCGATGTCGACGAGTACTCATCTGCCGAGGAGTACTCCAAGCGTAGTCTGCAGGCCGACATGCAACTCGCCGCAATTGCGTCCCGAGACGTCAAGCTCCGACGCGGTGGTATGCTCAGAAGCAGGGAGAAGAAAGAAACGAGCAACTTGATCGTCAAGCGTGATTTCGGGATCAGGAGACCGTTTGGCTTGTAGTCCCTGCACATTGAGGGTGAGTGTTTGGGGGTGTTACAGACACCTGATGGTGTTCTGTCCTGTATCTTATTCTTTTTCTCTTGATTCTCAGGGGATGGGATCACTGTCGTGCATCCCAGGTTTGGAGGTCTTTCGAGTTGCAAGGGAAAATATCCTGGACGTGATAGAGTACGATGTATTGTACAATTAATTTTTATGTGTAACGATACTGGAGTGTCTTGTTTCTCCTGCGTGACGAACTCAAATCGTAGCGAACATTGTATCTCTCCTAAAGCGATTGTCGGACGACTACTTCATAATCGCTGTGACAAATCGGGTGCACCAATCCATCTCCCCGGTCACGAGAGAGCTCGATTCAACTCCAAGTAGCTAGGCGCGGCGCCCGCTAAATTCTACTCTTCACACAACGCAACCATAACATCAGACACCGCCACCGGAATCCAGCCCAGGTCCACATCCGCTACCACGATCCGGTACCTCCCGCAGCCCACCCCGTATCTCCTAGATCCCAAGACGAGACGGGGGACTTCCAGCGGCTACGGCAGAGCCCTAGCCCAGCCCTCCGCTCCAGATGTAACACGGAGCTGAGAGCCTGTTCCTGCGAGGGTAGGGTGGCGGGTGACGGTGGAGAGAAGAGGGAAGAAAAGACGGGTCGGAGTCTCGACTCACGCTCATGCTCTAGGTGTGAGCATGGCCTTCTCGAACGCCCAACGCGCAGATGCGATATCTCCTGCGCGAGGCGTGAGCTGCGGCTCTTGTCTCCCCCACACACGGCCGAGGGCTTTGCGGACGCGAGCTCGGCCCAGATGCGCGCGCCGGGTGCTGTGTCGCTTGAAGCACACTCTGCCTGGCAAGAAGTCGGAGAGGGTCGGGGAGAGTCGGGGGTTGGGGAGCGTGGTGCCGTTTCGTCGGCGCCTGGGCATACCTTGGAGGCTTTCTGGCGCGTGGGCAGTGTTGTTTATCTCGCTTTCGCTTATCCGCTTGGTGCTACGTGGACATGGAAAGGGGTATGGGTAGGGAGGGCTTGAGGGCGCGGGAGGCTCTGAGGCTCTGGCGTGTGAAAATCACCGATTCTTGTTTTCGAGTACTGCGTAGCGCGGGGCTGCTTTGCGCCGGGCGTATCTCCATACCTCTGGTTTTAGATCAAGGGCGCATTGAAGTCTGGTTCTGAGATTTGTACTGGTGAGGTGTGCTTTCTGGTTCTGTCGTGGGTTGTCGATACGATCTTTGGCATATTGGCGTGCCAAAAGGCAGCGTTCGGTACGAGGGTTTTACCATGTAGGGAAGCTGATTTGCGGTACGCAGCGCTGCTGGATAGACTCTCTTGACATGTACAGTACTGTAGATAAATTTTGAATCGCCCTAGCTTTTTCAAAGTATATTCCTTAGATATAAAGATGAATTAAAAATAATTACTTCATTATTTCTTTTAGTTTTTTATATCAAAACGTTTATCAAATATATCTCTATCTTTGTATTAGATATTATATCTTTTAGTATTTTATATACTATCTATTTACTTTGGATACTGCTTCTACCTGCTTTAGCATACTTCCTACTACTAAGTGAAATATCTTATCCAATATAGCTTCTTGACTTTTTTAAAGTTTATTTTCGATAAGATCTTTTAATTTTTAATGAAATTCTATTTTTAAAAGTTTTAATGTAATTTGTAAATCTAATTTTCAAGATGCTATTAAAAGTGTTTAATAAGATTTAAATCTAGACTACAAAGCAGATAATTACTACTTCTATTCTTATAAGTATAGATAAGGGCATTATTATATATAAATATATAAATACATAATTTTTAGGATAATAAATAGATAATTAGTCTTTAAGAACTCTCAAGTATAACTTCGCGGTATATCTATTCTTCTTAACATTAGGATCTTAATCTGTTATATAGTAATCCAATCATTGAATAACTCTAAATTCGATTAAAAAGCAAGCTTAGATTATAATCGATATATTTTTGCCTTTCTTATAATTGCTAACTATATTAGGTTGCTATTTCTTGCAAAGAATTGAAGAACCTATTCATATATTCGGCTTTTCCCTTTTTCAATACTATACTTATTACTTCAAATGATTTTATAAAATTCATAAAATATTCACTTCTCTTATACTTTTGCCTAATTATACCTTTATTAAGCGATATCCTTTATAAGTTCTAGCCTTTCTTCTACACGCTAATTAGTGGTACTATTCTTTTCTAAAATATATCAAATAGTATAGATCGAAAATCCTAAATCTAATTCGTCTTTAACCTCTTTATAAGTCTATTTTAGATATTTTAAATATACATAGCGTATTAGTCAGCGTATATTACAATCTAAATAATATTTTAAATATGTGGAGTGAGATTCGCTAAAGCCTTTAAAAAATTATATAATGCAGCGCAAAGTAGTTTTAATAGTCGATTTCGATATATTATAAAGGTGTGCAATTTAAGCTAGTTTTAATCCTTTATTAGCAGCGCCTGTGATAAAAGCTCTTTAATATAAAGATAACCCCTTAATTAATGAATCACAATTTGTTAAAGCAAGAGGACGTTATAGAGTACTTATATTATAGTAGTAGAGAAGAAAGGGTATAAAACGCGTAAACGCGAAAAACGCGTTTTTCAGCTAAGCGATTCAATCTTTACCGACCTTACTATAGGAACTGATGATATAGGAGAGGGCTTGTTGATTCTTCCCCCTCGCGAAAGCGCTGGCTGTGGCCGCTCCCTCCTCGCCGTGGCCGCTGGACGGTGTTTGTTTTGCCCTGCGGGTTCGGCGGCATCAGAGACCCAAATCCACACCCCCCATCTTGCGAAAGATCTCCACGTCCGGATTCCCATCACCTTCCCGTCGCCGGCCCCATGCGTCGGTCATATCCATATCCAAACCCAGCGGCAGGACAATCTCCCCACCCCCCTGAGCACGCCACGCGCGAAGCAATACTACATGCCACGCGCGTAAGCGAGCTTGCCCCTGAAGCATAACATTGGACCCGCTTTTGCGGCTGGGGAAAAAGAAAAGAGGAGAGGGCTTGGGGTGGAAGGGATTGGGATGGTTGGAGGGGATGAGATGTGATGTCGTATGATATGATGATATATATCTACGATATGCATCGTTGTATTCCTGTGGTGGGAGGGATGTCTCGTGATGCGCGGCTGGGATTTGGGAACGGAGACATTGACTTTTTCTTCTGTTGGTGGCGGGGGAGGAGTATATTGAGATCATCTTTGTCTTGAGGAGGTGGTGGGAACTAGCTCGACATGCTGAGGAATATCCATGAAGCTGATATGGAGTAGCTGGCGAGATTTCTCGCATGCGACGCCCGCCCTCCCCCCAGCTGGGTCAGACCAGTCTCGTCACTCTCACGTCGCGAGCGTGCAATGATTACGGGGTAGCAACGTAGTAAGCTCAGAAGCAGTAGAGCTCTGCTAAGATTCTCAAAAGACTTGACCCCCGCCCATTGCATACGCTCAAGGCAGAAAACACCATGGCTTCGACACCGATCCGCAGAAGGCCAGTCATCCTGACACTTGCCCTCCTCTTCGTCGTCGCAGTCCTCTACGTACCGCACCCTCCCCCGCCCATCTCCTCGTTCACTACCACGACAGTCTCAGGAGCAAGCAAGGAGTCCGAACGAGACCCGCAGCCTGCCTTGCCGGCAGACTTCAACAGGAAGATATGGCAGCTGGGCAGCGCGAGCCAGCGGGATGTCTGGGCGCCGCAGACGCAGACCTGGACGGCGCTGAACCCGGAGTGGCACTACGAAGTGTTGAGCGGTAAGCTTCTGCTCCCTCTCGGAGGAGACGGTCTCGCGCGCTGACGGAGAAGCAGATGAGACGAGCACCGTCTACGTCGAAGACAGGTTCGGCGGCGATGCCGCCGTGCTTGACGTCTGGCACGACTTGGAGCCTGGCCTCCGCAGGGAGCTGGTCAGGTACCTGGTTATGCTGGCGGACGGAGGGGTGTACAGCGGTCTCGATACGAGCTGTTTGACGCCGGTCGAGGAATGGATCCCGTCTTCCTTTGCGAACAGCACGGTCGGTGCTGTACTGGGCATCGGGCAGGACGATACGACGGCCGACGGCCGCGTGGGAATCGTGCGCTGGGCGATGATGGCCAAACCTCACCATCCCATCTTCGAGGATATCCTTGGGGCGGTGATCGGAGGTGCTGACCATGAGCACGCGCTTCGTGATTTGCAGCGAGGAGGGTTCACTGACGCGGTAATGAAGACGCTGAGTACTCGTCTCGGGGGCAAGGTCGAGTTTGGAGAGATGCGTGATCTGAAGGAGCCCGTGTTGTTGGGGGATGTGCTCCTTGTGCCAGCGAGCCGGTTTGGGTCAGGACAACGAGAGAGCGATGGAGAACGAGAGGGTGATAGCGAGGCTTTGGTGAGATACTACGCCGGAGTCGCGGCTATCGCTTCAGATTTAGGGATAGGCAAAGATGTGCAAGGACAAGGAGATGAACAGCCTAATACTAATAAGGGATCTGAAGCGGAGATTGAGTTGGTAAGGGACGACGACAGGGTCTTCGGGGCTGCTGATGCAGAATCCAGGGTGGTTTTCCCCAGGGAGGAGTCGCAAATCGCAGATAGTCTTCAGGATACAGCTTAATGACTTGCAAGATAGAGCATTTGAGCTTTTATGAATATAAGTTCCCTAAGAATGCGTCAAAGACCTTCTATACTAGGTGCTCCACTAAGCTGATAACTGCTATACTGCAGTAGAGCATGGAATATCTCAACTCGCTCGTATTTCTCAAAGAACAGATAACTGTTGGGCGTAGATAAAGACTTGGAAGCCAGACGTACGTCAGCGGCAATCGAAACCCGATATATAACATATATCATGAATACGGCTTTTTCATAGTATAGAGGTTTCTCAATGACACATGCTACCTCTTATCCTTGAGAAACAAAGCAGAGAGGGTGCAAGACACAATTAATCAACAGGCAATGGGTTAGCCACTCGTTGCTGGATTTTCTGTGGGAGCAATTGGATTGAACTAGGGAAAGGACATCAACAGCCGAGACAAGCCCTCCAGCACAACTTCCTAGGTCAATGACCGGCTACTCCAATGAAGAATAAAGAAGCGGAAAACTACAAATGGAGAAATACCCTGGGTCTGATAATTTTTTGAAATTCGTAAGATCGAACCCAGGTGAAGGTATTTATACGTATATAACTGCTTGTTTGGCAACTTGAAATAGTTTCTAACAATAGTTTTACAATTCGGTTTTGCCAAGGCAGTTTCGAGACGTTGGAAGGCGATATTCGTAGAGCGAGAAAATTAATACGCTTGGTAAGGTAGTTGGAATCAAGTTTATGAACTAGAAGTTGGAATAGCTAGCCAAGGGAGTAGATTGGATAACTCTTCTCCAAGCAAAGCCCCAGACCTTGTGAAGCCAAGGCAAGGTCCGTTTTCGACTAAGCTATCAGAATGAGCCTTACGCATTACCCAAATCATAAGCTTTGTAATGAAATTTCGATGTCAAAATCTCTATGTACACTCTTAGACTGTTTTTGTAATATTGTCAAGATTTATGCCAGTTTCGCGAAGTAGGTTGCCTGCAAACTAGTGCTTGGCTCGTTTTTGATCGCCAAGTCGGTTTCTACATCATAGATTAACCTCTGAATATAGATTTGAAATAGGTGATTTCATTTGCCAAACGCGCCTTGATTACCTATCCACAGAAAACAGCCGTAACACTGTTTGACCTCCTCGGAATCTCAATGGGTTAGAGCAACCCGAGATCATCAAATGTGGACCAAATAGCTATCGTGGTAATTCTAGCGATTATTTGAAAGTTTGGCAGGGGCTGGGACGCATGGCTGCGAGAATCACCACGCAAGTGTTGGTATAGCGTGGGATAGGGGGGAAGATTAAGGAAATCGCTGGCGCAAAATCACCTGACAGTCGTTCCAGATGCTTTCCACCCTCTCGAAATTTGATCTTACTTTTGAGATTCTTCTACTTTCCGGGATCTATAGGAGTATTCTTCTGCGCTGGTCAGGGGATCACCTCTCTTCTAGATGCCCTCCTGCTAGTTCACCTGCCGAAGGATATCAAGGAATCAAAATAGCGAGCAGCAAGATCTCGCAATGTCACAGCTCTTTTTTAGTAGAAAATATCTTCATTATATGTCATCGAAAATGCATGTCAAATGCAGCGTCTAATCCTGTTCTTAATTTTACACTGGATCTAAGGCAGTTGTTGATTGGTCCCTGGTTTCTCGTGTAGGTTGACTCCTCGGACAATCCTTAGTCCTGAGCAATTTTGATATGACAGTATCTATTTCTCTAACATTCATACGGTCCTGGAAATCGGTGTTTTAGTTTTCGAGCTTGTCATTAACTTCAATTTCTTCACCACTTTTATCTACACCTTGTTGTGAACAATTCTATCCATCTGGGGCGGGAAAACTTTTTTGTTCATTTTGCTATTTATTTTATTTACTTATTACCTGCTGTCATAATCCTCTATGCTCTTAAGACCTTCATCAGTTGGTCTCTAGGACCAGTCTCTGCCAATGAGAGGTTCCTGACACTCAAGTGGAGAAGCAAAACATCCGATAAACTATAGCCGATCTCAAAGTTTCTTCCCCGGATATTGATCCTATTATTTTCAAACAGCAGACCTGATAGAAAAAGTTCTCAAAGCATGAACCCTTTCTCAAGCGATGGACAATAGAGAGTGGAAAGATAGACTACCTGGACAAGCTGGTCAACAAGAAGCCTTTCCTGAGATAAATATGGTAAGCAATTGTCTCCATCTACTACTAACTCATACGTGTATGTCACCTGGAAGGCTTTTTTGTCACTCCATCTTTTCATACAAATCTGGAATCATCGCCCACGAGGATATCCTGGAGCCGAACCAAGGAGTGCAGTGTCGCAAGAGTGCCAATCAAAAAATGGAAGTCGTTGATCTTCCGAAAAGCGGTACGAATACCAGATATCCACACCGAATAATGGCTCCTAGCCAAAGGTAAACTTTCAGTCAGTCGAAGGTTCCCTGGGATAAACAGAGGTTGAAAGTTTATATTGCTCCGGAGAGTCTCCAGAGCCATGCATCATCGAGGTGGCAGAGTTTCAGTCCAGCACGGACTTAATGAGATATTCGTAAGGAATGAAAGCACCGATTCAAGACATCAGATTTTTACGAGACTCGATTCCTCCGGTTATGCCTAGATGTGATAGCCCATCTTCCGGCTGCGAGCTGAACTAGGTAGTGGTGGCGAGTGGACTCATACGTTGCGGACATGAAATGTTAGTAATAAGCTGGTCCATAATTACTGCGATAGTTGTAGACTATGATCTATAGTCGGAGGTTATCACTAACTAAACCCTCACTATGCGGTAGATACCTTTATAAATAGATATGAAAATGGACACGGGAGCTTCACGAAAGTGGGACTACTAGCTTAAATTAGTGGTTTAGATGGACAGATATGGTCTCGAGAACGTAACGTGACTGCGATATATCGCCGGGCATGTTGGGAGAGTGGCTGCAACTCTACAGCGTTGAGTTGAATTTCTTGCCTGTCGGCGATATCGAATAACTCTATATTCTCCACATATCTTGCATCTAGATTTCACTTCGGAGCGCATGTGACCTCGGGTCTGTACCTCAAGTCATAAGCATATTTATTAGAAATATACAAGGTACGGAGATTACGTACGGAACAGAGACTAAGGCTTACTAAGCTTACTAAGCCTACCTTGTATATATATACTCCTGCAGCTCCATGGAACTCAGAATCTACACCTTTAGATTTTGTTATAGTAGCAATTCCTAGAATCTATTAATAACTCGATCAATCTTATCAATTGAAAAGAACCCTCGAACCTGCTTTTTAGCAAAAACAACCATACAACACCTCTTCACATATACTCTTATATATACACACCTTCTTTCCCCTTACCCCTATTTTTTACCCCTTTTCTGCAAAATTTTCTTCTTCGATACCTCGACAACTACAACAACTCGACAAAAATGACAAATAAATCACCAATAACACCGAGATCGAGGGCATGCTCGAATGGTCTAACTATTAGGCATGGAAACCAACTGTTATTCGAACCCTAGCAGCTAATGGCTGCGTTTCTTAAGCTATTGGCCCTATCCCTCAACGCCCCTCCTCTAAGTCAGACAGTAAATAGGAGAAGAAAAACCAAGAGGCTATAGCTATTATAGCTAGAAGCCTCTCCTCCCTAATCAGCGAGAAATATGAGAACGAGATCGTCGCCGAAGACGCTAACGCTCTCTGGAACGCTATTAGAGATAGCGAAAGCAATCTGGTGAATAATACAGAAGCTTATACGAATCTGATTAAGGAATTGTATAAGGCCGAGTATATACCGTACTCTGAATCTCTAAAAGACTACGTTCAAAGGCTCAAAAGCATCCAATCTCGCCTAAAAGGCTACGACAACCCCCCGACCGACAGTCAGATAAAAGGACAGCTGATTTTAAGCCTCCCTCTTATTAGAATATGGTCCTCAGTACAACTTCAGCTTAGAGATATCGACAAGACCTTCCAACAGACAATTATAGCGATTGAACAGTATAAGCAACTATACAGGGAATAGTTAAAGGTAACCCCGGTTGCTACGCAATCGGCGGCCCTGAATACGGAAGCCAATCTCTCTCGAGGAGGAGGCCGTGGCAGAGGCAGAGGCAAAGAGACTCAGTACTCAGGTGGAAGAGATCACTCAGACGAAAAGCTCCATATATTTGCAGATCTATGCCAAAGAGCTTCTGTAGATCAGAGTATATAGCATAGAGCGTTCCTATCCATATTGCGAGACTCAGCCTCAACGTATTACTATCGGTACCTGCAGAACAAAAACTTCAATTTCGCTAAGCTAGTAGAGGCTATTCGTGCCAATTACGAGACAGAAGAGAGGAGCAGCAGATTTCTAGGAAGGTGGTTTAGGTTGGCATTTGAACTGTTCCCATAAGAAGAGTATTAGAGGGGGAAATCGATCCTGATTCAACTCGAGAACTATGCTAAGGAGTTACAAAACCTGCAACTGGGACTATATGCTAGCATGAGGAATGATCGATCGATTAGAGATAGGCTTATACAAAGTGTTTCTAGGAATCGACTATTTCAAATGGCACTTTTCAAGCCACCAGCTACGTTCCCAGCTCTATTAGATAGCTTACGGGCTTGCGCAAGAGTAGTTGCCTAGGACGGACCAGCCAGACCTCAGCACTCCGGTTCAACCCCGAATAGATACCGATATCTTTTGGCCGAGGAGCAAGGGCAATCCACCGCACACTTTTCCGACCGAAAAATGAAGTTCGCCCAGGGGAATAAGAGAGGAGCAACCTTCCAGCCAAAACCAGGTTATACAGGATGCAGAATCTACACCTTTAGATTCTGTCAATATTGGTGGCTGAGCTACGATAAAGGCGAAAGCCACTTACACTTGAAAGGTTGTGGAATAAGACAGATTGGAGAGCTAAGTTATCGTATAGTAGTTAGACTATTATCGGTTACATCTTACGGCTTAGCTGACGCTGGCCACGTTATTCCTGCAGTATCTTCGGACATCAACAAGTGAGCACTGTCACGGTTGTGTCACGGTTGCGATAAAAGCACGGGACTGTCAGAGCATATGCGACAGAAACAGTAGTATAAACACAGGCGAAACCGACTGATACAAGAGATATTGATAGAATCAAAAGGTGTAGATTCTAGTTCTAGAGAGCTGAAGTAGTATATATACAAGGTAGGCTTACTAAGCCTTAGCCTCCGCTCTGTGCGGTAATCTCTGTACCTTGTATATTTCTAACATGCCCCCTACTACAAAGCTCTATAGAACTCAGAGTAAAGAGCCCCACATTTTTTTTTTTTTTTGTATAGTCTAGGCCTTATTAACTCCTATAATATACTCTCTAGTATATGGCGCCTACGTCTCCCTTATATGGAGTTCAGCCGCCCCGCAGTATAAAAACGTGCGTTGTAGTACAAGAGTACCTCTGACTTGGCTATATTATAGCTTTTCCCACTCCTTATAGTCTTCCTATGGTTTTCCATAGCCTTCTTTTATTGATCTCTTCTCTAGTAGGCCCATATAACCCTTGTATTTCTCAAAGGCCGGTCCTGGCAGAGCTTTTGTAAGGGAATCTGCCATATTATCGTTTCTAGGTATATAGGCTACTATCATCTTGCCTTTAGCTATTATATCGTCCCTTATATAGAAGTGTCGGACGTCGATATGCTTTGATTTTGCTGAAAATTTTCGTTCTTTAGTAAGAGATCTTGCTCCTTTGTTATTAAGCCATAAATAAGGTAATCGATCGAGTTGTATATTAAGGTCTATTGAGCTTAAGTGAGTCGGCGCAGTAGGTAAAGGAGGCTTCTAAAGGTCGATGGTCGATATATTAGTAAGAGTTAAGGAAGGAAGGTTACCCCTTTCTTCCTTATAGCTATATACGTATCAATATCCTACTGATTAAGCAGTAGGGTCATATAATAATATATCAGAGTAATAGCTATATTACCTATTTTAATACCCTTACTTAGACCTTACTCTAATTGACCTGCAGTTGGGAAAACAATAACTATCCTTTTGCGCTAATCTAACTCCTAAGTATCTCTTTAAATTAAAAATAATCAATTAATAGCAACTTCTATTGAAATCACTAATCCTACTTATAGGGTAGGACCAGGAGTCAAATTTCCTAAAAGCGTTCCTTTATAAGACTACGTAACTTAACTTGCGATCTAGGCCTAGGAGTCGATCTAAAGAAAAAACTTTCTTCTATAAGACTATATGACCTAACTCGTAAGGCGGGCCCGGGAGTCGTCCTTAAGCCTATTAAGCCCCTACTATCTTTTACAACCTTAGTATATCTTTAAATGCTTTAAACTTTGCAACTATCTTTAATAGCTTTATAAATCCATTTGCTACTATTCGATTAGTTAGGATATAGGTAATCGATAACTTATTCTTTGTAATAAGGTTGTAGATAAAATAGTAGGTAATATCGATATATTTCGATCGCTTATATAAGTGTGGATTCTTTATAAGTGCAATCGCCCTTATATTATCTACTTAAAGATTAATACAATTCCTATCTCGTTTAATATACTTAGCAAAACCTATATCTTTTAAAACTTAGGCGATCTATAATCCTTACTTGCAATTTGATAATATTAATATATATTCGGCCTTAGTACTTGCAATAGCTACTGATTTCTGCTTCCTACTTCCCTACGATATAGGTCTACTATATAATACTACTACGCTTTTAAATATACTTTTCCAACCTTTTATATTTGCCTAGTTGGAATTAGTATATACCTTAAGCTTTGCGCTTATATATTTCGTTAGTTTATATCTTACCTTCTATATGATTATTAATTGAAAGTACCTTTTAAGTCGCTTAACTATATTCTTGTATTAAATCGTCAGATCCTTTAAGTTTTGACTAAGTTGCCTAATAATAAAGGCGATATCTGGTTATATATATACTATAGTATATATAATCGCTTTAATGTCTTATTAATACTTCTTTAGATCTTCTCTCTACTTATTTTCATTAGCAGGCTTTAATTTATTATACTTTCCTTCGATTGGAGTACGCTTTGGCTTAAAGTTAGGAGCATAAGCGGAAAGTCCTATTATAAGAGGGAGCAGGAACAATATAAGAATAGGCCTACGTGAAAACCAAAGATAAAGAGGGAGGAAGTACTATAAGCAGGCTCTCTAAAGATAAGAACTAGGACAATTCACTAATTAAGGGTAGAATAGGTAGTTAGCATTGCGCGCTATCTTTAAGTATAATAGTAGTCCTATATATACCCCTTTCTTAGTCCTCATCTAACTATATAACCTATATTATAAGATCCTTTACTTCTAGGTCTTTATATATACCTTAACTAACTTAAGTAGTAGCCCCTACTACTATTAGTAAAGAATATAAGACTCTTGCAAGTTGAGAATACTAATCCCTATTTGTAAAAACAATAAGTGTAAGTAAGGTTAGTACCTAAAGTTATAAAGGTAGGGAGAGGAGAGAGGGTTTTTTNGCAGGTTAGGCCTGCGAGTGGATTTCAAAGAAATATATAAAGGGAGAAGGGGAAGGGGAAGGGGGAAGGTGCGGTAATAAATGAATAAAAATAATAAAACTCCTTTTCCTCCTTTAGTAATGCGACTCTTAGTCCAGGACCGCGAGTCAAAAGCTTGAAGTTATCAAAGCTATTAAATCGCAATTTTAAAGAAAATTCGAAGACAATTTCAAAGAATCTTAAGTATATATGCCTTAACCAATTTAAAAGGCGTTCTCGCTAAAGAAAATCCAGGCTTTATATAGAATTCGATTGATAATTTAGGAATTTCTTTAATATAGCTGTTTATTAAGCCTTTCTAAAGTGGCAACTTACTTATTTAACCTAAAGGAAGCTAGATTTAGGTATTTAAAGTTCGCGTACTAGTTTTTACCTTCTAAAGCCTATCGATTACCAAACTAAAGGGCGCGATAAGTTTCCTAAAGAAGGCCTTCGATTAAGGTTTCTAAATATTAAATGTAGAGTTTAGAAAACTAGGCTTTAAGTTCCTTGATTTTTAAGGCAGATTTCACTCTTAGGCTAAGACTACAAGTAAAGGGAATTACTATTAGATTTCTCTTTGCCTCTTTAATAATCTCTAGAGCCTTTAAATGTTCTTATACTAGGCTTTTAAGATCTTTAGTAAAGGAGGAAGTAGGCTCTTTCTCCTTTTCTATTATCTTAATAGTCCTTTTACTAAGGTCTGCTTTTAAGGCGAAGGTCGAGAAGTCTTCGAATTAAGCGTATATTATAAGATTATACTTATTAATTCTAAAATGCTTAATAATCTTATTTTAAAGGCTAATAGGCAATCTAAGTAAGAATAGGCGTCCTCTTTCAACTTTACTAAAAATCTTTTAATTAATTAAAGTATTCGACACTTAAGTAAAGGTCCGATAGTAGTTTTTAAGTTCCTTAAGAGTATAAGTAATAAGAACAAACTCCTTTAGAAAGACTAGAGTATTACGAATCTACTATCTATTAAATTCCTAAAATTCAGCTTTAAAAGCCTTAATAAGTAGTTCTTAAGACTTGCAAAGCTTCCACTTAAGTAAAGATTTGATAATATCTTTACTAGTTTAATTGTAGTAGTAGGGAAGTTGATTAATTATCTCATTATATCTAATGCTAAAATTATAATAAGTCTCCTTATATTATTTAAAGAAATTAGTAATATTAGCTTTAGTAAAATAAAAAGCGCTAAAAGAACTAAAGAGAGGAAAATAATTAGTAATAGCTTTAAAGGCGGCTATTATTACTTTATTTATTTTAGTAGGAGGGAGAGAGCTAGGTCGAATATAAGGCCTAAGGTATTCTAAAGAGTTTTCAAAATCTAAGTCAATCTTAAAGTAACTAAGGCAAGCTTGAAAAGATTTAAGCAAAGGGTTAGTAAGAGATTTAAAATTAATGTTTTTAAATATTAATATTAAAAAAGCAGGTGCAGTTATTAAAGGGGAAGATAAAGAACTTAAGTTATGTAAAATCGTATTTTTATATTCCTACTCGTAAGCCTAGCTTAAGAGTGAAAATCCGGTTTCT
Source organism: Diplocarpon mali (assembly GCA_024741835.1). Classification (NCBI taxonomy): domain Eukaryota; kingdom Fungi; phylum Ascomycota; class Leotiomycetes; order Helotiales; family Drepanopezizaceae; genus Diplocarpon; species Diplocarpon mali. The sequence goes on along the minus strand of JAENRP010000052.1, from coordinate 11,001 downwards.
GTAGAAAGTTTATTTATACTTTGCTAAGACTTCTTTAATAGGTGCAAAGTAGCAAATAAGGGTACTACAATCATTAGTAGTAAGTAAAGGTTTATTAAGTTAAAGACTAATTTCTAAGATAAAGTTTCTAAGAAAGATTTATCTTAGCTTCTAGGATAATTCCTATTAATCCTTAAAATAAAGGGGTCTTTAGAGACGATTCTAGGGCAGTTTTCAAAGTTCTATTAAGCTAAGGCGGCTGAATTATTAGATTCGGATTTCTAAAGATTCTAAAGAGATACTTCCAGTTAGAGTTTGCGCTTAGTATTACTTAAGTACTTAAAACTACTGCTATTTAAGACTGCTATTATAGGGTTTGCCAAACTTTTTATACTAAGAAGCCGAAAATTCCGAAAACCTTAGAGTTAAGGAGGAAAATAGGGGTTTTTAAAGCAGAGCCGAAAAGGGAAAATCTAAGGTTATTAATAGTAAAGAGTGGCAATCGATAGTTCTAAATAACTAAGTGATTGCAAGGTCGATAATAGAGGAATAATAACCGATAGTTACAAATAACTAAATGATTATAGATTTAAAAGAGGTTTTCAAAGGGTTGATCTCTTATCTGCGAATTAAAAGAATTAAAAGGAGAAGTTGTATAAAGACAAAATCTTAAAGGAATCGTCCCTACGTAGGTCACTAATATAAGAAGGAGTAGGAATAATATAAGAATAGGCCTATATAAAGACTAAAGATAAAGAGGGAGGAAGTACTATAAGCAGGCTCTCTAAAGATAAGAACTAGGACAATTCACTAGTTAAGGGTAGAATAGGTGGTTAGCATTGCGTGCTATCTCTAAGTATAATAGTAGTCCTATATATACCCCTTTCTTAGTCCTCATCTGACCATATGACCTATGTTACAAGATCCTCCACTTCCAGGTCTCTATACTATTCGGTTTAGGATCTTTTTAATATACTACTCTTAGTCCAACTAGAGTTCTTAAGTAAAGCGGTTCCTTATGACGCAGATGCCGAGGATCTTATAAATTCCCCTTAGATCCTTGGTATTAAAACGTTTCCAAATTATTATAAAGAACTAATCCAATTAAGTAGTTGTTTTTGCAGCTGTAGTAATATTATTAATATATAATAGCAACTTAATTCTACGCTTAGTATAGGTAAACAGATAAGGGTCAGCTAGGCTTTAAACAAATCCCATTTCTATTAAAGCAGAGCTATATAAGAGGTTTTAATTATAGGCTGATTGTTTAAGCCTATAGATACTATAGAGTATATAGAAAGAGTGGCTAGCGCGTATAAGAATACTATTAGGTTAGGAGAGAAAAATCCATTCCTTTATAGTCGCTTTAGTAAATGCATTTTTAATATTATACTATTTGCATTCAAGGTCCTTAGCGGCTACTATCGCTATAAATATATAAAGGGTATCTATGCGAACTGTCGGCGCAAATATATCGAAGTAGTCTTCTCTATACTATTAGAAGAAGCCTTTAGCTATAAGCCTTACCTTATAATATTCTAAGGTCCTATCTGCATATATCTTAATTATAAAGACCCACTTTATTAATACTAGGTTTACGTCCTTTAGTATTAGTTCCTCTATCTATATACTATTTATAATAAAAGAGCTTATCTCCTCTTAAATTGCTTTATTTTATACTACTCTATTCTTTAGGTTGTTAATAGCTTTATTATATATCTTTGGAATAGAGATTTTCATTATCCTTCTAGCGGTTAGGAACGCATTATCTTTATTAAAGCTCTATTGAAGTTCGAGCTTATAGATCCTATATGCTATTATGGCCTAAATACGCTTAGACTCTCGTTTATCTAAGGTATCTTTTAGTTCTAAGTCTCTATTCCTCTTTAAAGACGTAGGTTCGGCTGTAAGTTCTGTAGGCTTATTATTTAAGGAACCGCTTTCTAATAGTAAAGGCTTATTATTACTTATACCTATTTTAAGAATATCCTTTACTATAAGTGCTTTAACTAAAGGGATAATAATATCAAAGTTATTCTATACTTTAGGCAGTTTGCGAATAATAGGAATAGTCTATTCGGCCTTTAAGCGACTATTAGGTCGTCGATTAGCAGGTGCGCTTAATATGCCTAATGTTGCGCCATAAGGAGCCTCAGGCACTGAGGCCTCTGAGGACTGGCTTATGTAATGTACCCCTGAAGTGGCCACGGAGCACTTCTATAAAGGGAGCTTAGGTATATAGTTAGAGTAGAATTTTACAAGCTTCTACCACTATTGAAAATCTACCTCTAATATAGCATAATAGTTATCAGTACTATTCGCAACTCTTAAGAGCAAACGATTAAAAATCTATTGTATTTAAAGACTTCTTAAAAAGGTTTCACTACTATTTTTCATCTATTCTCCCTCTCCTATACATATTATATAACCTAACTCGATATTCCAACGCTCCTAGCCAACTAATACCATACTCCCTACTATCCCAGTCAATATAAGCGAATACTAGTAAAAAGAAGCTCAAGAGCTTAGCTCTAATAGAGTTATACTCTAGGATAAGAAGTCATAGTGCATTTGGTACGCTAAGCTAGAGTTTTAGGCTGAATTTCTACGCCTTCAGAAGCATATAAAGAAGCTAAGACAGATTAATAATCCTAAACTATATACTATAAAGATAGGAAACTAAGCTCCGCTCTATAAGAACAAAGCTCTATATCTGCTAGATCTAGAAATAGAACCGCTGCAGCTTGAAAAAATTGTAAAAGGACAGGACCAAAGAGTATTGCAAAGCTACTACGAGTTATACCAATAGTAAGAAGCTACTAATTAATAAATGCCAGCTCTACTACTACTTGCGAAGATAATAGCTAAAGATATAGAGCTAGAGTACAAAATGGCAGTAATGCAATATAATCTCTTAATAGAAATATGGAAAAGGAACAGGAGCTCTTACACTTAATTATACTATTAGATTACTAAGACAGTATACCCTACGTTGCTTTAAGTAGTATAATATAATTGTAAGGAAGCAGGGAAACTATTAATTCAATAGATTGTAAAGCACCTGCGTAAGGAACTAGCCCCCTTTGAGGTTAGCATAATAGAGTCAATTTAGGAAGACTATAATACTAAGCTCTTTAAAGCTAGGAGCAGCAAAGTAGACCTGAAGACCTGGCTTATTAGCTTTAGGGAGATCTACTAAGAAGCTCGAACTTATAGAATCCCAGAGGTTTAAGGCTCCTTTGCAATTATGAAGTTTCTATAGTCGGTTTACTACTAGGCTCTTACTTAATCCTAGCAGACCTAGGCAAAGCTTATTAGAGATAATAAGCTAGGTCTAAAGTATAGAAAAGATATAGTCCATTACGTTAATTAGTTCTTAAGCTTAATAAAGTAAAGCCTCGCAAGCTCCTTATTAAAGGTAACCCTTAGAGTATACGCCTTGCTTAAAGGAGTAGGCGATTATACTAATCTAAGAGTACTAAGTAAAGGCAAGGTAAAGAAGACTCTTAAGGGGAGCGTTAAAAAGTGCCCTTGCCCTTAAGTTAAAAATCACTTCTAGAACTTAAAGGAGTATAATAGGCTGAAATACGCCTTAACTAGCGCTAAGGAAGGTACGCTTCAAAACCTCCTTAGCTATAATAAGGTTAAAAGAATATATAAAAACCTTACTTCCTTAGAATAGAGAGAGCTTTAAGCTAAGCTCTCCTATATTAAATAAGCTCCTATAGATTAATTTAAAGAAAGAATATCTACTAAAGCTTTAGGAAGCGGCAAATCTAAAATCATCGCCGCCCTCTTAAATCTAACTCTCTTCGAAGACTTTACCCTAGGAATATACTCTACCCTTAGAGCTCCCTACGCTCTCTCGAATATAACCTTACTTAATAACTGCGTTACGACGCACCTTATTAATCAAAAGGAGCTTTTAATTCTTAAATTATTAAAAATCGCATATCCTTAGGACTATATAAAAGTAAAGAGCTCGAGTCTACTAATAAGGAGGAGGGGTATACGTCTGATAAAAGGGGTTCTTACTAATAAAGGAGACTTAAAGCTTAGGAATATAGCACTTATAGATAGGTTTAATATTAATATTATCTTAAAGCCTCTTTTAAAGAAAGCTAAGGTATAGTATATAGGCTTAGACGTAATACTTTAAAGGGATATAGCAGATAATAATATAGTTGTAAAGTAGCTAAAGCGTAGGTCGAACGTTATAGTATTTAAATATAAGCCTATTAACTTTTATAACGCTCTTAACTTACTATACTATACTCAACCAACCTGCCTAGCTTTCCTTACTTTACAACGGCGTCTGCGAAGCTAATATAAACCCCTAAGGAGCAGCGTATTCCTAAGAGCTAAGAACGATTCGGCAGATATTTAATACCTTTAATCAGGCTATCTAAGAGCTAAGGCACTTAAGAAGCTTATATTAAATGCAAAAGGGGTAAAGATTAAAGGGAAGCTATAAATCAATTATAAAGCTTGCGCTTAAGCAAAAGCTAAGTAAAAGCCTTTTAAAAGAGAGTCAGATTTTAAGGCTCTAAGACCGTTCTTTAAGTGCTCCTAGGACCTATTTGACTATAGTACGTTAAGCCTCTCCTTAGAAAGCTAGCTTCTCCTAATTAAGGATGAATTTAATAGGAAGTTATTTAGATATACTTTACTTTATAAGTCCCTAACGCTAGTTCTAAAAGCTCTTCAATCTTTTGAAGTATAGGTAAAGTGCTATTACTACCTCTCCTTATATATTTTAAGGAGTAATAATAATACCTTGGTATTTCCTTTATAAAGAGTATCGAAATATAAAGAGTGGTGCAAAGCTAAAGGCATAGAGGTAGAAGTTACTCCATCCTATACTTATGAATTAAATAGAGCTTCCGAGAGAGCGGGAGTAAAGATTATTAAAAAGGCACTTACTATGCTAATCTTTACTAACCTCTTAGAGTACCTATGGCCTAAAGCCGTATTAGCTGTAATATACCTTTATAATATCGGCCTATTAAAGCGCAAGGGATAGAAGAGTCTAAATAAGGTGCTTTAGCTTTAGTTTAGATAATACTTTAGGTAGTATAATCCGCAAATTACTATAAAGCTTACTACTGATTTAAAACTAAAATAGGGAGATATAAAAGTATATAAAGCGCGCACGTACCTATTAGCGAAGGAAAGGGAAGCTCTAAAGAATAAGAGAGCTTTTAAAACTATACTATAAGGATATATTAGATATTTAGTTAGTTACTGTGCTACTAATATATATAGGATTTAGGTGCCTAAGCTTTGAAAGGTTATAATCTCTTAAAACGTCGAGTTTGATAAGTCCAAATTCTACTTTAAGGAGTACGAAAAGGTAGCTGGCCACCTGCTTTCAATTATTAAAGAGATTATGCAAATGATTAAAGAGGAGGAGGAGAAAGCTTAAGATGCTAAGTTAATCGTCGAGAACGTAAAGGGAGCTTTAGATAAGTAACCTATAGATAACCTGGTAGGAAGTAAGCCTATTAATCTTTTATTAATAGAAGCTCTAAGCTTAGATCTATTAAAGGCTATTGTCCCTTATAAGGCTACTTATAGCATTTCTACCTTAGCTACTTAAGAGCAGCTGCCTAATAGCAAAGGGTTAGACGCTCTAAGACAACTATTACTAATTGGAAGGAGCGTCGAAAGCAATATTATAAATACTAGTTCCGCTAGGGAGCGCAATACCAGGCCTCTAATTGCTATATGGACTAAGTAATCGCAAGGGCAAGAGCAGGCCCTTTAATTACTAAAAGCTCTACTATAAGCAACTAGTAAAGAAGCACGCTAGCTCTTACTAAAAGCACCGATCAATCGAAAGCTATACCAGGATATAGAAGCTCTTAAGGGTAATATTAAAAGAGGGAGCTCTTTAAAACTAATAGAAGCTCAGCCTAAAGTACTTAATATAAAGGCCTTTTGAAAACGCAAGAAGCCTAATAAGGAGTAGGAAATAATACCTATACTACTCTATAGGTCGAAAAGGAGAAGAAGGAGTAGAAATGCCATATATGCAATATATATTAAGGATCTCCTATTAGCCCTTAAAGAACTTAAAACACATTAGTTAAAGTAGGTAAATAGCTTTATATCGACTTTCTAGCTAAGTTAGGAGCCTGCGAGAACTGATAGAGAAGAGTATAAAGCAGTATACTATATTATAACTGCGGCGACTTAATCTGGAAGCTCTAAAGGAAACTCTACCCTTCTAATCCCACCTTAAGATAAGCTTCCTAAAGTGCCAACTTATTGAAAAGAGCTTGCAAATCACCCTTTTAAAGAGCAATTTAAAGAGGGAGCCAGAACTAAGATTAGGAATTTAAAAGTGCGAAATTGTTAGAGTGATCGATAGAAGCGAGGTTATAACAAGGCCTATACTACTAAAGTGGGTCTTTACCTATAAGCTAAGCTCCTCTAGGGAGATTAGCCGCTTTAGGTTAAGAATTATAGTAAAGGGAGATCTTTAGGAGGAAGCTTCTATTTTCTCTACCTATGCTATAACGCTTGCATTAAGATCTTTTAAAGTTATAATAGCAATAGCCGCTAAATTCGATATAAAGCTTTAATAGTTCGATATTATCAACGCCTTTATAAATGCTAAAAGAGACCCTTAGAGCGCGCTAGTTGTTTGCTTCTTACCAGATGGTTAAAAGTAGAAAGATAAGGTAATAGAGTTCGATCGCGCCTTATATAGCCTTCGAGACTCCTTAGCGCTCTAGTACAGGGATTTTACTAGTACTCTAAAGTCTCTAAAGCTTACCCCTCTTAGTAAGGAGCCTTATATATTCATTAATAAGGATAGGACTATATTTATAACCTTCTATATTAACAATATATAAGTAATATACTACTCCTTATATATAGAAGAAGCTTAGAAGACTATAGAAGGACTGCGCAAAGCATACAAATTAATAGCTATAGGAGATATTAAGTAGTTCTTAAGGGTAAGAGTCTCTTAAGATAGGAAGCAGGGTACGATTATTCTACTCTATAACGCTTATATTAAGAAGATAGCAAAGAGGTTTAGCCTTAATATAGGGCGTTTCCTTAGTACGCTACTCCCTTACTTTAAATTTAAAAAGAACTATAAAACAGCTCCCTACTTAAGAATTAAGGAGTTCTAGGAAAAAGTAGGCTCTGCCTTATATATAGCTATTATACTACGCCTAGATATAGCTTTTGCAATTGCCTAGCTATCTCACTTTTATATAAACCCAAGCTCCGAATACCTTAAAGCTATTAATTAAATAATTTGCTACCTTTTTAATATACGCTTCTTAAGAATCACTTATAGTCGATTTAGCAGATCAAATAACCTAGTAGTATTATTAAATGCTTCCTTCGCAGATAATCCAGAAATAAGGCGCTCCTTTTACAGTTTTATTATATTCCTATTTAAAGGAGCAATCGTTTAAAAGGCCTCGAAGCAACCGATAGTTACTACTTCTACTATAAAGGCTAAGCTCCTAAGAGTAGCGCATATAGCAAAGGAGATAATAGCTTTAAGAAGGTTCTTTAAGGAAATACAGCTTAAGGTAGAAGCTCTATAGTCTATATTTTGCGATAATCAATAGATAATACGGCTTATTATAAAAGACTCTTAAAGGATTTCTATAAAGCTCTAATACATTGATATATATAATATATGGCTATAATAGGAGTATTAAAAAGGGAGCTTTTAAGTGGCCTATCTCCCTACTAAGGACATATACGCTAATAGCCTTACTAAAAACCTTCTTCGACAAAAGTTTAAGAGCTTTATTAAGCTTTTGAACCTCTAAGACGCAAGAGGTCTAGTCGAGAAGCTAGCATTTTAAATGCTTTATAATCCTTTTATATCTCCTTTATAATAGCAAGTAGGAAGGAAGCGCAAGATAGGGTTCAATTTTCCTTATACTAATATATAAGGAGGCTTAAAACCAACTCCCTTAGATAATCAGAACCTTTAATAGCTTTATAAATAATATAAGGGCGCGTCCCTATTAAGAAGCAACCGACTCCTCTAATGGCATAGCCTTAGGAGCCGCTTAGGGAGTAATGCTAGGAATAACCATAGGTACGCTATAAGCTACCGCAGAGGCAGGAGCCTTAAAAGCCTCTGCGAGGCAGGCGGCAAGGCCAAGAGGTACTATAATCGGCAGTAGGAGCTCCTAAGCCACTGGTTCTAGGAAGCTATTAGCTATAGTATAAAAAAGCTTATAATTAATATACCCTCCGATAATACTACCTCCTCTATCTCTCTTTGGCGCGCCTTCCGAAGCTCCTCTCTTACCTTCCTTTTAATAGTAGCAAGGCCCTAAACTACTTATTAGTAGTAAACTACCTAAAGGGAGCTTGAGAATATACTATAGTATTACTATCATTCTCCTCTAATAAGAATATATAATCTTCCTACGCCTTTAAGGCGCTAATAGGAAGCTCTTAATACGCATGGCCTCCCTTTATATAATAAAAGTAGCATACTCTTACTATACTATTAAAGCATATACCAGCCGACTTCCTAGCTAGGAAGCTCCAAACGCACCCCTTATATAGTATATTCCTTATTAGCCCCTGCTCTAGCTTACGGCAGGAGGAGGGAGCTATAGAGGGGACCGCCGGTATTCTAAGAACTACGGCCTAAGGGGTGGCAAGGAGAGGAGAGGGCGCGCTCCCTCTTAGAGGTATTATTATATTAAATATCTTAAGCGCGTTATTATCCTTTTGCTATCTGCTGCGCTAAGAAGCTCTAAGTTATATTCGGGTATAATAACTTTGCTATAAGGCTATTAGTAGGAGTAAGGGAGCATAATTAAGAAGCATATAGTAGTAGTCCTAATAGGGCGCTCCTTAGAGTTATTATTGCTATTCTCCATTTTAAAGTGATTATTTAAAGAAGTATAAGAAAGGAAAGCTTTATAAAGGAAAACGCGTACTTTTATAAGCGCGCTATATTTGTTAACTTTCCTTTATCACCTGATTTAGCTTCCATTCTATAGAGGAAGTACCTAAAACGCGCTCCCTCTTTCATTTATTACAGCTTTATTAAGTAATTTTCATTATTCTAAAAGCTAGGGAGTATAATAAAGGAGTCTTATATACTAGATCTAGCGCTAGTTATAGCTAAGCCTAGCTAGGAGCTGCTTCTTACCTAAGGGGTATATTGCGCCATAAGGAGCCTCAGGCACTAAGGCCTCTAAGGACTGGCTTATATAATATACCCCTGAAGTGGCTATAGAGCACTTTTATAAAAGGAGCTCAGGTATATAGTTAGAGTAGAATTTTACAAGCTTCTGCCACCACTGAGAATCCACCTCTAAATACAGCACGACACCTAAGCTATAAGAAAGGGGTTATTAGTTTAGCTTAATAGTATTACTATTAAGTAATATACCTTGCGAATCTCTAGGTATATAAAGCTTTAAGGACAGCTCTCTCCTATTTCGAGATTCGTTAAACTCAACTACTAAAGATATGATTACTTACCCTAGATCTAGCGCATATACTATCTATTGCTTTATTATCTATTTAATATACCTAATAAATATATATTCTCTACCTTAATCTATTAGCTTCTTGCTTTTTATACCCGCGGGCTAGGACTTCGGGCTAATATAGGAGTAGCAGATGCTTTTAAAAACGCAGATATAGTCTAGGCTTAGTTTCTATCTAAAATATACCTTATATAGCGATATTTAGGTACTATTAACTATTAGTCCATTACCTATTCTATTTCGCAAGTATACGTCTACCTTAACTATAAGGTCCTAGAATTCCAATAGTAAGTTAGCATCTTGCAATAGAGCGCAATAGTCAATCTCTACTTGCTAGATGCTTCGCTTAGCAATACTATTCTAATAAAAACCTTTATATATTATAATTAGTTTATAGCAAACTCCTTATTTTACTTATTTATTAAGCTTTGCCTTAATCTCTAATATATTATTAGACTTAATAGCTATTAGCTTTAACTAGGTTTAGTATTCCTTTATTACTTTTTAAGTTTCCAGCTTTTTTATAAGCTTAGATTTAGTCTTAGCATAAATGGTCTATATCTATTAAATAGAGTTATCTACTATTTAAGAAAACCAATTATTTCCTTTAATTAAAGTTATAAATAGTCTAGTAGTATTAATAGATATTAGTATTAGTATTGAATCTTTTTATAGATTAAGCTTAATTTGCATTTGATTTTAAAGTTTTATTAGCTTGCAAATTCAGTATATTAAGCGATCCTTTAATACTTAGATCTTTCATTTTAAGATCAAGACCTTATATAAGCCTTTTAATTTCTTTAGCCTTAGATATGCGAATCTTTTATATATTAGCTAGTACCTTAATAGGCTTTCGGCTTTTAATAGCTTTAATAGCCTATTATTAGTCGATGCTTTATTATTAGCAGTTAAAAAGGACTAATAATAGCAGTTTAAGGTTTTACCGTTTTCTAATTGCAAGCCTAGCTTAAGAGTTATTTTTAATAAAACCGCAAGATCTACTCGCAGTCCTAGCCTAAGAGTCGATTTCTTAAAAATAGCAAAATCCACTTATAGTCTTAGCTTAAGAGTCGTTTCCAACGAATTCGCGAATTTTACTTGCAGTCCTAGCCTAAGAGTTATTTCTACGAATTTCACTTATAATCCTAGCTTAAGAGTCATTATTAGCGAAATTGCAAAATTTACTTATAATCCTAGTTTAAAAGTTATTTCTATTAAATTCACTTATAATCCTAGCTTAAGAGTCATCTTTAAAGATACCTTATAATCTACTTATAATCCTGGCTTAAGAGTCATTTTTATAAATTTCACTTATAATCTTAGCTTAAGAGTCTATCTATTCTCCCTATCCTTACTTAATTATATTAAGGTAAAGAGTATACTTTCTTTAAAGGAATCCACTTATAGGTCTAGCTTAAGAGTCAATTTCTATAATATTACCTTTAAAATAATATAAAGTCTATCTTTGATTTTAGCCTTAAAGATCACTTTATAATTATTATTTATAAATTATATAAATTGATTATTA
>JAENRP010000051.1:192366-204766 GCA_024741835.1 Diplocarpon mali | reverse complement strand
CCAGCATGGGCCAGTCTTTCGGTCCTATGCAGTCGACCATGGGCGTGTCCATGGCCATGTCTCACGGCGGCATGGCGGCCCCCAGTCAACTCGTGTCGAATCCGCAGATGATGCAGCAGCTGATATGAATCGACTCAAGGCGTCTCGCCCTTTTTCTTTTTTTTTTTTCCCCTTTTTTTTTGTTTTTTCCGCATTTTTCTTTCGCATATATTTCTTGGGGGGTATGAAAATAGAGGGGGCTTACACTGTATGAAATTTGTAATTTATCGCATAGCCTTGCGCTGAGGGATTCTTGCGGTTGTTATTTTCGTTTGTTCTCTGCACTGAGTCACGAGCTTATGAGGTGGCTGGTTAGCCGGGGGGATATCGGTTCGTTTTCAGGGGCGGGGTTCGCGGGGCGGCTGCCGGCAACAGGAAGGACGGTGGCATCAGGATACGGCTGGACAGATGGGTGGGCGGAGGGGAGGATTGGTGTATCCGTGTGGTTTGGTTATCGGGATGGAGAGTGTAAAACGAGATATGATCTTTCCGAGATGTAATTCAGGTGTCCATCCATCACAATTCTCTCACCTTGTCCTGTGCATATGATTCTATGCTACGTGATGTGGTATCCTGTGTCGGGGGGAGTGGGGAGGGGCTTGGGACGGGGATTGGGAAGTCGGTGGGCGGGGCTCCCCAACCATCCCACTGGAGGAAAGACGGCGAGGAGGCGAGGAGGCGAGCGGGATCCGCGCTGGCGGTTCAGGCCTGGGTGGATCACGTAGACTTACACACGAGCGCGTGCACGAGCGCCTACGGCGACGAACGACCGATGTGTGTATCTACCTCTGTGTCGGTGTGTATTGGCAAGGAGAGGTAGAGGAGAGGTAGAGGAAAGGTTAGAAGAGGTAAAGGAGAGATAAAGGAGAAGTAAAGAAGAGGTAGAGGAAAGGTATAAGAGAGGTTAAGAGAGGTAAAGGAGAGGTAGAAGAGAGGTATAAGAGAGGTTATAAGAGGTAAAAGAAAAGACTTAGATAAATAGGCTAATAGGTAAGGACGTAAGTAAGGATATTAGTTAAGATATAAATAGGTAAGTCTAGAAGTAAGTCTAGAAGTAGGTATAGAGGTAGGTATAGAGGTAGGTATAGAGGTACGTATAGAGGTAGGTATAGAGGTACGTATAGAGGTAGGTATATAAGTGATCCTATAAGCGGGTATACGAGTAGATATATAAATAAGTATACAATTCCTAGTACGCAGATTACCATCAAAACTCGTCCCCTTTATTCCTCGGGTCATCCTACATTGGCACATCATACAAGTCAGTCAGGTCTCACAAGCTTGGAGTATTTTGCAGAGTAGCGGCCTTAGCGAGTATACTAGTCACAGGAGGAGGATAGGAGGGGAGGTAGTTCAGAGGTCTAAAGGTGCAATCGCGGCCGTACGTAGAAGGGCAGACTTTGGAAAGACGTGGAATTCAACGATCTTATTCTACTTTGTTTCACGTGAAGTATCGAGGCGGGTAGGGAATCTGTCATAAGTGGGTATGTAAGTGGGTATGTAAGTGGGTATGTAAGTGGGTATATAAGTGGGTATATAAGTGGGTATACAAGTGAGTATACAGGTAGGTGTATAGGTAAGTGTATAGGTAAGTATATAAGTAAGTATACAAGTGAGTATACAGGTGAGTATACAGGTGAGTATACAAGCGAGTATACAAGCGAGTATGAAGTAAATATACAAGCGAGTATGAAGTAAACATACAAATAACCAAGTTCACTAGATATAAACCAAGTACATAAGCGAGTAAACAAGTACCTACCTTCACCAGCGATGCATACCTAAATCCACCTGCGCGTCCCGGTGTACGTCGGCAAGGAGAGATGCAAGCGAGAGAGACGGCTATGCTGCCCGGGCTCGCATCGGCCACGCTCCCGTGGCATCCTGAGTGCGCTGGGCCCGGCCGTCTGGAAAGACCTCTGCTGCGGAATGCGGATTCCGCGTCTCTCCGAGCCGCCGCCCGCCGATGCTCCCCCAGGGGGGAGTGCTGCTCGCTTCAACATGGCCGATGTGTACTTTGCCATGCCAACGCGTGGTCCCCCAGTGTGCCACGAGAGCCTCTCTGCTACCGACCGAGCTGCGAGGGGAAGTGTGGGTCCTATGTCATGGCGAACTGCCTCTCCCTTGCAAGGATGAGGTGGCTCCTGTCAAGAGCCTACACTTGGTGGCGGGTAGAGCCAAATCGTGAGAGCTATACATCATCCTCACCCCCCCTCCAGAATGAGAAATATCAGACAAGCCAAACCCCGCCTGGGCTCTTCCCAGTAGGGGAAAGGACCTTGATCGCCTCGTCTCGTACCAAGATTCCCACCGCCCCGGAACGAAAGCCCGGAGGAAGACCAGGGCGGTCGTGTCTGGCGGGTTCCAGTCTGGAGATGACATGGTGCGCGCAAAAGCCAACACTGCGGGGTCTGTGAGGTGGGAGATGCCAGGCGATAGACTGCGAGAGGCTGGGTCGCCTTGGCTGAGAAGTGCTGAGCGAAGAGGATCACCAAGGCCACTCCAGGGGGATGTATTATAAGTAGACGTTGTCTCTTGAAAATGGAGATAATCCATTTACATATTGTAGAATGTAGCTAGGATACGCTACTTGCAATATAAAATAGTAGAGAGTATTTACCTTTTAAGAATACGGTTTAAGAGTACTCTAAGATGCATTATAATTAGACCTTTTCTTAAAAATAGAGATAATCCATTTGCATATTATAGAATATAGCTAGGATACGCTACTTATAATATAAAATAGTAGAGAGTATTTACCTTTTAAGAACACCGTCTAAGAGTACTATAAGATGCATCATAATTAGACCTTGTCTCTCTCGAAAACAGAGATAATCCATCTGCATATTATAAAATAGAGCTAGGATACGCTACTTATAATATAAAATAGTAGAGAGTGTTTACCTTTTAAGAACACCGTCTAAGAGTACTATAAGATGCATCTTAATTAGACCTTATCTCTCTCGAAAATAGAGATAATCCATTTGCATATTATAAAATAGAGCTAGGATACGCTACTTGCAATATAAAATAGTAGAGAGTATTTACCTTTTAAGAACACCGTCTAAGAGTACTATAAGATGCATCTTAATTAGACCTTATCTCTCTCGAAAATAGAGATAAACCATTTGCATATTATAAAATAGAGCTAGGATACGCTACTTATAATATAAAATAGTAGAGAGTATTTACCTTTTAAGAATACGGTTTAAGAGTACTCTAAGATGCATCATAATTAGACCTTTTCTTAAAAATAGAGATAATCCATTTGCATATTATAAAATAGAGCTAGGATACGCTACTTATAATATAAAATAGTAGAGATTACTTACCTTTTAAAAACACCGTCTAAGAGTACTCCGAGATGCATCTTAATTAGACCTTGTCTCTCGCGGAAATAGAGATAATCGCAGGCCACACGACCCTCGATCACGCCATCACCCCGGATCAGTCGCATGGAGACGCATTGCTGATGCGCGGCTCGGATGAGATAGTAGAAGACGCCATGGTACTCTGGCTCTGGCTGTCAGCTGACCAGTGTTGCGCCCCGAGGTAGGATGAGGAGGAGCCTGCCACATGATCTCCACCCGGCAGACCGCAGCGCTGTATGTTCGAGAACGGAAGAAGTCTGGCCTCTATGGCGCCCTGCGGATCACGGGAAGGCGAGGCGTGCTGGCATGGGCCTGCAGACCTCAATCAGTCGGCGGATTATGATGCGTACAGGTCGGTGACCATACAAGCTGGCTGGAGAGGGCGCGTGGCTAGATGGCCTAGTCAGCAAGCGCTCTTCCTCCGGCAGACGCGCTGGTAGACTGCCTATAAATCTGCCTCTATGTAATCCATCATCTGAGAGAAACACCTAGAGTTCGCTCGTAGCTAGATGCTCTAGCCAGCAACCACTCTTCCCCCGGCAGACGCGCTGGTAGGCTACCCGCCAATCCATCTCGACAGAAGCGTCCTCTCGTGGAAACACGCGTGACGCAGCAGCAGTTCGATTCGGTCAACGACGATTTCAGCGACGGCTTGAGCTCTGCGCAGCTGCACGTCTCCAGCCCAGGCTTCTGCAGCCGAAACCCGCGAGGCCGGGAATGACATGCCCAGCTTCTTGGACGAGGAGAGGGGGGGAGGCGCGCATCTAAAACCATTGCTGGATCAGCGCTGCCGACGACAACACCGCTGTCATTTATCCACGCCAAACCGCCGTGCGTCCCTGACAGGAGCGCTGCGCGCGTGTGTCCCCCACATCTGGAGATGCTTTGCAGATTCACTTTTCGGTAGGGAAAAGCAGAGCGGGCGGTTCTTTAGCCAGGCAAGACGGGAAAAGGATCGGCTGGAAAGCAGGATTGTTCGCTCGTTGTTGTTCTGAAACTCAGATTGGCTCGTCAAAGCTCGTGAAAAGTCAACCAGGACGAATACGCAGCGCCTAGCTGCCAGAGACCGAGCCGTAGCTGAAGAGGTCGAGAGTCAGTTGGGCCATCTAACTGCTAGTCCCGCTGGTATTCTTGCATTGGAATGCTTATATGGACGACGTGTAATCTCTGGGTCTAGGAACACTAGTGCTTAGGAGATTTCCCCTTGAAGGGCTGGGTTCCTCCTCGACCTTCTAGGTTATACATTAGCAAAGAGGTGTCCTTTGAAATAGACCCCTCCTTACCTTTTCAATTATATATTAGCAAAGAGGTGTCCCTTTAAACCTCTCCTTGACCTTTTCATCTATATATTAGCAAAGAGGTATCCCTTTAGATAGACCTCTCCTCGACCTTCTAGTTTATATATTAGTAAAGAGGTATCCCTTTAAACCTCTCCTTACCATTTAAATTATATATTAGTAAAGAGGTATTCCTTTAAACCTCTCCTTGACCTTTTCAATTTCAAGGGACACCTCTTTGCTAATGTATATATGTTAGCAAAGAGGTATCTCTCTAGATAGACCTCTCCTCGACCTTCTAGGTTATACACTAGCAAAGAGGTATCCCTTGAAATAGACCTCTCCTTCCCTTTTCAATTATATATCAGCAAAGAGGTCCCCTCTAGAGGACCGGCTTCCCCCCTTCTCGGCCATATACTAACACAGAGGCTTTCCTATTCGGTCGGCGGCTATCGATCTTGGGCTTGGGTGGACTCGCTTCCCGCTCCAAACAACCATATTCTTTTCTCGCTCCGAGGGCAGCATCACACGATTCGATCTCCGCTCCCGGCATCCTGCAAAGCCTCTCGCCACGCTTCTTCTCCCAGGGCGGGCTCCACCTCCGGGCGGTCACGTGCCAGGGAATCCTGCGTTGCTCGGCCGCGCCGCTGCGGAGAGAGAAGCCTCCTCCCCGCCGCCGCTTCTCCGGCCTGGAGGGGCGAGTCATGCCGCGACGAGAGGGTGCGGAGCGCCGACTCGCCGATGGCCAAACCTGCTCGCGCCAGATCGAGGGCGAGCTCGAGCGCCGGGCGAGCTCACGTGCCGCGCCGGATGGAAGCTCGAGCACTGATCGTGCGGGAAACGGGCCCGGCGCGCGATTCTCTCGCCGTCTCCTGGGTGCTGGGCAGGTGGCGGGTGGCGAGTGGTGGGCAGGCGGTCGACTGGTCCGACGGGGGTTTTTGCTTTCCCCCTCACCCGACCGGCTGACTCGAACGGGCTGCGTCGCCGAGACGGACTCGGAGACGGACTTGTGCGGACATAGATGCGGACTTGGACTCGGACTTAAGCCCCCCCGCCGTCGTCCTGGGATCCCGCGGCACCGATCTTGTCCACGTCTTCCTCCCCCTCGCCAGGAGCGCGGCGGGAGCATCGGATCGCCGGCCGGGGGTTCTGCTTCGTCGGCGATGTTCTCGCTCGACTGACGCACGACTGCGGAGAGAGCGCCATACAAGCTGCCTTTTGGTACGGGAGGCTAGCTCGAGAACAAGGTCCACAGCTCGACGCAGCGTCTCTGGGTATCATCTCCGGAAGCTGGGGACTCGAGGCCTCCCGCTGTAATGTAGGGAATTATCCGAGTGGCCAATGGATGTTGTAGTGATATCCGAGGAGTGGCCAATGGATGTTGTAGTGATTTCCGAGGTAGGACCTAGGTGGCTATGTAACGTAGAAGGGTATATGAAATTATTGCATTATAGGGCATCTAGATCGATATGGATATACAAAGAGGATCATTTGAGCTATATATAAAGGATAAGGGGGTTATAATCTAGGAAACTATTTCAAGAATAGCGTCTAGATATTCGATTGATTTCCGAGGTAGGACCTAGTAGCTATGTAACGTAGAAGGGTATATGAAATCATCGCATCACAGGGCATCTAGACATACAACCAGTATTATTTGGGCTATATGAAGAGGGCAAGCGGTCCTATTAGCGGGCTGATGTAGCTATAATCTAGGAAACTATCCAGAGAAAAGCTGATAGATATTATAGTGATTTCCGAGGTAGTAACCAGGTAGCAGAGGTATCCCAAATCATCATATCACAGGCCATCTCGTTCTGCATAGACCGAAAACCAGCATTATTTGAGCCATATGTACAGGACGAGCGGTTCTCTTCGCGGGTTCACATAGCCTCGGGCCACCATCGAGCTCCGGGTCGCGCATCACGCCATCACCCCCCAACCACGATCCATCCTGGAGTTGCGTGGCTACTCGACCGGGGCCTTCCAGGTGCCGGGTGCGGAATGCAGCACCGGCCGGTCTTGCTGGCGTTTGTTTTTCTCTTCGAAGCCGCGTACAGCTGTTTCTCAAGCCCGAGAATCCCTGGGCCGGAAGCCTACCCGCTCGCGACGGGCGATCGGCTCTTCGGACTAGGGGCCTGTCCTGGAGGCCGCCGGCCAACGCAGAAATCTCCCAAAAGCTAATCCGCGCGGGAACGAGGGTTTGCACCCAACTTTATCGTGACTCTGCCCCCCGTCGTCTCACGGCGAGAGTCAGCACAGACCGCGTCGAGTGGGGATGGCTGGAGCTCCTCCACCTCGAGACTCCCCCCTTTCTTCGAGGGGCTGCCACCCTGGACCTCTGATCCCTAGGGGCCAGAGTCCATGCACCATGGATATGCTGATATGCACGGAGGAAAGGGAGCTTCGGTCGCGGCGCTCTCGACTCCTCTGCCGGCAGCAAGGCATGCAGTCAAGACGCACTCTCACGACGGATGCCTGGCCTCGTTTCGTAGCAAGAGATGCCCATCCGCCGGTCTGATTTCCAGCTGAGCACGGGGGAGCCGGGAGAGGTGCCGATCGGGACTGCTGCCTGGGACTCGCGAGCGAGGAAGCTCTTCTATCCAAGCCAGCCAGCTCCGCGTGCTCGTCGGGGCTGCGGTGCGAGCCAAAGCTCTGTAGACCAGGTCGTCAGCCCTCTCGAGACATGGGGGCAGCCTCTGATCGCTGACGTCGCGATTGAGTTGGGTGCAGAAAGCCTTTTCTGGCAACCCTAATTCGTGTTGAGTGGGTTGTGCCAAGCTGCCTGCGGGAAAACCCCCCCCTCGGCCCCCCTCTTCCAAGTTGTGTCTCCCGCGAGGAGCGGGTGTCTCTGCTGCTTGGGATGGAGAAGGGGATGAGGAGGTCGGTATGCAGTGACGAGGGGCCGGGAAGGGAGATTGTCGGCATATAGGTCATATGATCAGGCACGTGACAAACGAGGCTTGGCAAACACTGTATTTACTCTGCGCTCTCGAGGAATAGCTTCGAGAGCAAGCTTTTATACACGACTACAATCCCTCGTATTCGAGTAGCTTTCACTGTGCGCACAATCACCTAATGTGATACCAACCGAGGTGCATACCGGGGGACCGGTGGAGACGGTGGACGTCTGGTCTCAGTCGGATGGGTGGGGGAGTGAGGGGAGGCCCGCGGCCGTTGGGGAGAGCAGATGTTGGGATGATGAGCCGGCTGGATGGAGAGGCTGGAGCGGCGGCACTTGGGGCGACGGATGTCCACCGGATGGACCGGTGCTCGTGTGCGGGCGGAGGCTTCTGTCGCTGTCGCGTGCGGCGAGCAGCCGGGGCGCGATGCCGCGACGGGCACACTTGGCCGCCGCCTGGTGCAGCGCCGGCGAGCCGAGTCGAGCCCGACCGACCGGCGCCCAGGGAAGTGGTCGACGCGCACGAACAAAGCAGGGGGTCCAGCAAGGCGGCGGAGGTCGAGGCATCTGCAGACCGGGCGGCCGGTGTTTGTCGTCGTTCTCGTTCTCGTTCTCGTTCCCGTGATCGTGATCGTAAGCGAGAGACGGCGGCGGATGCCTCCGACCCAAGGCACGAACGAGCCAGCTAGAGCAACGAAGTGTACTTGCGATTGCGACCAGCGAGAGCAACCAGGTCTACCTGCGATGGCGACTGACACATCCTGGCCCCGACGGATCCCGCGGCTTGTCTTGTCCATCCCTCCACCCGCTCCCCCGACTCCTTGCCGCGGGCTCGAGGTCCGCTGGTCGGGCCCCGGACGAGTCCGAGCTGCTGGTCGAGAGTGTACGGGGCTGGCAGTTCGGGGGACTGTTTACCTTTCGCCAAGCCGGACTTGGAGAGTGAGCATGCAATAAAGAGTTTGCAGGCAGAAACAAGCTCCTGCAGGTGCTCCAGAGCGGCCTGTCCACCGCCATCCGGCTGAATCGTGATTGTAGTGGAGTAGCATGGCGGAGGAGAATACTTGGTAGTCATATAAAATCAAAAGGGCCCTCGCCCCGTCGCGCAGCAGCCTCGTCCCGCTGCCTCGCACATGGCCCATTCCACCTGGCGCCACTCCCAGCTTCCATCCTGACAGCTTCCAGCGAGGGAAAACACCCGTGCCAGTTCGCGTCTCTTTCCTTGCCCTTGGCCTGCTGGCATGGCATGCTCTCGTTTCCCTTGCTCTCGTGTTTTCGCTGCTCGTTCACACACGCGCTGCACTCACTTCGGCCCCCGTTCGAGCCTGTGGCAGCAGCCTCGTTGACCGCCCTCACCAGAAGAGAGAGGGGCAGAGACTGAAAGACGCCAAGAGGGGGGGAGAGAGAAAGAGAGAGAGAGAGAGAGAAAGTCATCAACATCAACTGCCATCAACCCATCCCCCCCCATCAACTCCACCATTCCCCGTCACATCTCGGCCCCCCCCCTCTTCCCCCGCCACCTTCGCAAACTTCCTTGCGCAGAAGAGATATCCGACGCATAGCGAGAAACACCTCCGTGAGTCCCCCAAGCCGCCGACCATGGCTGGCGATCCAGAGAAATCCGGGCACGATTCCCCTCGAGTCCCAAGCCGGGGCAACTCCTCGGACGGACACGATTCCACCGTCAAGCGGCACACCGAGGGCCAGGCAACCAAGGTCTCTTCGCCCTCCTCCGACCCGGCTACCCTCGCCAAACTCGACTCCGGCCTCAGGGTCCCCGTCAAGGTCGAGGATCTCTACGCCCACTTGCTCCCCGCCGAGGCCGAGATCCTCAAGAGACAGGTGAACCTGCCTGCCCTCCAATCGAGTTGGAAGGCGCTGTATCGGTACTCGACGAGGAACGACCTCCTGATCATAGGAGTCAGCGCCATCTGCGCCATCGCTGCCGGCGCGGCCTTGCCTCTCATGACCGTCGTCTTCGGAAACCTAGCGGGGGATTTCAATGGCTTCTTCGCCGGGACGACGTCCATATCAGACTTCAACGATACCATCGATCGCAGCGTCCTCTATTTCGTCTACATCGGAATCGCAGAGTTTGTCACCGTCTACATCTCGACGGTCGGCTTCATCTACACCGGGGAGCACATCAGCGGGAAGATCAGAGCCCGCTATCTGGAGGCCTGCATGAGACAGAACATCGGCTTCTTCGACAAGCTGGGATCCGGAGAGATCACGACGAGGATCACGGCAGATACAAACTTGGTGCAGGACGGTATCTCGGAGAAGGTTGGACTGACGGTCAATGCCCTGGCCACCTTCTTCACCGCGTTTGTGATTGGCTTCATCAAGTCATGGAAGCTCACCCTCATCCTCTCGTCCACGGTCTTTGCGATTGTCGCCGTCATGGGCGGCGGAGGCAGGTTCATCATCAAGTACAGCAAGCACTCGCTAGCATCCTACGCGGAAGGGGGGACCGTGGTCGAGGAGGTCATTTCGTCGATTCGGAATGCCACGGCCTTCGGCACTCAGGACAAGCTGGCCCGTCAATACGACCGTCATCTGGCTCACGCCGAGAAGTACGGCTACAGGGTCAAGACGGCCCTGGCGATCATGGTTGCGGGCATGTTCATGATCATCTATCTCAACTACGGCCTGGCTTTCTGGATGGGGAGCCGGTATCTGGTGGACGGGGAGATCAGCCTCTCCGCCATCCTCACCATCCTGATGTCGATCATGATGGGCGCTTTCTCGCTCGGCAACGTGGCTCCCAATGTCCAGGCCTTCACCACTGCCATCTCCGCCGCGGCCAAGATCTTCAACACGATCGATCGTCCGTCTCCGCTGGACCCGACCACGACCCACGGCCGGAAACTCGACCACGTCGAGGGAACGATCGAGCTGCGACGCATCAAGCACATCTACCCCTCCCGACCCGAGGTGACGGTGATGGACGACGTCAATCTCGTCATCCCGGCCGGCAAGAAGACTGCGCTGGTTGGCGCCTCGGGATCCGGCAAGAGTACGATTGTCGGCTTGGTGGAGCGCTTCTACGACCCAGTGAGGGGGCAGGTCTTCCTCGACGGTCACGATGTGAGCACGCTGAACCTCCGCTGGTTACGCCAGCAGATCTCTCTGGTCAGCCAGGAACCCACACTCTTCAGCACGACGATTTTCGGAAACATCGCCCACGGATTGATCGGCACCAGGTACGAGCATGAGAGTGAAGAGAGGCGCCAGGAGCGCGTCTACGAGGCCGCCAAGATGGCCAACGCGCACGACTTCATCACCGGCCTACCCGAGGGCTACGAGACCAACGTCGGGGAGCGAGGCTTCCTCTTATCTGGCGGCCAGAAGCAGCGCATCGCCATCGCCCGGGCCGTGGTCAGCGACCCCAAGATCCTGCTCCTCGACGAGGCGACCTCGGCACTCGACACCAAATCCGAAGGCGTCGTCCAGGCTGCCCTGGAAGTGGCCGCCGCGGGGCGCACCACCATCACGATTGCTCATCGTCTCTCGACGATCAAGGACGCCGACAACATCGTTGTCATGACCCAGGGTCGCATCGTAGAGCAGGGAACGCACGACCAGCTGTTGCTGGGACGGGGTGCGTACTTCGCCCTGGTCGAGGCACAGAAGATTGCCGCGACCCAGGAAATGTCTCCGGAGAGGCAGGCCGAGCTCGACGCCCGCGACGATGCGCTCGTGCGCGACAAGTCCCACAGCAGCCGGGCCTACGACGAGGACCCCGACGACAAGAACGTGGGCGACAAGCTGGACCGTTCTGGAACGCAGAAATCTCTGGCGTCCGTGGCCCTCCAGGGCCGCCTCACCCCCGGCGCACAGCGCGACTCGCTCTGGACCCTGATCAAGCTCATCGCTTCCTTCAACCGGACGGAAGTCGGCCTCATGCTGACCGGCCTCGGCTTCTCCGTCATCTGCGGCGGAGGGAATCCCGTCCAAGCTGTCTTCTTCGCCAAGGAAATCGTGACTCTTTCCACCCCGCTCACCAACGCCGTCACCGGCGCGGACATCCCGGGGGCCCGCGGCACGCTCCGTGACGATGTCGACTTCTGGTCTCTCATGTACCTGATGCTTGCCTTTGTGCAATTCATCGCGTTCTGTGGCCAGGGCGTGGCGTTTGCGTACTGCTCCGAGAGACTCATCCATCGGGTGCGAGACCGGGCCTTCCGGACCATGCTCCGACAAGATATCGCCTTTTTTGATAGAGAGGAGAATACCGCCGGAGCTCTGACGTCGTTCCTCAGCACCGAGACGACCCACGTGGCGGGCCTGTCGGGAGTCACGCTCGGCACGCTCCTGACGGTCATCACGACCCTGGTCGCTGCTATCGCTCTCAGCACTGCCATCGCGTGGAAACTCGCTCTCGTCTGCACCTCGACGATCCCGGTGCTGCTTGCGTGCGGCTTCTTCCGCTTCTGGATGCTGACCAAGTTTCAAGAGAGGGCAAAGAAGGCTTACGAGACCAGTGCCAGCTACGCCTGCGAGGCAACCTCGGCCATCCGGACCGTCGCGTCCTTGACCCGAGAAGAGGACGTCCTCGGCACGTACGTCAGGTCTATCGAGGCTCAGGCCGCGGCCAGCTTGAGCTCGGTCTTGAAGTCTTCGACGCTCTATGCTGCGTCCCAGTCGCTCATGTTCGGCTGTGTTGCCCTCGGGTTCTGGTACGGCGGCCGGCGCATCGCCGATGGCGAATACACCCTGTTCCAGTTCTTTGTCTGCTTCTCGGCCGTGATCTTCGGTGCCCAGTCCGCCGGCACAATCTTCTCCTTCGCACGTGAGTCTGCCGCGTCTCG
>JAENRP010000051.1:0-190113 GCA_024741835.1 Diplocarpon mali | reverse complement strand
AAGGAAAAAGGGGAAGGGGAGGAGAAGACGCGGAGAGAATCGTTCCAAAGGAAATCGCCTGCTGTAGAGCCCAGCCGGCAGCTCACCGGCTGCAACAAGTGCCCCCGCACATCATGCTCCCTCTCAGACGACGCTCTCCGTCCTCTCCAGAAGCGTCGTCTTGACCACGCCCTCGGCTCCGCGCTGGCTCCCCTCCGCCTCTGGCACGACGCCCAGCTCCGGCGGCGCGCCCTCCGCGCGCCGCCCGCTCTTGGACTCCTCCTCGGCCGCCTCGCGGCGCGCGCGCTCGCGGTAGGCGCGCGAACCGAGTCTCGGAGAGTCGGGATCGAGCTCGTCGTCGGGAGAGCCGGTGGCGGACCGGGACCTGCCGTGGAAGAGCGGGTGCGGCGCGCAGTGCGAGGAGGGCGTGGGCGAGGACCAGATGGACGTGCTGACCGTGGCCGTGCTGTGCGTGGGGACGGAGGGGGTGCGGCGGTGGGATGAGCTGGCCTGCGCCCGGGACTCGAGGTCTTGGGCTCTCTCGCTGGAGGTTGATGCGGGCGTGGCGCTCTCCGTCTTGCTGTCCTCGTCATGGGAAGCGGAAGAAGCGAAGAGGTCGAGCGGGAGGTTGAGGTGTGTGCGGAAGAGCGAGAAGAAGCCTCGGTGGGGAGGTGCTGCTGCGAGGCGTACCACGGATGGCGAGACTCTGCTGGTCGGGGGCTGGCAGTCGTATGGCGCAGGTGCCGGCGTGATCTTCTCGGTCAGGTCGGGTGGATGTCTGGTCGAGGTCGGTGTCGTGGGACTCTTGAGCTGGATCGAAGATGTGGCGGTGCTGGTATGAGCCAAGGCCGTCATGTTTTCGAGAGTCCCCTGGGAACCTTTACGGGATCTATCTCTGGACAGCACTCGGTCAGAACAAAGCACAACCATGCGGGGAGGAGGGAAGGAGACCCACGCATCACCGACCGTCGTGCTCATGGCATGGCTGTTCTTCCGCAGGTTGCCATCCATGTACTTCATCGCCTTGCTGACCAGATCGAAATGACTTGTAAAACTGCCTCGACTCCCGCCCGCCGCACTCCCCCCCGCGCGTCCGCGTCTCTGCTCCCGGCTCATCGTCAGACTTGGCCAGATGCGTCCAGCACCGCAGTATACCAGCCACTTGCGGTACGTATCCACGGCATCATCGTTGAAGCCGAAGTACAAGAACATCATGAGCGCCATGGCGATGCCTGCCCACCCGTTCCATTGCAGGCTAGACTGGTCCTCCGTATGGATAAACAGGATCGGGTCCCAGGTAGCCGGGTTGTGGATCCGCGCCCATGAGTACGGGACGAGCGTGGTGGGGGTGGCGTACCAGATGAAGACGGCTTGCACCGGGAGGTAGATGACGATGAGGGACATGGAGATCAGGACTAGCTTGACGAACTTGCGGGGGGGGAGGCCCGAGCCGGTCGATGTAAGAGCTTCGCTTATGGTCTGGCGATGTCTGCGCAGGCGTACGAGCATCAACCCTAGGAAGAAAACAACCGTTAGCGACCTCGAACACGCGACGGGATCCGGGACGGGGCGCAACCGACCGGCGTAGTAGACGTTCAGCAGAATGAAGAGCGGGCCCCAGATGGAGAAGATCACGAGCATGGGCCAAGAGTTATCTTGCTGGTCCGTACACCCAAACACAGGTGCGATCATGTATCGGCCTGCTTGGACCACGTAGTGTAGCACCATCTGCATCACCGGCACCGCCCAGCAGAATAGGACATCCGCAATGACCTTGCGTCGCCTCTGTGCTTTGGTCTGGTTGAAGACTGCATGTTCCGTGTCCAAGGCATCAGCGAGACCTTTGGAGAGGCAGCAGAGAGAAGTAACGAGGGCAAGGGTGATGGGGAAACGCAGCAGGACTTCGACGTCGCAGACGCCGTAGCCGAGCCACCAGGTCGTCCAGTCATCAGAGGGCCAGATCAGTGTGTTGATGAGCGTCATGAGATTGACGACGTTGACGACAAAGATGATGCTGCAGGCGGCCACGTTCTTGACGCGGTAGAAGGAGCGTAAGGGGAGGTAGGTGATGAGCAGGGCCAGGACGGCGAAGATGGGGAGGGCGATGGCGTTGGCTGCGTTGGCGACCACAGCGGGCTCATCGTAACCTTCCATGGTGGGCATATCGGGGTTCTCCATTTCGGTGAAGGAGGAGGGGATGAATTGCTGAGATGGCCTTCCTGGGGGGGAGAGGTCTGTCTTGTAGGGGGAGGACGAAATGAGTCTGCAACAGGCTTGAGACCGCGTCTCCAGCGGAAGCAGGAGTTTCGAGTGCCCTGTGGTAGACAAAGACTAGGAAGCTGATCACTGTTTCTTGTGTTCGTACCCGTGGTGTGTGGTGTGTGGTGTGTTGTTTTGTTGCCAGACAGAGCGCGGAAGCAGAGAAAAGAGGCGTGAGCACCTCGGACATATGATAGATTCATCGTCAATAGCTACGCCTGATGCTATTGAGAGATCTGGTAGCATTGGAATGAAATCCACTTGCCATTGAGCTTCTAGCTATTGAGGTGTGGGAGCTGCAATGTCGTGGCGCTGATAAGCGAGGCCGAAAGGGGCTCTCAATAGGAAGCGAGAAACGCCACAGCATGGCCTGGGAGTGACTTCGAGGATCGGCAAAAGAACCCGAGCCCCAAAACTGAGTTGATCGAATGGTTAGACACTTGTAACCTCAATAGAAGTGGCAGGTATAGAAACCAATCTCGCAGCTTAAATAAAGTTTTGGGTGAAGGGGAGCCAAGTGAAGCGTGTAAACAGTTTGAAGAGTGACCCCGAAGGTCACCCCGGGCCACCCAGCCGGCGAGAAAGACAAGACGGAAGTGGAATTCAGACTGAAGCATGGTACCCGGCAAGGGCACAAGGAAAGAGACGCTCGTTGAAGCTTCAACGCTTGTTGGCGACTTGCCGTTTCCTTGCCTGTGCGCATTGAACTGGCTGCTCGACTGCAGATATAAGCAGCTACGTTACGCGATGCGAAGTCCGACAGGTATGAGGGTTCTTAGTTATATCGTCCCTTTACATAAGCGAGACGTAGGAAAACCCGACGCTGGCCTCGTCGAGCAAATGCACTTCGAGGTAGCGCACGTGATATAATCGAGAGACAAATGTTGACGGGAAGAGGCGGTCGAGTTCACGTAGCCAGCTCGCCGGGTGTTGCAGCTGATCAAATACCTCCGGTCTCGAGTTCCCTTGCAAATCAAAGCGAGTACAAATCATAGGCTACCCAACCAGCAAGACTCACCTCGGGCCTTTCCAGTCCTCTCCTCGATAAAAGTCTTGGTTTCCCGCATTGCGTCCCCAGCTTCGATCAAAGCCTCAGCCGGAAAGCAGATAAACCCATGAGGACATCCCGGAAACATCTTTACAATAGCCTCACCAAACGTCATCCTCATAGTAGCCATGGTGACCGTGTCGCCGACCCGTAGGTCCTCAGTCCCGATCGTGACCGACGCAATGGGTAGTCGACCTCGGAGAGGCTCGAGATTCTCGTAGCAAGGGGAGATGAACCCGAATTTTTACTGGTCGGGGGTGTAGTTGGGAAGGAAAGCGGAGAGAAAGTCGTCCATGGTTTTGTCCGGCGCTGACGATGTTAATGTTGCCCGGCAGTGGAATAATCTTCGGAGAGAGTGTACAGAGACATCCCAACTCCCGATGTCTCCCTTTGAGGAATATCTGTATAGGAAGGGCAGTGGGCTACCTACGGTCCAAGATAGGTTTCTTCTCAAAATGCTCTACAAATGGCAGCTCGGAGAGGCCGAAACACCCAAAATGGAGCAAAGACCAGCCAACATGAAACCAGGATGATTCTTGAGAAGATGGATTGTTGTAAGCACGGCGAGGTGTGCGCCTGCTGATTGCTCCCAGTTTCAGCAAAGAACAGCAAGCGAGACTGGGAATGGGATGAGCGGGAAGGGGGTAGAAGAGGCTTCTTGGAGCTACCAAGAGTGTAGTCTCTGTGGACCAGACTCTACAAACCCGGATTTCCGATCAGAAATCATTATTGAAGAAGCCTAGAAGTATGGGGAGAATTCAACGTACCCCGCCGCCAATGAGCCTGACGGGTGCACCATACAAGCTCTCGGCATTCTTCAAATAGTTCTCAACTGCGCACACCAGATCCACCCCTGGTAACTGACGTCCAAAGCCCTCCTCACTTACCAGCGTCGAAACAGTCCTCCGGGCCCTTTGGAAACGGGTATTCGGGCGCAAGTCTATGACCAACTTCACAGCATCAGCATTCCCCTCCACTCCACCCTTCGCGTTCACTTCCCATCCAAAAGGCCATCCTCACTATCCGCTCAACAAGTTATCCCATATCTCAACTCCCAGCCTCCTTCAAGCCACCCACCGCATCTCCTAGCACTGATGGGGGAAAAGGAAAAAAGGAAAAAAGGAAGAAAAGTAAGCAACACAGAATAGACAGTATACCACTCGCAGCAGCCATGTCCCCCGCATCGGCGTAGAACTGCAACAGGCCATCGTGACTCCTCTCGTCACTCAACACCCAGCCGCCACCGTGGAGATGCACCACCACGCCCCTCACGGCCTGCCTCTCCTCTTCGGCAGGCCGAGATGGCGGTTACAGCAGCCGACAGCGGATCTCCCGGCCCTCAATGCGCGATGGGATGTCGGCGCTCAGGGCCGGGAGGGACGCCTGGCCGGCCCGTCGCATCTCCCCGTCCTCCGCGGCGCCGACCTGGAGCCACGGCATCGGGAATAATTGGCTCGAAGGTCTCCGCTTGCTCTGCGCGGAAATTCGAATCGAGAACCTCTCCCCAGAACCCAGCAATTCGAATCCTTCGCCAACCGCCCGAGACGAGTGAACACACGAACGTCACACCAAGCCGGCGCCCCCACATACCCCTCCTCAATCGCGGCGTTGCGCGTCAGGTCCGAAGCGAGCGGCATTCTTCGCATTTATTGATCCGCGATATGTATACTTGGCTCTTGACTGCTGGGGAACCCCCCCTCCTCCCTCCTCCCTCCCCCCAAAAGAAAGAAGAAAAAGAAGAGTAGAGGGAAGAAGAAGAAGAAGAAGAAGACGAAGAAGAAAACGAAGAAGAAGAGAACCAATGCAACGATGCGCAGCCATACAGTAGCACCCCGAAGACAGATAGGACACACGATCCGAGATACGCCAGGACGAGGGCGAGGAGGGTTTGATGGGAAGTAGGTACACACGTGCCGGGGCGCTCGGGAGGTGAGTGGCGATCCGCTCGCATGCCACGAGGCTGATGCCCGCATCTCCTCACCTTCCACTCGCTGGTAAATATCTGCTTTGTCCACGTACCGACGTACCCACCCTCTGCACACACATCGCTCCATCTGAACTTTTCATCTGGAGCTAACCTGCCTCTCTCCCTCACACCTCACACCAGGACAGGCACCAAGTTTCCAGCAGCTTCCCACTTCTCTCCCTTCCTCTCTTTTTCTTCCCAGAGAGAGAGAGAGAGAGAGAGAGAGGGATTCCTACCTAGTGTGGAGACCTGGGTATGGATGAATCACGTGACAAAAGTCACATGATAGGGCAGGGCCGACAGGAGGATAAAAGGGACCTCTTCTGTACATAGAGACAAGTGCGCGTCGCCATAAGTACTGAATATACCCCATACTTGGGACTTGTTCCCAACACCTTGTCTAGGAGAGCCCGCTTGTGGTGCTTCCTCCTCTTGTTTTTGGGTCTTCCCTTAGGCCTATTCTTGTGTTGTCTCCCCTCTGTTTTATACTAGTGGCAGCTTGTTTCAAAGCCAGAGGGGGAAAACTCGTATATACACGTCGTTTTGTCTTCAACCTGGGTGTAGAAACTAGATATGCCGCCTGAGAAAGTGCCAACGACCCTCGTTTCTGGGTATAGTTCAGTGCGAGGAGCATACTATTACTATATTACGCAGTGGAATGTAACCAAAACAGTGTCCCTCCCAAAAGTGACAGAGCCACCACATTCGAATACGCTTCAACGCCCTTCCGTCCCAGGGTATAAGCGCTGTCCCTTTTCGCAACTCCTACGCATTATTTTAGTTACCTCCCCATTCCCATTCCCATTGCCCTATTTCCTCACCCCCCGAACCTGCACCCGGTCCCCGAGCCGGCCAGTGCTCGGTATCCTCACGCCCGCATTCCCAGGCTTCCGCCCCCTCTCAGCACCAACAGCCTTCCGGCCGAGCACCCTCGTCCTGCTCCACGCCACCGTCGCAGCAGCAGCCTTGAACGGGAAGCCAGCCAGAGTACCGAATGTCTGTAGCGGAATCACGATCGCAGTGGCAGCCCACTCCACGACGATGCCCGTGAACCCGCGTTTGTGGTGCGCGCTGTTGGCGGCGGCGGCGGCGAGGGAGATGGCGTCGTTGAGGCGCGATTCGAGATCGTGCAGGCGGGATTCGGTCTGGAATGCTTGCAGCGTTGCGCGCTTTTCGTAGCGGCGTACGGCACGGTTCAGCGCATCTAGGTCGGGCTGTAGAGAGCGCCGGACTTCGGCGCTGAGCATGGCGGATTGCTTGCTGCTCAATGCAGGTTCTGCGGTAGGGTCGTGAGGCCCGGCCTTGCTACCTCGAGCTTCCAAGTCCTCTAATCGCCGCGTGATATCTTTCATACCTCCCGTTGCGTTCCCCGGAGACGAGTCGGCCGGGTTCGCGCCGACCACACGCTGGAGATGTAGCGTCCGCGCCTGTATCAATTTCACCAAGTGCGCCATCGGTCTCAGCTCCGAAGCAAGTAGGAAAATCGTCAGGTTGTAGTTCGAGACCAGACCCTCCGAAGGTCTGGTCAGCTGCGCACGTATCGTGTGGAGCAGATACGCCCCGAGAGCTGGAAACAGGAAGCAAGACAGCAATGCGAGGAGCTCATGTGTATATAGTTCGTTCGTGGCAGCTTCGTGCGCAGGGAAGCGTCTCGCGGATCTTGGCGGCGGGGGCGAAGGCTCGTCTTCCTCTGGCACCTCTTCCAACGTCGCCTGCGAGAGACTCAGCGCTTCGTCTTCGCTCTCCTCGCTGATCAGCGTGTCCTCGTTGTACTCCTCCATTTTGCGAATCCTCTGCGCAGAGTGGTACCAATCCCTACACCGACCCTTTAGCCATCCACCCCGCGCAAGCCTGTTTCCGAGCACATCTGAGACGTGTATACGCACCAAGGCAACCTCACCGACCAGTTCAGGAAGATCGCGGCCAGGCCCAACAGCATGACATCCGTGATCACGGAGCTGCCATCCGTAAACAGCATCCCCCCCAGCGCAGGCAGCAGCGCGAATGCCAGCGGCGCCGAGTCCCACGCCGAGGAGTCATGCCTGGTGCTCTCGCCCGTCAAGCTGGGCTTCGGAAGGAGCAGGTCGTCGGTGGATGATTGCAGGACTTCGCGGAGGGAGGAGTCTGAGAAGTTGGAGCTGCGGCGTCGCGTGGGGAGACGGCTGGGGAGGCGCTGCCGGGGCTCGTCGACGGCGAGGGAGCGCCGCAGAGGAGCGCCGGCCGGGGAGGAGGAGCTGCGTTCAGCCATTCTGGATTCCGGGGTGGCGAGAATGGATGCTGGGAGCTCTCGGAGATCTGGGAGCGATGGGGGTCGAGTGCCACCGGGGAAGAGGGATGCGCTTGGCATGGATCCAATGACGTGCAGATAGGTGCTCGGATCCGCGCAAGGATGTGGGATGTGCGATGTGGGATGTGGGACGCGGTTATCCGCTCTCTAGAATAGACACGCACTTGGAGACCGTCGATGTTGATCAATGGGGATGTCTCGGGATGATCCAGAGTCCCTGTCCACGGCGATGGGGATTCGGCCTGGTCGAGCGCAGATGAAAGCGGCGACACTGTGCACGCAATTGCAGCCAGGCACCGGTGTGGTGTTTACGCAGCACCTCCTTCAGTCGCGGCGCATCATGCAGGCAACGGGAACGAGCGGGGACGAGAGACGGCTTGGTCAGACGTCGCCCTCAAGAGATGGCAGAGTTGCAGAGAAATCGGTGTGCGATAAGAAAACCTCGCACTGGCCGCGAACAACTCTCCGTCCCCAGGACTCGGACGCCACGAGATTGGCAACAAGAGATGGAAAAGCGGGAGTTCGTAATCATGGTGCCAGAAAAGGGATCCATAACATGACTTCCCAGCGCGCTCCGCTGACGAGAGAAATCGACAAAGTCTCGAGCCCTCTCAATAGTACTGAATAGACAGGGGAGACATCGACTCAACGCCTGTACGCGGTGTCTCCGCCGAACCTGCAGATTTTTTGAACGAGTCTATAGAGCCGAGATGAAGTCCGTTCGACTACGGAATATCAAAACCGCGAGTGAAATAAAGCCGGCGCTTTTTGAAAGATTTCGAATAAAGATTTTTCATACCTACCTATTTGTAAAAAAAAAAAACTCTCTGCTTTCGACCTCTGTATGTATACTTTAAGTTTATCCAGGAATATACCTATAATTAAAGGAAGAACTTCACCATAGGTACCAAGGGTACTGTGGTGGGCTATGGCACGTAAGGAGTAGGAAAAGAGAAAAGGGTATACTTCAAAGCCTTACAGCTTGCGGAGATCTTCTTCCAAAGCCAAAGTCGATCAAAAGGGTGCTAACAAAGAGCTGCCGCCGACTGATAAGACGCTTGATACAATTAGATAGTTAGCTGTAATAGGAGGGCTTATCCGAACCCACGGCAACTCTGTTCATCTAGGCACCTTTTAAAGAATATACTCGCCAAAGACGTAGCAAAAATAACCATCGACTAAGGTGTAGGTTAGAGTCTTGTCCAAGGAAACAGGGTCCATGGACATAATCGACTCAATACAGGATTCCAGGATTTTTGATACTAGTTTCTCCTGTACTCAATCCGACTATAGTGTTTTCTGCGCGTGCTACACAGTTTGGAAGTAACGCAGCACGTGAGAAGGGAAAGGGAAAAAATGGTATCGATCACGTGACTCCAAGGTTTACCCTAGGTCGACGCCTTACCCCAACCCCCCCTTGGCAACTGACTCCAGAGTCAGTGTTTCGAAGGTATTAGACGCGCGCTGAAAAGAAAGAGGGCCATCGCTAGCAATGTGCTGCGCCATGAGGAGCCTGAAGCTCCAAGGACCGGCTTATGCAAGCAGCCCCTGCAGTGGCCAAGGCGTGACCCTATTCAAGGAGCTCAGAGATATAGCTCGATAAGATTTAACAAGCTTCTGCTCACCACTGGGAGAAACCCCGATTTTCAAGCACGACCCAATGATAAGGAGACCGCCGAGTATCAAACGGTCCGGCCAAGATTTAGCACGACATCCAGAGCCTCATGTGCTTTATTTGGGTGAGACAAGCATAGATATGGCGTTCAAATCACACACATATATACACACACACACACACACATGGTCCAAGATCTTTCGGGAAAGAGTCGTGGCAGAGCAGAGCGAGACAGCTCGCTGGGTGGTAAGAGGTCAAAGGTTCAAAATAAAATATGCGGTACTAGCTAGTCTATAGAATGAATCATGTAAAGGCACGAAAAACTCACTGATCGAAGATACTCAGCGTATCGGTGCTGTTCGGGTAGTTCGTCGCACACATGGCGCCGTAGCTCCCCACAACCTTCGCCCGGCCCGCCAGCCAACCGGGCAGCTCGTTCTCGGGGCAGCTCTCCCCCGGACCGCTGGAGCACCCGTCCATGGGCTGCGGGCTGTTGTTCACGAGCGCCCTGTAGTAGGTGCCCGGCTGGTAGGCGAAGCAGTCGCACTCCATCCTCTCGATCGCTAGATTTGTCAGGAAGGGGATGATGTGGCTGGATTTCCAGGCGCGGCGGTGGTTGATCCTGTCCAGAGGCATGCTACTGTGGATGTCATTCGTGCCGGAGAAGGCCGAGTTGTTGTAGAGTCCCATGGCGACGAAGACGGTGGGCGGCATCTGCCGGTGCGTGAACGAGACGAAGAGGTCTTGGTCCGCGGTCGCATTCGAGTTCTTGTCCTGCTTCGCCATCAGGCGGTTAAAGGTAGCCTGAACATAGGGGAAGCCGACGGCGCCCGCCACGGGCGACCCGTAGCCGGTGCTGTAGTAGTAGCTGATGTCGTTGTTATATTCGAAACCAAGCCATTCGTCGGGGGTCAGCAGCTCGAGATCGCAGAATGGAGAGGAGCCGCGCAGGACTGTCTCGTAGCCGCAGAGGAGGGACATGCCGTAGATGTCTGCCGGCGTGAAATTGAAGGCGGGCGCGACCTTGCTGAAGCGCGCGATCGGGGCCGCGGTGTAGAGTTTCCGGAAGACCTGGATACTGTCAGTGAGCCGGCCGGCGGCAGCAGCATGAGGAGGGCTACGCACGCTGGCTCTCTCGTTCCCGGCGCCGGCTTTGTACCGCGGACAACCCTTGTAGGGTGTCAGGGAATTGGCCGCGTCCTGTTTCCCCTCGTAGAGCTCGACAACCTTGATATCACGTGGATTGTCAGCCATTCCCATGGCGAACGAGTGCGCGCTCTCGACAACCCTGGTGGCGCCAGCCGTCCAGATCTTCGGCGGGACCCGCAGCTTCTGATATCGCTGCGAAACATCAACACCCAGCCGCGTCGCCTCGGATTTCCCGTCCAAGCTGAGCGCGCCCTTCTCATGGAGCCCACGGGGAGGCTTCCATGTCGCGAGGAAAGAGAGGGTGGGGATCTTGGACCAGTCGACGGGGTTTTGCGAGAGCTTCTGCACGAACGGATGGATGAAGTTCTCCCAGTCGAACTCGTTGGCCTTGATGGAGGAGTGACGGCTGAGGATGGCGGCGCGGGTCACGTTGCAGCCTCGGGGAGGGGCGGGGTCGAGGGGGGGGTCGAGGGGGTCGAAGGGCGGTGTCACGCCGGCCAGATGCTCGAGCGGGTTGAAGTGGTAGGAATTGGGCGGGTTGGAGAGGGCTCCGGTGATGAGCAGCGCGAGGGAAGCCAGGGTGGAGGTCGAGGAGTGCATGGTGAGGGCCCGTCGCTGGATCTCCTCTCTGGCCGTGTCTTTGGAAAGGATGGGATGAGAAAAGGGAATGGTATGAGCACGAGAGAGACGACGATGCCGCGAGATAGCCTCTTTATACCAACCAAGACTTACCCCCGCGGAGCCAACTCGGGTACTCCTCACGACTCTCGCACAGCGGAGTCGAGTCGCGCGACCAAGATCCTCTGGGGAAGAAGAATTCCGCATTGCAATCCCAATCCATCCCGTCCGGGCAGGACATCGTAGGACGGTAGGATAGGGCCGCCAACTCGTTCAGCCAGCCCATTCAGCCAGCATTGAATCTTCCCGCACTTCACCGACAAGGGGTTCTCGAGTAGGTAGGCCGGAGTTGACTGCTACCCACCGTACGGCAGGGAAGCGTGGGGATTGGGCTGTAGCTTATAATAGACCTTGTCATAAGAAGAGTCTTGTTGTTGATGCCAAAGACAGGATGGTAGCGCGGGATTAGGCGACACATCCTGCGATCTGGTGTAGACTTAATAATAGCAGTCTGCCAAGAGATCCCAGCTCCAGGATGGGGCCGTCTGGAGGGAACCTGAATTTCGAGGCATCCCAGTAGGCGAGGTTTGGCGACGTGAGGGATCTCAAGTTAGGGAGGTCTCCTCGTACAGTACCTACCGCACTGGTGCTCTCGGGGGAGGTCGGGGGAGGTTGGGCGGCGCTGCACGAGTGAAGTCGAGGGGTATGGTCGGCAGCATCACCCGCGTCTCTGCTGGCCCTGCGTGGATTTGTCGCTGCGCTTCGCTTAGCTGGGTGGTGGATGGAGGAGGGGGAGAGCTTTGACGCGGTGCCCGCCAGCGACGAGGGATGCACGAGCCCGCACGAGGATGGGCTGGATGAGCTGGATGGGCTGGATAGGCGGAGGATATCGCCGTGGACGACCACCTGGACTGGACGACTTGGGGAGGGGATGTTGCTTAAACCCGACAAGCTTTGTCGCGAGCGGTCGCTACGGGATGGCCAGCCCCACCGGGGGATCTCCACCCGACGTGGACGTCGGCCTGGCTACTGGTTCGATTTAGGCGGGGCGGGCGGCTAAATTAGGGGGGAGCCACCTATATATCGCCCGTCTGTATATACCACCTATGGTATACACCACCTATTGTATACACCACCTATTGTATACACCACCTATTTCACAAACCACCCATCTGTATACACCACCCACTGTATATAAGTGGGCCCCGACTCTGGCCGCACGAATCCTGTGCAGGCGCCGAGGCACACACCTCCCTATCCGTGCCGGCCCCTTGAGGTAGTTTGATACCTTGATGTAGCGGGATACCTTGATACCTCGATCCACCTCCTCTCTCACCTTGACGTCGCCATGCCCTCTCTCATGCCCCGCGCGACCTCCCCCATCTCTCGTGTCGCCTGTCCCGAAGCGGGCGCATCTGGATTTCCGCTCGACGAGGCCAGCCGCCGGGAAGGGGAAGTCGGTCGGGCACGACGGGATGCCGCGGAAACGTGACGCCTGGCCTCTTGCCTCGTCGAGGGAGCAGCCTCTTAGCCCGTCCATTTCGGTGATGAGGGGGTTCTTCGCGTGCTCCGCATGCCTATCTGGGCACGGGACCACGGGACCACGGGACCACACCGGTGCGCACCTCCCTCTTCTTCAGCAGCTGGCGCGTGCGCTCGCGTGTTGGCTGGTCTGGACGGCCTGGGCGCCAAGCCAGCTTCCAGGATGCCTCGATGCAGACATCACGCCTCTACATGTCACGTGGACCCGACGACTGAGCAGCTCTCCGAGACGGTGCGCACCGCGTGCCTCTCTCCTCTCTGGCTTCGCCGCAGCGGCTTGTCATTCATTGTTTACATCCAATCATTCCTTTCAACGTTGCGTCCAGCCCAGTCTGCATCGACAGATCCCCTCAATCTTCACCGAGTCACCCATCAAGGTGCCCCTTTCCCAACCCCCACCACCTAGATGCTGCTCCTCAACCCCGCCAATGGCCCAAACACCGCCTCCACCCCCCCCTCGAAGCGCTGCTCCAGCTTCGCCCAGTTGATCACCGCCCAAACGCCCTTGGCATAGCCAGCCTTGTCGTTCAGGTACTGCAGGTAATACGCATGCTCCCACATGTCCACCCCAAGCAGCGGTTTCTTGCCCGCAGGCACGATATCTTGATCGCGGCTCGTGGTGATCTCCAGCGCCCCCGTCTCGACGTCCTGCACCAGCCATCCCCACCCCGAGCCCTTCAGCCCCAGCAGCACGCCCGTGAACTTCTCCTGGAAGCGTTCTACCCCGCCCCAGCGCGCCGTCAGCGCGGCGACGAGCTTCGGGGCCGCCGCGGGACGGGCCGACGGCGAGGAGGACGGCGCGAGGTTCTCCCAGAAGAGGCTGTGGTTGATGTGGCCGCCGGCGCTGAAGTTCAGGTTCGTCTGGAGGTGGAGCTGCGTGACGATGTTGTTGCTGCTGGACGCGCTGGCTTGCGAGGCGAGCGTGGTGTTCAGGATGTTGATGTAGGTCTGGTGGTGCTTGGTGTGGTGCAGCGTCATGATTTGAGCGCTGATGTGAGGCTCGAGTGCCTGCGTCCCGGATGGATTAGCCGTGATTCTTGTACAGCAGAGACTGAGGGGGTGGGTACGTCGTATGCGTATGGCAGAGGGGGGAGTGTGAATGCCATCTTGAAGGCTAGAGCGGATCTCCGTGAAGGCTGTCTGCTGTGAACCTTTGTCGGGAAAGAGATGATGAAGCGTGCAAATGGTGGAAGTTGTGGAAGAAGGCAAAAATGTCCAAGCAGGAGGAAAGGCAGCAGCTGCTTACTGTGTCGCTCCCCTCTCCTCATGCGCTCCGGGCTCCATACCCCATGCGCCGTGCCTTTCTGCCCTCGCTTGAGCTGGATTGAGAGAATTTCCTGTCAACAGCCAAGCCCGGGAACCAATTCTACCTCCCACCCCGACCAATGAAATGGGCCGTAAGAGAGAGGATGGTATGTATGTGTCTGGTACGCATCTTTATGTCGGCATTGTCCATAGTATGTAAAGCATACCCACAGGCGCTTCCTAATCCGTAGATGCAGGAGTCCACCCTTTGGTGCGAATACAGCCTGTTCGGTTCCTCGATAGTCTTCTTTATGTTCTATCAAGAATCTCTGAGAAGAGTGGATGCGTGCTACTCAGTGTCATGGGATCTGCATCGCTTCGACATAGAAGAGGCCGAAAACTTCTCCAGTCAATTTCAAGTTCTCAGTTACTGTCTCCCAATTAATATGGGCTAGCCGAGTGAGTAGCGGATCGCAAGGATCTGAGCACTGCAGATGGGAGATGTAGAAACCTAGTGGCACAATTCTGATCGCGGCAGTCATCTTGCCTTTGAAGTGGCTCTATCCATTAACGTGTTGGAACAGTTCATAGCCAGTATCGCCACCGAGGCAGCCCAAAGTACCAGGGTGTTTTTGTCGGATCTATATCATGTCGGGTCTAGATAAATTTGACATCCAGCGCCGCTTGATACCAGAGTGAAGAGTAATCTTCTGCCCATCAAGAGGATTTTGGGTAAACTCAATCTCTCTAGTTATACTGGATCTTTGGCACATATCATTCGCACGTCGATACGTTGGCGCGCTCAGCTGGTATCCTGCGCAGCTGAGAGGCTTTAGGGAGTACGCTTGCACTTGTAATCAGGCCGGCGAGGAAGGCGACGCGCTGACCAATTCAACTGTTGTGACCGCGGTCTCTCAAGGGAAGATCTCAATGACTTTTTTTTGCTGGATGAACTGTGCCGGATATAGCGGAATACGCTGGGGACAAAGAGGAGGATTCGCGGGTAGAGTTTGTCGTTCTGATCACGAAGCAGGATTGTGTTGAGCTGATCCACACATTTCGGCGATGCTGCTTGCCTCGAGGGGCCTTCTACAATCTTTACAGTAAGCTTCAACGGAATCGTTAAACTCGCGAGACAAGAGCTGTGACTTGCGAGCCCACGTCTGAAACTCGAGGCGAGTACTGTACTCTGTGGGCGTTCGCTTATATTCGTATCCGAGAGTTTGTTGCTGCTCGTTATGCCATATACCGCAATTCAATTTGCCATTCTTTGCGATCCGAGTGTGGCATTGTTGCACAAGCCACCGGCAACTCAGTATGGATGTCTACCTAGGTAAGATTAGATTATGGGTGCGATTATGCGCAAGAAGTTTTTGATTAGAGAAAATGCAGCCCGCTGCGACCGCTTGTCGGATATCATCTAAAAATGGCACAAGGCCATAAGGCACACACACATTGGCGCATACAAGTTCACCTTTTGCTCATTTTACGAGCTGACTTGCAGAAATCAAGGTATAACCTATATTATTTATGATTTGACCAGAAAGTGAATGATAGCAGGATTAGTCATAGCAGTTGATCTCGTTGTATTTGGTGCAAAATAATCTGTGAGATAGTGATAAGGCTAGAATTACTGAGTAGTAAGCATTGCAATGAATTTTACAACCTTCGCTACCATGTAAGTAGTTGAGGAGGGGGAGTTTCGCTCGTTAAAGGGGCAGGAATGCCTATAAAGACAGGGGCAAGGCTGGGTGTAGGCGAGTGTGCCTTATGACCTCATGCCATTGTAATCGATTAACGCGGGGCCGTAAGAGTCGTGCATGAGGATCACGTGCTTGAAAGGCGCAAAGTTTGGCGAAGTTGACTTTGTCATTGTGTACTTGGCCCTTGCTCACTCTCCCACCGCCATGGGATACATTCATTCACCTTACGCACTACTACACTTCCTCGTGAAAATCAAGCGGTACGACGAGGACAGGTTGGGTTCGACTGGATAGCCGATCCCAAGCAGGCGAGTTACTTGCCAAGAATTTTAAATGACGCGGCAAGTCTACTTGCTCGCAAGGAGAGCAGCAATCAAATCGCCGCATGGCGTTTTAATTTGCACACAAGCATCAAACACATCAGTACGATCTTGATCTAACAACGTGACAAATAGGAGATTTTAGCAAGTACGGTCATGTTGCGGGATGTGACGGGGGACATGGGATGAAAGCCGTCATCTACCATGGCGGCTACCTCGTTCATCTTCATCATTCCAACCCTCGAGTCAAATGCTTTTCATCGCATCGGAACAATCTGGAATGCTTTTTACGATTGCCCTTCTGGCGGGCCTGCCTGCAGCTACACGCGCTCTGACTTTCGGCGCCTACGATTTGGGGCTTCTGGGAGTATATCCAACGGTGAACTACGTCTCTCTGGGACAGGATTCGCCTCGAGTACAGATATCGCAATGGGATCCTCGATGCGCCAACGACAGTGGGCTCATCCTGCTGAGTCTCCGAGGCCGTAACGTCAAAAACCCTGGCGGAGTGATCCTCGAACCAAATGGAAACCTGGTCTGGTCGGAGACGAAATACGGACAGGCATTGAATTTGCAGGTACAGAGATATAAGGGCAAGGATTATTTGACTTTCTGGTCGGGGACAAGTGGTGGGCCGTGGGGCAACGGTTCCTATATAATGGTAGAGCCCAGTTAGACTTCTTAATGAGGAGTGCTAACAGCCGATAGCTTGATTCTTCCTACGAGCTTGCGCATACCGTCACATCTGTAGAAATCGATGCAGGCGGTGACCTCCACGAGTTTGCGATTACCGAGCATGGAACAGCGCTCTTCACAATATACCAAGATAAACAAGTGAATTGCTCAGATGTAGGGCTGAGCCGATTGTGCTGGATCAACGACTGTCTCTTTCAAGAAGTCGACATCGAGACTGGCCAATTGCTTTTCCAATGGCGGGCTTCCGACCATGTGCCCCTGAGCCATTCGTATAGCGGCATAGGCAAGAAGGGATTGACGAAGAAGACGTCATGGGACTATTTCCACATCAACAGTGTGGATAAGGACGACTTCGGCAACTATCTCATATCTGCAAGACATACACATGCTTTATATTACATCGACCCCTCCGGTGCCACTCTATGGAGACTTGGAGGTAAACACAGCGACTTCACTGATTTGTCAGCAGGCCATGCCTCTGATTTCAAGTGGCAGCATCATGCGAGGTGGCAGAGCAATAACACGATATCCCTCTTCGACAACCACGGCAACAACGTTTTCCACGATCGATCCGATTTTAGCCGTGGTATGACCGTGCGGCTGGACTTCGATAATATGTCAGTCACTCTTCTAAAAACATATGTGCACCCGGACAGGATCCTAGCCATCTCCCAAGGATCCATGCAAGTTCTACCAGACAACGGGAATGTCATGGTAGGCTGGGGCAACACGCCTGCCTACACCGAGTTCACAGCTGATGGTCAAATTCTCTGCTCCACCCATTACGGAGCGTCGATATTCTACGAGATCTTGGATCTCGGATGGGTGAAATCATACCGGACATTCAAAAGTAAGTGGGTTGGGGAACCGAGAGACCCTCCATCAATCAAGGTCTTCAACGGTAAGATCTTCACCAGCTGGAACGGGGCGACCGAAATTGCAAAGTGGAGACTCGAGAGCGCGAAATTCTCGGAGGCGAGCGATAGCGACTTCCTAGCTGTTGAAGAAGTACCGAAAGAAGGTTTCGAGACCGTGTTTATCAGCGATGATTGGGAACGTCGCTTTGTGAGAGTTGCGGCCTTGGGCAAAGCTGGCAAAGTGCTCGGATACTCTGCGGTGGTTGATACCTCACTGTCTGAATATGTAAGTACCTCTTTATACCATTTGCTGAGTTGCCCAAAGTTAATATGGTCAGGCCTCAACATCTCTGAGCCATATAATCTTCCTGTTGTTCTGCATGGCTTTTGTCGTATTCTTTGCTTGGAACTACAGAGAATTGCTATCCAGACAATCGGCTAGGATACTTCCGTTTAGTCGACGGCGGAGGGATACGCAGCAGTATGAAATTCTACATTCTGAAGGGTATGGCGACGAGGTTATTTGAAATGCACATAAAAGCAATGCTCTCTGTGGCCGGAGGAGTTGAGCCTCGTGCGAGTTAATAACTCTTGTGTCGACGTGGGTGAAGATATGGCTGAGCATAAGGATTATAGAGAGTAGAAGCTGGAATAAGATACCCTATTGAACATACCAATGCATTCCAATGCATCAAGCGCTTCTGGCGCTCCTTGAGTACGGGAAGCTACCTCATGTAGTTTCGACAGTCAGGATTACAGTTGACTACGCAAGTAGGTCGGTCGTCTTAGCGTGGGTATTAGTCGTTTACCTTAAGCGAATGCAAACACGCCGACGTCCTCGCTCATCAGCGTCACGTCACCACCACCTCGCAATCCTCCATTGTCAAGCCGGTAGGCAAAGACATGAATGCATGAGAATCGAGAATCAAGACAAATGAGCAATATATCAACGAGGACCAGATAAACTTCGCGGCCTCGGGGTTACAGAAATGTCAAGCGATGGGATTCCACAAGCAACGCATTTCATTTCCTG
The DNA here is from genome assembly GCA_024741835.1 of Diplocarpon mali. Taxonomy (NCBI): domain Eukaryota; kingdom Fungi; phylum Ascomycota; class Leotiomycetes; order Helotiales; family Drepanopezizaceae; genus Diplocarpon; species Diplocarpon mali. The sequence continues at coordinate 171,796 of JAENRP010000051.1, read as the reverse complement.
CTTTCACAGGGAAGCTCACAGAACGGACTAGCGTCCCGTCCGCCGCAATCCTCTCGCCTTCGGAAGCCAGATCCAAAAGGTCTCAAACATCCAGTCGGATTCAAGTACAGTCTCCTGCAAACAGGTCCTTACACCGCTGCCCCAGCGCCGTATGCCACTCGAAGAACGTTTTCAGAGAGACGCTCGTAGCTGTGCGAATCCGGTCGCATGTAGCGCCTTTCTTTTGACCTGGTAGAAATGCTGACATTTACGAACCTTGCCGTTCTAGGTTTGTTGCCGAAGTATTCGAAACAGTGCAGTGGGATCTTGAGAGACGTGCATCGGGAGTGGGAGAAGGGTGCCTTGCTGAAGGACGAGCGGCTGATAGGGATAATGTAAATCGTGTTGCGACTGGGCAGGTGGCCAAGTCGCCGGGCTTGGACTCGATGGCGGGGTCGGTGTTTATCTCGGTTGGTGGTGGGCATGTTGAGGATACGGGTGCTGAAAGTACAGGATCGGTGGAAGTACGTCCGGGAGACATTGACGGAGCAGCGGCCGAACACGACGTCGATCCAGGAGGTACTGAAGTCTTCGCTGGCGCACTTTCAATCGATTTCGCAGTCGCACTCGGTCTCGACGTAACAGAGAAGATCGAGCCCCCCTTGGTCTCGACCTCACTTTCCTCCGCCCACACACTACGGACAAGTCCAAGCTCCGTACCAGGATCCAGTATCCAAAACCCCTAACTGCTTCCCAAAACTACCGGACTGACTATTTCATCCTGTTTACACGACTCGACTCCCTTTCATAAGCGCAACAGCGACATGGTCGCCTTTCTTATTGGTAGAGAAGGGGCGCTGCTGGATACCGCCCGCGGGGAAGCGCTGCTGCGTGGCTTGGAGACGGGTATGGGGTTTGAGGGAGAACAAGGCTAGGCTGTCGGATTCTGTAGGATTTTCGAAGGAGATGTGCGAGAGGAGAGGGTAAGGAGCTTATTATCAGGCTGCGTGTTGTTAGCTCCTTCATCTTCATCACAGCAGAGCTGAATAGACACGAGATCAGACTGCGGATAAAGGTAATACGTGCCAAAGGTTAAACTAATGAGCAATGTAGCAATTGAGTGTTCAAGTCCTTTCTCTTTTCATCTCGCAGATAACAGGGCCCAAACCTATCGATTAACGCCGCCTATCAGGAAAAGAAAGCATCCAAAACGTAGGATAGAAGCGACTGGAGCTGTCAAAATCAAAGTCTTTGAGATTACTAGCCATGCCAAAAATCGCAAGCATTCAAGTGAAATGATTTTAGAAAAGTTAGGGGCTACTGGCAAATGAAAATTTAATATTGGAGCAAAGTAACGTCCAAAGCTATTTGAGTACTTTAATACGATATTGCAGGCTTTTCTCAAAGGTGGTGGACTGCTAACAGGTAGGGTGCATAGGCATGACTTTGCATCTTTCATCTGCGGAATAGGAGAAAAAAGAAAAAAGAAAAAAGAAAAGAAAAGGCAGTGGTAGGATTCTTGAGTAGTTTAAGGAACTTGCTGCTCGATTGATAATATGCTAAGTAGCTATCTCCTAAATTCTTGGGAGCATTGTTCGAAGTATCCGGTAAGAGTCGGGTTCAACTTCGAACTTCCGCTCAACATAAAAGACTTCCTCGCTTTGCGATCTTCTGCTAGGAAAACCATGGATCGCAGGTATAATCGAGAAGCTCTCCACGTTTGGCTCCCTAGTATCGCGCACTTTCCAACCGAGCTACAGATTGGTGCATCGAAACCAGAAACTTAATGTATCCACCATGTTCGCAGGCAAGATGGCTACTGTTCCGTACTGAGAGACATCGGAGAACCCCCCCTCCTCCCCAGCGAATCCCGCTGATGTGGCCTCAGCCTTATATGGTTCATGAGCGAGAGAGATCGGGTACGGTCATGTCCCTAGGAGTCAAGTATGAGCTGGATTATTCGGTATCTGCGAAGCTGTGATCAGATGGGAGGATAATCCCGGCTTTTGAAGCCTCATACTATGTCTCCAGCGTTGTTTCCCTCTCCTCTGAATTTTCAAGTCTGCCCCTTGCCTCCCGAGCGTCCTGGTCTAGCCCTGTATGTAACCCCACATCTTGCATACGAACACCTCGCGCCAGCTGTTATCATGATTTCAAGCTGATATGGCTTGGGCCAGGAATGTTGGTCGGAGACAGACTGAGAGGAGTTGCCGTTGGTGAGGTGAATGAAATACCTGGTATCATAGCTCGTATCGATGGGAATTCTTGTCAGGGAAAAGCGAATCGTGTCGGCAGATCAGCCGCGTCTGCCACGTCCTACTTTGTGGAATGATTATGGCTCTCTGCGGTTAGCTGTTCTTTAATGGCACCTCGCCCTGGGGACTTCGATGATATTTGGAGATGGAGACTTGGGAGCGTGGGCATGCGGAGGGTGGAGCAGCAGAGTCAACGCCTCTTCCGAAGGCCTCCAGCTCGGAAACTTATGAAGGCGGTTGTCAAGAGCTTTCGAGGACGCTGACCACCGCCAGGATAGCTATCGTGGCAGAAGTTTCGATGAGGCCAGTCTAAATGTCGCTCGAGGAGGGGCGGCATTCACCCTTGGCGGTTCAATCACCCCGGGGGAGATCAATTAAACCTGCATAAGGCCACAAGGCATCCAGACATCCAGCCTCCCCCCTATCTTTAGGCATATTTGCCACATTAATAAGCGAAACTCCCTTTTGAAACTACTAGAATATCAGTTGCATCTTGAAATCTGAGTATTCTTGACTTCTTTGCTCTATGAAGTGTTAAGTCTGGTGTAGCTGCTGCTCTGCCTCCGGTTCCAAGGTTTAACCTCTAGCGGTGGCAAAGGCGAAAATTTTAACTTGCGAACCGGGGGAGAAGGGGCAGAGATGGCAGAACGATTTGCTGCTGATGTCAGTCTCGTTTTCAGTTCTAAATCTGTCATATTATAGATAATATTATTACACGTCCTGTAATTGCTCCTAGCCCGCCCGCAAAAGAAGCAAAAGTAAGGTAGCGTAGGGAGGTAGGGAGGTAGGTAGATTTGTTTGCGATATGTGTGTGTGCCTTGTGGCCTCACGCCATTTTGATCGACTCCAAGTTGTCGATGCGCTCAAGTCCCCGTTACACATCAATCTTGCTTGTCACACATAGGTCCCCCGCTAGGAACCTGAGCAAAGTTCGCCGCCGTCTGGCGTTTATCATCAGCCTCCTCGATATTCTTGCAAGCGCTACTTCATGATACGGAAGTCTGGGCAAAAGAGCACTATCATTGCCAGTGCCTCTTGTCGGTTCCACCAACGCTCAAAGCGAATCAAGAGGAATGGTCTACGGGCAAATGACTGACCTCCTCGACGATTGAGGCAAAATCACGTGTCAATATATTTCACTCCCATCATCACCTGAGAACAGAGCTTGGAGCACCGAGCCATACCCGACACTCAAGAACCAGTGATCGACGCTCAGCATGGGTGAAGAAGGATTGAACCTGGCTGCACAGGTCTGCTGGAACTGCAAGAACGGCAAGCGAAAATGCAGCAAAGACATTCCAGCCTGTGCCCGATGTTCCAAGTTTGTCTATCCCGTTTCCGATGACATCCAAGTATCCGGCTGATGACGGTGTCAGATTGTTGTTAAAGTGCGACTATGAATATAGTGCAGCTGAGATGAATGCCTCCAAGGCGGGACAATCTCCAGCTTCTTCTGTGGAATGCTCTACATTCCCACAACTGCAGTCGACCTCGAAGTTGATGCATGCCCTTTCAGATGACTGCCCGAAATCCATCAGACTGGAAGCTTCGATTCCAAACCAAGTCCTGAACATCATCATCTCCAATGGAGATGGTGTCCCTTCTATAACATCTACTTATTTCCGGACGATCGACGTTTGGCTACCTGTAATTTCTGCCGATTGCTGCGTGCAGAGACTCGAAAGGATCACTCAAGATAACAACGTAGAGCTTGCCGGCCTCCTTCTTTGTATGTTCTTGGTAACCCGCCCGCCTGCTCACAATGGTGGTGTAAAAGATATGCAAACGGCTCTCTATTATGAGACGAAGACGCTCTACACCTTCTTGGTTTCTTCCGGGAAGTCTTCAATCGAGATCATACAAGCTGGTCTTCTCATGGGATTGTATGAGATTGGACATGGTATGACCGAGGCTTCTCAAATTACCATGGCTGTATGTCTGAGGATGGCAATGAAAATGAAAGCAGTACAGTTCCGGAATAACTCGGCCAATATTCAGAACACTGAATTTGGCAGGCTCTGGTGGGGGATCGTTACGCTAGACAGGTAAGCAATATTCAAGGTGGTGGTTTAGATGTCTAATGACTGCGCAGGTACATGAATCAAGATCTCCCGCCTGATGAGATCCATCTGCTCGTTGGAAGTTGGAGCGACGGTGTACCGTCGATGGAACTGCCTGTCGACGAAGAGGCTTTACAAGGACTCCCTCCGCCAATCTCAATGCGGACGACATCTGGTATTTCTGCCTCTCATCAGCCAACCACTCGACTTGGCCCTTTTTGCCGGGCTGCTGAAGCAGGTCATCTGCTCGGACAAGTGCTCGATATCATCGCTCATTCTTCATATTCTCGTGAAGTGGACTTTGAAAAATCCCGAGCTTTGGACCATGCGATGCAATCGTTTGCTATGGTTCTCGTGCAACAAGCAATTAACGGATGGGAGGAGTGCTGTGCCGCCATCGGGCTCTGTTTGAGGTATGTCTTTCCGTCCATGGCACAAGGTCTCGCTAATCAATTAGCGCGATGATTCTGCTTCATGAGAAGACCTGGAATCTGTGCAATGACACACCTGGGAGCGAGACTCGCAAAGAAGCAGCCGGGATGGCCTTGTCCTCCGCGATTCGGATGACCGTTGACATCTCGCGTCGATTTCACATGGATTTGGCCTTCATCGATCTTCCAGCACTTCCACTGCCAGCCACTTATGCTATATACAGAGCGACGCTGCTGTATATCAAATTTTCTGGAGACAATTTCCAGAGTCTCGAATGGTCTGCAAATATGGACAGTCTCAAAAGCACGCTAGGTCACTTCGCAAAAAGATGGAGCGTTGGTAGTAAGCATTCTCTCTGCCCCCGGTACTCACTGAGCTAAAGAAACCAGAACATTACCTCGAGCTGATTGACATCGCTATTGCCAACGAATCTAAGATGCGTGTCCAGGCCAGTGAGAGGGCTGAATTTTTCGGGAACCAAATGCACAGTAAAGACCTGAGGATGGAAATGTGCGACTGATCGACCAATTTTTTCGCCGGACGGCCATGGCCAGGGCTTGTAATCCTCGGCGATGAAAATCCGCTCCATTTGTCGCCTTCTGTTGCCAGTATTTCCACCTCCAGTCAGAGGTAAGCAGATCGCGCCGTCCAAAAACTCTGGGAAGGGAATTCTCCCCCGTAAGAGGATCTGGAATTATCAGCAAAGCTCATTGTTCTGTATGGAGCATGCCAAGTTACTAACACACCAACCGCCGGGGGTTCATCGACCACTGCCTTAACAGCCAGAGCAGAGCAGTATATCTTAGTTTCAAACGCCAGTTCGCCACCCTTTCCACTATCAAGGGTACTGGCTGCTGACCAGGTCATAGCTCCGACTGCATCCTTTCGCATCTTGACGTCCATCGGAAGATCTGAGACACTTTGCCTGTTGAGGTGTGGGACAGAGCAACCTCTGTAATCACCTTTGCAAACGCAAGAGCAGCTTCAAATGCCGCAGATATGATTCCAATCGCCATAGCACTGAGAAAAGCTGCTAGAGACGTGAATGCGCGACTTACGATAGTACCAGCTGCACCTAGGGTGGCCAGAAGATTTTCTCCAGGAACACGGAAGTCAGTAAATTTGATATGCGGTCCGCCAGTTGATGAGAAACCACTGCTGTCAATGTGTTTCAGAACCTGGTATGATCCAGGCTTGTTCGTGGCGACCAGGCTACAAGGGACGAGTAGTATCATTAAAGATGCTTCCGGGTCTGCGAAAAAAAATATATGGAGTTCTCCACCTTCCGAGAACTAGCAAACAGCCTACACGAGATCGGGTCCAAGATCACCTCAGCCAGAGGAATCTGTCTCCCATAACTATACTCACGTTAGTATCTTCAAAAACGGAATTTGCAATCCTTGGTACCTTTCCGCCAGAAACAATCCACCCGTCGCCATCCCTCGTCGTCGAAGTCCTCACACCTCTGCCACCTCTTTCCAACCAATTTGCCACCCTCCCTGGCCACGTAAAGAACAAACTTGGAACGGATCTCCCTCCCCGCTCAAAAAAGGGCCCAGAAAACTCACCCTCTGGTCTTACAACCACTCGATCAAAAACGGCGCAAGCCCAAGCACGCTACTGAAAATCGTCAGCGATAACTTCGTTCGTGTTTACACAACTGCTCGACCAGAAGCGCAGCTTCGACAAATGCGTCAGCTGTGCCACCCAATGCTATTGGGACAAGCCTTTTCACCAGGCCGGCTTCAACTGTGAGGCGGTCAAAAGGCCAGAGAGTGCAGAAACATTTCCTTTAAGCGGGATGTGCTGAGTAGGTGGCTGGGGCTGTGATAAGCACCTTTGACGCGACAGCAGCTGCTTCTTTGCGGGTTTCGTTTCTTAAGCAAGGAAAAAAAAGCATGGTACTTTGAATTGTAGTGGAGACTTGAGATCAACCTTCCCGCCTTGCACCTCCCCCAAAACTAGTATGCAATTCGACCAAACGAAACGATCATCGCCGAGTACGTAGCTGGACGGACGTGAGTGGTAGCCTCACATCAGCATCAGGGTCTACGGTACAGCTGCATTCAGGTGTGGTGGAGCTGCGGCCGCACGTGAAGCAGCTCGAGATTGGCTGGTTATGGTTCAGTTTGTCATGTGATTGCCCTCTCGTCTTGTCGTTGTTTCGGAGCCTGGGAATATTGTTTTCTTCTGTTGCTTATTTCCACATGATTTATCTATTATAGTTTTAACACGGAGAGTTTCGGAGCGGGGGTTCTGCGGGTTCATGTTCTATCATTCGTTGTCCGACTTCAATTCTGGCGAGCATGGAGCCTATGGCACGGTCAATCATTACAACAATTTCTCTCAAAAGATTGTTAGAAGAGGTTCGTATTCTCGCAAGTCTGCTGGGTTTCACGTCGAATTTGTAAATAGTGGCATTTATCAGCGAGCAAGCGAGCGGAGAGCTGCTAGGAGAAACCATCTTGCCTCTGACACTTTCTCCCGCGACCTGGAAGGAAATATCTCGCAAAGTCTCGTGCGGAGTTTCCGGCTCCGAGTATTGTGCCAAACAGCACGAAGGGACAACTCGTCTTCGAGGAGTCCCAGCTTGGGGGGGGACAGGAAGGGGCGAAAGGCTGTTTAGGCTGGCACTTTCCTCCAGGTAGTCGGCCAGGCAGGCCGCTATGTAAGCTCAGACTTCTAATCTCTCTGTTTCCTGTGTCGTGAAAGCATTCGCGATATCGACAGCATTGATATTTCCTGCCCGCCAGCAGCGAGTGCTGTTTTGGTCATCGATATCGACCCCTTCGCGTTCTTGCCTCGGTTCTATCGGGAACAATCCCAGACCCTCGTGAGCCTCTGCCAGCACGACCTAGGCACATATCGGCGCAGAATTCGTCGTCCATCTCGCTCGAGATGTGCGAGTACCACGTTTGGCAGTACGCATCTTGCCACACGCCGCAAGCCGGCCCGGACACGTATTGCGGCGGCAAAAGGCTCCTGAGAAGGTGCCGGGTCGCTGAAACGAGTGATAGATGTGATGCGGTACAGTACAGGCCGGGTGAATTGGTGATGTTTCGTGGGATTTGTCCCGTGAGCCTTCCTTTCTTGCGGCACGATGTCCATGCTGGGGTGGAGGAAAACGCCGAGCAAGGAGATTGTAACGAGATTGTGAACGATACTTCGTGCTAACGAGTAAACAGTATCATGCCCTGTTTGGCAGAGTCACGACCGCCACCCCCATCATGGCTGTCGATAGAAAGGGAAAAGGGAAAGCTGTTTCGACCGAGTCACTCAACGACAACTATACCCTCGCCATTCCTGCTGATATGAAAGACCAAGGAAGAGCTACTTCAACTGGAAGACCGAGATATTACGCCACCTCTGCCAGTTCTTCTAGTAAACGTAAACGAAGCGCTACTTTAACCGAGCCTCCGAACGACCATACCACATTCGACAGTTCTCCCTCTAGGAAGCGCAAACCAGGCGCTACTCCGGCCGAGATACAACCCGACAACAATACCACTGAGAGTACTTCTCATGAGAAGAGTAAGCAGAGGGCTACGTTAAACACCTCAAATGTCAGCCAAACTACCGACAGATCTGCGGATTGGCGTTCCAGCCAGTCCAAATCGGCCAGCCAATCTGGAACAAGCCCTAGCTCCATATCTACAGATGAAGCAACCATAACACCCGAGTACTCTCCCTCTGACATTGTGAGGGCTAGTGACCCGACTTTGCACACAGTGTGCGTTGCACGTGAAAACTTGGTGTGGGGTAAGGACCTGGGAATGCATACGCAGATTACGGAGGTGGGCGAGGCCCATGAGGGAAAGGCAGAAGGAGACGCGCAGGGCCTTATTTCGTCCCTGACCCCCGATCTCGCGCGGTCAAATCCAAGCAGTCCGGGGTACGCAAAGCCAGGAAATGGAACGGAGCAAGGGGTTCAAGAGGAGTATCAAGGAGGCTGTTCCAATCTCGTTGGTCAGCGACAGAACAGAGGAGAGGTGGCGGGGGACGAAGAAGAATCTTTAAGAGGTCCGATTATAGATCCTGTGTGGTTGCACCCAAGGAGTCCGGGATACGTAAGCCCAAGAACTAGGAGGGAACGAGGGGACGAAGGGGGGTATTTGGAAGATCATCCCAATATTACTGGGAAACATCAGAAAGAAACAGCCAGAGAAGAGAGTGGCCAAGAGGTAGAAATCGTAGCAAAGAATGAGCTTGGTAGCAAGTCACAAGGGGCTGAAGATTCTGGTACGCAGGACGACGTGGGTACATGGATCAAGGAGATGTGACAGACGCTGTACAGAGAATGAAAAGGCTTGTGCTCGGGGCGCTAAGGTATGAATGGATCCTCAAGGAATCTGCGTTTCGTTCTTCGACCTCGGATAAGGCGCCGAGGGATTCGGCTACAGAAATGTGTTTGTGCATCGACAGCAGTGGATGAAGCTTCGCTCAAGTTGAGTCCTGAGATTAGGCACGACTTGGTTATAACTCATATCGCGGTCAACATGACCACCGGTTGACGATTTGAGCTGGGCAGTTTCACAAGTGAGTGGAAAGTGTTTCGCGCGACTTGGTCCATACCTGCTGCTTCCTGGGAATGGTGTGGGATCTTCGTGTACGAGCTCCTACGGCCCTTTGGCTGACGTGTAGGCGCCTGGAGTTATGCGTCTACTACTGGTCCGCCGCGGGTGGACTTTGGCGAGTGAGGGCAGGCACCTGCGGAAATATAGATTTTTCTCGCACAGCAGCAAGCTTGCTTCGCGTGGACTGTGGATTGATCGCAGGAGGGACATCCCCGCACGGCAGACATGCGAAGGCTGGTGCGTAGATGGCACTCTTCTTTGTCGCTTTTGACCTGATGTAAAGAAACGTCATGGGCAGGCAAGCTTGGCGCCCGGGACCTGAATTGAGCGATCTAGCGACGCGCAGGCAAGAATGTGAGCATGCCGGCTGCGGTGGTTCATGATAGACCCCGAGTCACAAGATTGATTACTCTCCAGATGTTCTGGTGGAACTTCGTCCGACCTGAATGCCGGCTGAGGTATCCTCATCATCTTGGCTGGCGAGTGCGAGCCCGTTATCCAAACATGTGAAGAGACTCTAAGCGAATCAGGCGATCAGAGATGCAGGCAATCGATTCCAAAGGCAGCGCTCTTGATCTGGTATATCAGCCGGTCCGCCTCCTCTTTGGCTCGGGGCTGCATGTCTACCAGTACGATGAAAAGACGCCGACCCCTGCGGTCACTACTAGCCTGCATGACGGAACCATCATAACTTGGCCGCGTCGTCGACAAGTACTTCAAGAACCCTCCGCCAGCCTACACCGGGACATCTCCTGAAAGAGTGGTGGTCTTGAAATTGGAAATCATGGCTTCAGCTGCCTCCGAGACTACCAATCGCCCGGATGAGTGGAAGATCGAGCAGGGCATCAATGGCGCCAAGTTGCCCTTTTTGGATCAGACGGGAGACGAGACCATCAAGATCCAGCCCAGGGCATGGGGAGAATTGACGAAGGATCAGGCAGCACTCGACGCCGTGGGCGATCGCGATGAACTGTTCGCCCGCGAACGCGAAGGCTGGCAAGGGTAGACGCTGCGTTCTTGTACACAGGCAGCGATGCTAACTCGCGCTCAGATACGTCGAGTGGGAAGACTATCCCGCAAAGAAGGAGAAAGCACATAAGCTGCTCACCTGTCAAACTTTCCCGCCAAACCCCGAGTATCAGATGGGGCCAATCCCAGATACCAACCCGGTTCTTCCAGGAGACGACTACAAGGCGTGGCATGCCGCAGTCGGCGGGGAGCTGACCACCGCTGCGGACGACTCGTGGGCAACCGTGCTGGAGGAAAAACACCCCGACATGCTGCATCTTCTGCAATTCCCCTACAACGCCGAACCTCCCAAGAGGCTCGTGACATCGAAGCCAGTCACGCCCAATCCACTCCACTTTGTGCGCAACCATGGCGGTATTCCTGCGATCCAGAAAGAAAAATGGAGCCTCAGATTGGATGGCCTGGTTGCCAATCCGAAGACGTACACCCTCCACGATCTGATGGACGAGTCCAAATTTGCCCGCATTGAGAAGCTGGTCACGATGCAGTGCTCGGGAACTCGCCGCATCGAGCAGATCAGTCTGTATGCTGGCCAGGGTGACTCCGTCCCTCAGGCTCCGTGGGCCGAAGGCGCGATTGGAACGGCGCGCTATGTCGGCATCAGTCTGAAGAAAGTCGTCAAGGACTGCGGCGGCCTCGCCCGAGGCGGGAAGCATCTCGAGTTCTACGGCGCCGACACCTATTTCAAAGCTCACCAGGCCATGAACTACGTGGTCAGCGTGCCGTGGTCGAAGGTCAAGGCCAACGAAGTCCTCCTCGTGTGGGAGATGAACGGCGAGCCCTTGCCGAGAATCCACGGGTTCCCCCTCAGGATCGTGGTTCTGGGCTACATCGGAGCGAGGAGCGTGAAGTGGCTGTACCGGATCAAAGCCATCGAGACTCCGTCGTTGGCCCCAGTTCAGAGCAGGGAGTACCTGTACTTCAACCAGCAAGTCGGCAAGCACAACCAGCGGCCAACAGACGGGATCCAGATCCAAGAGATGCCCGTCAGCTCGGCAATCATGTCGCCGTGGAACAAGCAAGTCGTCATCCACAACGGCGCCGTCAAGTGCAAAGGCTGGGCCTACTCGGGCGGGGGTCGGTGGCCCGAACGAATCGAGGTGTCGGCCGACGGCGGCTTCAGCTGGTACGCCGTGCCCAACGAGAACATGTCCAAGAAACACAAGTGGACCTGGCGGACCTGGGAGTTCGACGTACCGTGCGACGTCGAAGGCTGGATCGAGATCGTCTGCCGGTGCTGGGACAATTCTCTCAACACCCAGCCGCTGAACGTGAGGGCTGCCTGGAACTGGGGACTTCACGTCACGAGCTCGGCTCACCGGATTAGTGTGTACAGCATGAACAAGAGTCGGGCACTCACCCGAGCGAGGCTGGAGAGGTTCGAGCAGACGGGGAGCCCGTTGGCTCCGCTGACCTGCCCGGAGGATTTCGTGACCCAGAACGAGGATGATTATCAGAAGTTCTGGAGGGAGAATGATCCGCGGGACGTCGACGATTGAGTTGCGGCGGGGCCAGGTTCTCTGTTGACAATTTTTCAACCTGTACCAGCGAGGGGTCACGTGCTGCCCGGGCTCTTGTGTTTGATGCAGCAGTTATGAGTGACGAATGCCAACTCGCACCTTCCATCTTGCCGACTGTCGGGCAGTGCATCACAGGCTTCGGCCGGCAAGTCATTGTTGTGATTCTACGCCCGCCCTCGCTCATCACAGCATCATTGCTCGACAGTACATGTATCAAGCCAAAGCAGCCAAGCAGAAGCTCAGCACCGAGTAAGTACGAGAAAGCCTTCCCCAGTCCACCTCTCAACCACCTGGCACTTTCTACATCTCTCACCTAGTACCAACCTCGACTTAGCGATCTCGACCTACCCATCTCGACCTACCCATCACAACCTGCTCAACCCTCAAGTCCTTGGTCTTGGGACAGTACGCTCGCACGTCAGCACACCAACCCCCGCTTCTCCAATCCCCATGTGCAACTACGAACAGTTCCAGTGGCTATGCTCGCACAAGCCCCTGAAGCTTCTCAGCTACTGCCACTTCGCCCGGACCGACCCCCGGCACCAGTGCTTCGGCAGCTCGGTCATTGTGGCGACGTGGATGCGGAACCACTACTGCGACGAGTGTCTGGGGAAGACGCGCTAGGTGCGAGCGAGCGTGGAACCGTAGCACGATGGCCACGGGGGGCTGGGGAGGGTACCCAGGCGGGTCGGTGTTGTGGAGACGGGCCTGGCGGCGTGGTCTGCGATGCGAGGCTTTGGGACGGCGAGAGGACTCATGGGCGCTGCGTGCGTCCAGCGAGTTGACAGGACGCACGCGATCGCGGGCATGCCAGCGTCGCTAGCTAGCACTTCAGACATGCGAGGAGTTGCTCCCTGCCTACCATCACCAGGCACCCTCCTTCCTACAAGCTGCATGAGAGCCAGACGACCGACGTGGAGCGTGAGCCCGGTGACAGGATCTGTGAGTGTGTCTGCCGATTCCCTAGTCTCCCATGTACCACCTCCTTCGCACCCTGGTGCACGTCATCCTGGAAGTGAAATGCAAACTGGTAGGCTCTTGAGCTTGTAGGCGTTGCTGTTGCGGCCGGGTGTGATTGACGGACGGGATGGGTAGTGTAAGATGACCAAGGACCTCACAGCGTTTCTCTCTCCTCTTCATCAGCGGTAGAGAGGCCGCCTCTCAACTGGCTCCATATTGACCGAAAAAAGAGAGGGCGCGAGCCCGAGTTTCTGCAGCTATCGGACCCGGAGTCGCAGCCTCCAAGCTTGAGGTAGCGCGACTCGAGGTGGCTGGAGAGGGAGTCGATGGCTTCGTCCCGGGCCGTGAGTGAGTCGGACGTGATCTCCTCGGCTCGAAACACAAGGCGGCAGGATCTCCTCTCCCCTCACCATCCGAGGGGGAAGATGGAACAGTGGCCGCCGTTCGCGTCGCAGGCTGTGATCCTAGGAGGAGAAGGGGAACAGATCTCCCGAGGCGCCTGGAGAGATCTCGCCAGCCTCGCTGACCGCAGAGGAGGTCGGCAGCGTGGTAGCGACAAGACGTCGCGTCGAGATGGGCATCCGCGACGACAGCGCCAGCCACCCCTGACCAGCTGCGCAAGCTCAGCTCGAGGCCAGGGGTAAATCTCAATTCTCACGTCTCGAATCTTGAATTTTCAAATTGGAAATTATACATTGGAAATTATAGATCTTGAATGATAACCCTCAAATCCTAAATCCCAAATCGTAATCGCAATCACAATATCAACACCGGCTGCAGGAGACCAACTTTCCAGTATTTCCATGCTAGCTTGCTTTCCTTGGCCCGCTCTCCTTGGCCCTCTGCCCTCTGCCCTCTGCCCTCTACCCCGAGACCCCATTCCCGACTCGTGCACGTTCTCCCAGACAGCCACAGCCACAGCCTCAGCCTCAGCCACAGCCACAGCCGTACCCGGGACTCACAGCTTCGACATCGAGCGAGTGCATCTCTGCCGTGCTGGAAGATGCCTTCGGTAGCACGTTGGCGCTTGCGGCACTTCGAGAGACGAGCTTTCCTGCTGGCCGTGTGGAGGGGCAGTCTCCTGTCGAGATCACCTGATGAGGCTGGGGCTGGTCCCTGCTGGTCGACCGGGGATGGTGTTTCATTGGAAGTGGCCGCTGTGCCACGGCACCAGCCGCCGCGCAAACTCAATCTCACACTCAGACCCAGACCCAAAGCCAAAAAGCCAAAAGCTCAACTCTTAAAATCTTAAAACTCTGAAGCTCTTAAGCTCGGAAAGTCGCCGGCTCCGAAACTCAAAGGGGTATAATAGTCCATCTACAAAAGCTACCACCCCTCCACCCACAAAACCCATCCCCAAACTCGGAATCCCAGGACTCCCCCTCCAATGTACATCCCCCCCCCCCAGAACTCCCCGGCAAATGCGCGTCTAGAAGCCGTCCCCGTTGTAGGCAATCAGCGTCGTGGTCTGCGAGTTCGCGCCCACGACCGCCGCGCCCGTCGACTGGGCGAGCTGCTGCATGCGCGCCAGGACGTCGGCAGGGTTGGTGATGTTCTCGAATGCCATGAGGTAGGCGGCGAGGCCGGCGACGTGCGGCGATGCTAGGTGTGGATCAGCGTTGTTGACTTTCTAGTTCGTTCACTTTTAAGCTTTTCGCTTGTGCCTCTGACCCCTCTCGGCCCATGCGAGGGACACACCATCAACAAAAGAGAATAAGCGTTTCAACCTGACGAGACCGGCCAAAGGAGGAGAGGGCGGAGAGGGGAGACATACCCATACTCGTCCCGCTGAGCACCGTCGACGCAGTGTCGCTCTTGATGCCCACGCTCTGCACCTTGACGCCGGTCGCAAAGATGTCCACGCTCGTGCCGAAGTTGCTGAAGCTCGCAATCGCGTCGTTCGCGTCCACGGCGCCGACGGTGATGGCGCTCGGGGCGGAAGCCGGGGAGACGTTGTTGGCATCTTGGCCCTCGTTGCCCGCCGCCACGACGACGGTCACGCCGGCCCGGGTCAGGCCTGCCACGGCGGCGTTGAGCGCTGCCGACTTGGAGCCGCCGATCGACATGTTCATGACGGCCTTCCCCGCGAGGCCGCGGGCGGTGGCGTTGGTCTCGACTGCGGCCTGTCAGGAGGGGACGCGAGGGGGGCGGCACGGGGAGAGAGGAACGAACCGAAATTCAGCGCGGAGATGACGCCGGAATTCGTGCCCGCGCCATTGGCGTCGAGTGACTTGACGGCCACCAGCTGGACCTGTTTCGCGACGCCGTACGTAGCGCCTCCGACGGTTCCCGCGACGTGTGAGCCATGGCCGTTCTCATCAGTGTCCTGGGTCGGTCAGTCGGTCTCTTTTCTCCCGGAACCCGGCGGTCCATGATCTACGTCGGGAGGGGCGTCGAGAGATACATACGATGGAGTTGACAAAGTTTGCCCCCCAGATGGCACGTCCGCCGTATTCCTAGGCGAGTGAGCTGCACATCCCTTCCTCTCTGTCACGGCACGGAAGAGGACAGCGGCCGAGACGACGTACCTCGTGAGAGATCCGGATCCCGGTATCGACGATGTAAGCCGTGATGCCCAGGCCCGACGAGTTGTCAAAGATATAGCCCTGTCCTGCGGCAGCCGGCCCGTCGGCACCAGCATGTGACAGGCGCCTCAGGCCCGGTGTAGCGGCCGGCTGCGAAACGAGAGTGTTGACTTTGACCTGGGTGTCGGCCTCGATATACGCCACCTATACACGCACAGCCGGGTCAGCCTTCTCTTCCTGTGTGAGTTGACCTGCCTCGCTCCCCCTCCCGGCCGCCGCGGGACTCGAGGTGCGGTGGGAGAACGCACATCGCTCATGTCGGCAATCGACAACATCATCGCATCGTCCGCGTCCAAGATGGTGCCTCTCCACCCCTGGATCGCAAAGGGCGAGATGTGCTGGCTCATCATGCGCCCGTCAAGCGCGCGCTTCCCGATGTTGCGTTTCTTCAGCGCGGTCGCGATCATGGATTGGTGGTACTCGACCCGCTCGTCGGTGCAGTTGTCGTTGTAGACCACGATGTACCGATTCGCCACGATGTCCGTGGCGTCGACATTGTTGACCGGTACGCCGATGCCCTGGAGGGCTTTCCTCAACCCTCCTCGGCTTCCTCCTACCTCGCCGTGTGGTGTTGGTGTGGCTAGGATCAGTGCGAAGAGAGAGGTGATGACGAGCGGCAGTGAGAAGCGGGAAAACATGTTTCTTCTTCCCCTCTATCTTTCTTCCTGGAATGCCCGTCTGGTTCTCTGTCTTGGGCTATGGTTCGTAGATCGAGGCGAAGAGGCGTGCCAAATGAATGCCGGAATCCAAATGGCAGAATAGAAGTCTAGTATGTAAGGTACCTCGGGATAGCAACGAGCATGCTCTTCACGGGCAAGAAATAAGAGATCGAACCAGCGGTAGAAAGAAAAAGAAACGAATGAGCGTAGAGCGAAGCGAAGCACAATAGTCAAGCCGAACGGCACACAAGGAGAGCAGTCGAGAGGCAAAGAGAGCGTGGTTCGGGCGTGGCATATATGGGGCCAACACCGAACAAAGCAATACCCAGGAGCCGGGCAGGTATCCACCGTGTGTCTGCATCTCGAAATGCGTCCGTGCAGTTTGCCGCGCTTTCAGGAGCATTACGCTCATGGCTAAGAGGTGCCCCTGATGAGGCTTGGCTACGATGCATGATCCATGATCAACTCTGTGCTTGTCAGATCCAGGAGCCAGGAGCCAGGAGCCATGCAATTCAATTCAATTCAATGCAATGCAGCCGGTCGGCGGGGGGCAGCATGCAACCGCGCCAAGTCAAACGGCCAAGGGGATATGATACAGTAGAGAGCAGCGTATTGTCCTGTGTTCTCGCAGCGACACGCTGAGCACGAAGCCAAACACCAGACAAGCCCAGGTCCGGCGGGCCAGCATCCACCGGCCAAGTCGTGCCACCATGTCTCCAGGTTGTCTCTCCCCCGAGCCGGGCGAATTGCGACGAAGTTGTGCGATGAAGCTGCCCGGTTCGCGGGGTGCCAGCTGCTGGTCCGTTTCATGCTGGGAGATCGCTTTGCATTGAGGTGGATGAATGGCCGGCCGGGGAAGAGGCTGAGGGAGACGAGTGCGCGGGTTCCGACTCGTCTGAAGCGAAAGGGCACGACCGGGCCGCTGACAGTGCCAGGGAAATACCAGTCGTCTGCACAGCGCAACGAACTCAATCCAAGCCGTCCGTCACGTCCGGGAGATCACTGGAGGGGTTTTTTTGGTTGGTTTTTTGGTTTTATTAACCCCCGGTGCGCCTGCAGAGAGGAGAAGGCGAGAGGGCGGCGACTCAGAGCCGCATGGAGGAGAGAGATGATAGCGTGCTCCGTCTAGATTGACCTCGGGCAAGCCGTGCGATAGAAAGTGCACAGCTTTACGTGAAGAGATCGATCTGTCGGGAAGAGGGTGCGTGAGACCGGGAGATTCATCTTGATTAAGAGGTACGTCCTCGGCGCCGGCCAGCCGCTGCACAGCAGTGAGCCTGGCCTCTGCGCGAGACGATGCATCCGACAGGAGGACTGGCGGAGGGGGGGGGGAAGAAAGAGAGAAAGAAAGGGAGAAGCGTCGCACTCATGCGCGTTGATGAATCTTCAGTTCGTCTCACCAAGCTGTCTGTTCGTCCGTTTGTCCCCGCAACACGACCGAGACATTCGGCGTGTCCCAGCACGCGAGGCGTCGTCGCCTGCGCGCCGACGGTGAGGCGGAGTGCGCATCGACGAGTTTCCGCCCGACGAGCGCACCAAGGCCTTTTGCCCCTCACAGACTCACCGAGCCAAGGTCCGCATCATGATGGTGACCTCGCCGCCGCATGCCCACCCCCATCGCCCCCTGACCCCCGCAGCTTAAGCTTATCTGAACCAGTCTCGGCGGCGCTGGGTTAGTCAGGGTCAGATTGACATCGCTGGGGGTTGAGTCGTGTCGTGTCGTGACGGTGCCTCGGCGCCGCATGGGAGAGATCAGTATCGCTTTCCCCCTTGCCCGGACTCTCCCGCCCAAGCATCGCTTTCGCAACCAGAGCTTCGACGGGCGAGGTGCGGTGCTGTGCTTGCAGCGACGTGGATGGAACCAGCCTTGGTTTCCGCAGGCCCGACGTGCGGCCATGGAGCTGCTCCTCTCGACGTCGACGCGCCGCGGAGGATTGCACCGCCAGACCCGAGCCACAACTGGCGAGCCAGAGCGTGGGGAGCCGCGCTGGTCGAGTCGATGCGACGGACAGCCTCCGTGGCTGCAATCGGATTCCAGGAGTTGGAGTTCGGCAGATTGGCAGATCTCTCTGGCTTGCGTGGGGTAGAGAGGCACGTCTCACGCGTGCGCAGGATGATCAGGTTCCGCCGCAGCTACAGCTACAGCTCGTGGTGAAGCAGAGCACAAGGTGAATGCTGGTTCACTTCGTCGCCGGCCAGACAAACACCACGTTGGCTTACCTTCAGGGGTGGTGAGAAGGGCCTCTGCAAGGGTACTGTAAATGCTCTCTCACTTCTCACATGGTGCTGCTCTGGCCCGCGGTCAAGCAAGGTAGTCCAGCCAGCTCTACGCAGCGCCTCGGCAGCTGCTCAAATTGCTATCTTCATGTATTATACCTGCAAGAGAATCCCTCGCAAAAATTCAAAAGAAGGTAAAAGACCCTGTGAAGCCCAAATCACGCGAGTCGAGACTACGCCACGCTATAGCCACGTATCTTCAGCCTCGAGGGGAGAAGAGCATCCTCCGACTCCGAGTACGTCCGCAGCTCGGGCTTGGAAGCTCGGGCTTGGAAGCTCGTCGCGACGGTTCCAGTTCGAGGTCGAGGTCTGACTAGGCCAGCACCCGGGGGACGTATCGAGCCAAGAAGTATACGGAGCAGCGTCCGGAGCCTGCCAGGAGTAGGGGGGAGGAGGGGGAGAGGGGCAAAGTGCCGCACCTCGACTTTGAGGTGGCAAGCTTGCCAGAACCATTACCTACGAGTCGCCCATCCAAGTATCACGCCGTAAACCTTGGAAGCAGAAATCGAGTCACGTTATAATTGTGCAAGCAAGACGTGCCAATGCTTCCAGCCACATTCTGATAGGATTTCAAAGGGGGGTTGACTACCTTATTACAAGAGATTTGACTATAGGGAGACCGTAATGTTACCGCGAAACCATCGCGGAATCGCCGCCGAGTTATCGCAAGATGCCATACCGTGTCGCTCGAACAGGGGTGGAGTCGGAGTCCAGAGGGATAGATAGACGCACCCATACTGGGAGTGACCGCCATCAAGGCATTGTTCTTTATTTTGTTCTACTTGGCTTTCGCAGGCTCGAATGTAAGGTAGGGAAGAGCATCGTATTCTCGCGGAGCCACCGAGGAAAGGCGCAGGAGAAAACCCCCGATTTTCGGTCTCGATTTCCTGCCTGGAAATCGAACTGCAGCACACTCGCTCTCCCCGACTCCTAGCGAGCCCCCGAGCTGAAGAGGAGGCCGCCCGGCTGTCTGCCGTCGGGGCTGGAGCGCTCCAGACGAGATGTCGTTATACGGGCCCAGATGGGGCTTCTTACAGTCTTACAGAACGCCTGGTGGCAACGGCTGGACCCGCTGTACATGAACCAAAAGTCGAAGCAAACCATTCTCGCAGAAGGCATCAGATTACCGTCAAGAGGACCCGGAACTCAGCCTCTACAGGCCTTGGATCGGTGCAGAGCCAGATGAGGATGTCCGTTCCAAGGCCTGGTAGCAGTGATCCCTCGTACGCATCGTGCGAGGACAATGGGCAGTCGTCTCTCGAAGATACCTGCGTCAGGAGCAAGTCCAACCCCAGCCGTAGGCAGCTCGAATGCGGACGGAGCCGACAGGCCGTACGCCAACCACAAGACCTTCCACCGCTGGACAATGCCGTGCAATAACGGACTCCATCCTCTCGATATCTTGAGGTCTCGGCTCCAGAGCCATGTCTGGAGAGCTCAGCACCCGGAGACAGAGACTGCACCAGATCGCTGGAATGACGCTAGAGGGCTGTTCTTGGCTCGAGGGTGAAGTCGTCTGGTACAAGCCAGTAAGGGGAGCTGTTGGAATTCCAAGCATGGCTGTCAGAAGACTCGGACCCCGCGAGAAGAATTCGAGGAGCCAAAAGATTTTGCCAAAGTATAGAGTTCTTCCGAGGGAAACCCCTACCGACGGCGAGCTACCTCATCCCGAGGGGTTTCAGTTGAATGCCTGTTCGCGCCGAGCCGCCATCCAGCCCAGCCCGGTCCAGTTCATGCGGTAGCCGCGTCACCTGATCTATCCAAGGCCGCTGCTCGGGGAGATCAGGTTGTTTCGGGGTGCGAAGTGCCCAGTCGAGAAGCCCGAGGATGTGAGGGGAGATGATCTAGCTGGATCCCGTGATGACGAGGGAAGCTCGGAACTGTGCGGGGAGACTGACTCGACCGATGGGCGACAGAGAGGGGGTCCTTCGATCCGCCACGGTACCGCTTCTCCTACCTGGGAATGGGGACGGCCGTTCCCAGCTTGTTTTGTTCGAAGAGAGGGGGCCGGTTCTGCGAGCACTCAAGGGTGCGAGGCTACCCGAAGCACCAACGGCTCGACAGCAGCGGACAGCGACCCCTTTGAATTCCTCGCGGCGGGTTGGCGGTGGACTCCCCAGAGCCGATCTCTCTGCTTGGAGCTTGGAGCTTGGAGCGGTCGTCCCGAGAAGAGGAGGGTGCCATCGCACCGCTCGTCCTGTACCTGGCCCATCTCGCGAGATGTACGCAAGGTAAACAAACTCCCGCGACCCCACGCCCGCGTCGCGCAGCAGAAGGCATAGGCAAGGTGGGGCAATCTCCCATCGGCGCGCGCCATCACATGACCTAGCCCTGGTCAACCTCGCCCGACAGCTGCTCCGTCTCTCCGGCGCGATGTTCGCTACGCGGTCGTCAACAACAACCCGGCGCTGCTGGTGGATGTGCAACCGGCCATGTTTGCGCGCGGGCATCATTACCATCGCAGGGTGCTGCCGCCACCAGCAGGGCCCGGCACGTAACCGCTCCACCGTGCCTCTCCCTCTCCCCCGTACCAGCGTGGTAAGCACCTGACGTTTTCCCCGACCGACAGAGGAATCGACAAACACCGCAGTTCTTTTTGTCCCCTCCACCCACTCCCCGAAGCTGTCAGGCTGCCCGTTCTTCGTCTCGCGGCGGGGGGCAACATCGTGGCGGCTTACCTTCTCGTCAGCGGCATTGGGCGAGGTCAGTGGCACTGCATCCCTGAGCTGTCTTGGGCCAGGTGAGGAGGCGGAGTTGCCTTCACGTGCTCTCGAGGTCTGCGGTTGCCACGGCGGAGTAGCCCGTGGGCCTTTCGTCTAGGGGATACAGGTGCCGAGTGGTTGGTACGTGAAACGGGATGTTGCTCTCATGATACTGCTGTTGAGATGTAGTGGAAACATTATACGGGTATGACATGGGAGGAAAACCATTACATAGGTATGATATGTGAGAATAAATAACGACTATGACATTAAGAGTATGTATCGGTTCTCTATGTCTTGCAAGTATCTTTTAGCAAACCAATTAACACATGGAGAACATGCGTGGTAAGAGAGCCCTGGACAGTGAGGTCTTGGGGAGAGGGACGTGCATTTTGAGTGGGCGCAGGGAGTGCACCATGAGAGAACTATTGCGGAAGAGGTATTGCATTAGAGGGTTGCTTCCTTGTTACATACGCAGATTATAAAAATAAAAACAAACCACTCCCTGTGGCTGACACAAATCCTCCAGATACATAATTCCACTGCTTGGGACGTTCTACTCGGGCCATTTAGGCACGAATCGTCAGAGAAGTCGAGGCTGTTCCGTTCCCAGTTCTGGCGCCATGCAAACTCCATCGCCTCGCACCCTCACCTACTACTCCCCGAGAACATCCATATCCAGAGCCCAAGCTCCCTCCTTCTGCTCATACAGCTCCCAAAACTTCTCCGCGATGCTCGTTGGATTCAGGAACTCATCATCCGCACGCACCTGGCCGCCGACATTGAGAAGCGCGCAGTGGACCGCTACTCATATTAACATCCCCTTTCTTTTCGTTCCGGTCCTCTCGCGGGGAGAGAGCCCAACCTCGCGACTTACCGGGAAAACTCAACCCCAAACTCTGCACCAGGTTGCGCTGGCTCGACTTCACCATCGAAAGCGAGAAGAAGGCCGGGTACGGGTCTCTCCACAACAAGCTGCTCGTTACCAGCAGACTCGGGGCTTCAGCTGCAGACTTCCTGCTCAGGAGCGGCATTGCCCAGGATGCTGTGGTGTGTAG
Source organism: Diplocarpon mali (assembly GCA_024741835.1). Taxonomy (NCBI): domain Eukaryota; kingdom Fungi; phylum Ascomycota; class Leotiomycetes; order Helotiales; family Drepanopezizaceae; genus Diplocarpon; species Diplocarpon mali. Next base: position 149,706 of record JAENRP010000051.1, on the reverse strand, counting down.
AGCGATATTCGTCACCTACCTGTTGGTCAGTACTCAGGTTCAGTCTCCTCCCAGATAGCAAAGGACGAGCCTTGAAGTCCTCCACGATCTCCGACTCTGGCTCCTCTAGAAGCGTACTGGGCTGGACACGAGCGGCATTGAACACCACACACGTCACGTCTCCCCACTCTCCCACCTCTAGCAATATCGCCTTGTATCTCTCCGCGTCGGTGATGTCCACAGCCCACGTGTTGACAGAGACGTCTCTGTCCGTGACAGAGGACTTGATCGTCTCTGCCTCGGTAGCCAGGCGCTCCGCGGAGCGTGAGATCAGTGCGACCTTGGGGAACTTGCGCCGGGCGAAGAGCAGGGCGGTTGCGAGACCGATACCGGGGCCTGAGCCGACGAGGAGGAGTGCTGGTGCTTTGGAAGGGGACATTATCAATTCAGATTCTTGAGGGATAGTCGGACAACCAGATTGCAGCATTATTTTATGGCTACATGGTGTTTCCTTTGCTCGGAGAGGACGGGCCTGCTTACTTGTGTAATTCGCCGTACCTACGTTGGTCGTTGGTGACGTTAAGCATGTCACGTGAGCTTTTACTCATCATGACCTACCTACCTTTTTACAGACTGGTCGACGCGGAACCGCTACGCAAGCTGGGCTCATGCAGTCCCATGCGCATTTTAAATCCTAAAGAAGCTATGATTTTGGTCTGTAAGAAATTGCTTTTCTATAGCCCTTCGCTTTACGAAACTCGTAAGCAGCGACTCGCTTCTGCGTTGAACCCTCTCATCTAGTTGTTCTTCCCTCCTGACTATCAGGACTCACCCAAGCCCTCCCCGAGCATCACTGAGCAGTCTCCAGAGTCCCAGAACTCCACAGTCGTCTTGATATTACAGCTAAACTGAGTGGCTGCGTGCCTCAAGGGAGTGTTTTTGCGGCCGCCCCCTGTCCAGCTGGTGTTCCGCGGCTGCTTGGGCTTGAAGGTGGCGTGGGCAAGGCGACTCGGGCTAGACGCAGTAGCAAGGCATGATTCTGGATTGATGAGGTGGCCACTTGGGACTAGAGGTCGGTAGGAAATCCTCACCTCGAGTATCTTTTTTCGCTAGGCTTAGATGCGTCCGAACCACCTGCCAAGTCCTCGCTAACTGTGCGTTGACAATCAACAAACATATTTTGGCCCAACGCTTGTATGGGTGTCCGCTTGCGCAGTACCATCCACCCATTAAAAAGACATGGAACTGACATCTGTGTCTAATTCATTGCTCGCCTCGTAGGAAAAAGCTCCCTCGTGTCTTCGTCCCAGTCGGACCAGAGAAAACGTCCCTGTTTATGCACAGCCCGGGGCATGTTGAACGCTGGATACTTCTGAGGATAGTGGACTAGCAATCAACCATACGCAAGCTCTAGCAAAGAGAGCACCCTCCCACTTCATCCGACCATACACATGTAGCTGATGATATAGGATCAGCGCTGGAGCCTCAGAACTTCTCTGTTCCCGCAGTTCTTGCTAATCATTTTCACACTGGCGTCCACGTCACTTTCGCGTTCCAGCCTTAGGTCCGATATCTCCACTATTCTCCCCGTACTGTTAGCCTCATACCTTTCTCTCGGGCGGTTAGCAGATACGATGGAGCGGATGAACTTTATATACTCGACCGCTAGAATTTCTGTAGATTTTGGCCCCTTAATTTTAAGCACGTAAGTTTTGGCAAAGATCCTGTTTTTTATGTCCTCCCTAGCGTACCAAGTGTAACAGCTTATGATCAGCTGAGATATTCGGTTGATGGTCAGCCGCATTGCCAGACTTCATTTAATCATGTAGTATTGTCTTGTTTCCTCAAATCATCTGCGTACCATCGCACTGCCGACATCGATAAGAGGCCTATATTCTCCGAACCTCTAGCAGATCTTCTATTACCTTACTTCTGAGATCTGAAGGTCTAATATCGTACTGGAGAGCTCTCTTCCGTAGCTCGAGTTCAATCGTGTACTCCTGCCGAGGTTAGCGGTGAGCCGGACATTGTCTTGTTCCTGACAGAAACTTGAGGTGTAGATTCTGAGTTCTATGGAGCTGCAGGAGTATATATACAAGGTATGATTACATAAGCCTTAATCTCCAATCCTTGTATATTCTAACAGTTCCACCGTATAAAGCTTTGGCGCAGCTGATGTAGCATCATTCTAAAACTTACAGGCCAAACTTTCTACCTCCTTCAGCTTTCGAAGTAGCCTTTCCACCTCCTGCGCTGCATCGCAGCTCTGACTTTGCGAACGCGAGGTAGTGTGCTCTTAGCGTGTTATCGCTGCGGTACAGGTTCGGCCACGGACTTGCACCATCGTTTGAGGCAGTGCTAGGAGAAGATTAGCGTCGAGTCCCGTGGAGGCCGCAGTCTCTAGAGCGACTAGATGAACATACTTGCCCTCCATTATGCTGTTCCACGCCGGTATCTTGCTGTCGGCATATAGGTCATATGATAAATTGTCATGTGATAAGTCACATGCCAGGGAAGGCTTGGCAGCTACTGTATCTACTCTACGCTCTCGAGGAGTAGCTTCGAGAGCAAGCTTTTACACACGAATATAATCCAACGTATTCGAGAAGTTTCGCCTGTGCACACAATCACCTAATGTGATACCAACAATTGCTGTCCCATAGCTCTCAGTATCTTAGGGTTGTAGAGCCTGGTTCGGTACAAAAGCCTGACGCGGCTGATGTTGGCTCCATGCGGCATTCCGGGCTGTGATGAACCTGGTTTCTCGTTGACACGCCGTTGCATGCCAGCATACGAGCTCTATTGGAGGGACTAACTGGTATCATCTCGTTATCAATGGAGATGCTTGCTGTTGCTCTTTCAGCTTCAGAATAGAGATATATGGTCAGCTGATTTCTATGATATGACTCTCTACCAGGGCACATCTGTTTCTTTCTTTTTGATAAGTAGAAACTGTCTCTGGATCTCTAGTACCAGTAGCTCTTTTGATTACTCCTTAGCTCTCGGCATCGATTATATAAACATCAGTATCACGGCTACGCAGTGGCTCCGAATCTCAGACCCAACTTGATACAATACTCTCTTTATGTTAGGTAAAAGCTTACGAAACTGAAATCCCAGAAAAGGCCTCAAAAGTCCTTCTAGACTAATAGATCTTTATTTTGCCCACGTAAAATTCTTTACTCTATTCGCTCTAGTAACAGCAAGCCATGCTATGATTCTCGACAGTCTCCTCCGCATCAGTGAACACGCCGCTAGGTAATTGAAGACCCAGATAGTGATTTCGTTCTCTTATCTCCATGTAAATTCTCAACAAATCACTCACAGCATCTTGCCACTACCCCGAAGAACCCCAGTCGTGTTTCTCATAGCCTACCAGGCCCTGTAAAATACAATAGACTCCCCTTCACTCACACTGATTCCGTTCAAATGCTGATGAAACCTCGCTTACCGTTCAGCACTCAGCGTCTTCCAGACCAGGGGCATTGAGCCAGAGTAACTGAAAGGCTGCGTGGGTACTTGACGTGAGGATATGCCGTTGAACCGCGATGGTGCCTAGCTGATTTCTGACGGCCGTGTCTCTGGCGACGGACTACTGTCCTCTGTCGATGTTTCCGGTCCATGTGCCGATGAAAGTTTCGAGCTGTTGTGTGTTGAAAGGATGAAAGTGAAGAGCCGGAAAACCCATCAATTGCTTGCTGAACTGTCTTCGGGACGCCGAATAGAGAGCTTGGGGTTCCAACTGTCATCTGGAGTTGAATGTAAGTAAGTTTTCCCATCGTCGCTTTTGTAAGAGCTAACAGATTGGCCAGCAAGGGACGGTTTGCCATGAGAGTTGGCACTTCCACGAGGATCGGCCTCATTCACCCAGGATCTTCGCGGGTCCTTTTGCTGCCTGTAAGGAGCAGTATACAGGTTTTGGAGAGAAGATAGAGGCGGCGAGCTACAGAGATCTGAGAAGTTCGAGATCACTGGGGTACTCCATTCTCGTCAATTTGATTTGACTCGGTCAAAGTAAAATCCGCGGCGAAGCTATATCGGGGCGAGGAATAACAGACGAAGACTCTCTCGAGATTTTATTTTGGCGTAATTCTGGGAAACTTGTTGCTATTGCTTATCGAAGTGGACAAGCCGCAATATCTTGTATGAAAATTGATTATATTATTGGAATCCCTGCCGGAGTTGCAATAACGTAGTGTATACTCATGACTAAGGAGGGCTTTCGGCCAAGCCAGCTCTCCCCAAAGTAGAGTTTGCTCGATTTCTACGCTTATAGATCATGGATTTCTGCTGAAATAGAGTCAGTGTATATAGAGTACAGCTATTGTGGATACATAGCTCGTGCAGCCTTGAATAACTTACTTTTTCGTAGTCTCCACACTTTATTTATTTCGACGTCTGCGATATATTTCATTTTTGCAAATATGATAAGGCCGCAAGATACCTCATATTAGGATTGTTTGATTTGCACCTCAGACCCGCAAAGCCAGCGAGAATCAGCAAAAGCAAGAATAGATTGCGTGAAATCTGGCAAGGTGCCAGTCTCATGCATTGTGATCTAGAATACATGTGCTATGAAATGAAGCAAGAGCTCTAAGCTCTCAGCCTCATATGTTCTTTACAAGTACAATCCTTCTGGCTCTCCTTCGCCTTTAGTCTTCAAAACACGCTCTCTTGCTGCTCTGAAGTCTGCCATCTGAACGCGCATACGGCGCTCTCTAAGTGCAAGCAGACCCGCCTCGGAGCAAATCGCCTTAATATCCGCACCGGATAAATCGTCTTTTTGGTTGATGAACTCATCCAAGTCGACGTCCTCGTTCAGAGACATCTTGGATGTATGCAGGGTGAAGATCTTGCGCTTAGTGACTTGGTCGGGATTCTCGAAGAGAATCTTGCGATCGATACGGCCGGGACGGATAAGAGCAGGGTCGAGAGTGTCGATCTTGTTCGTAGCCATGATGACTTTCACATCTCCTCGATCGTCGAACCCGTCCAATTGGTTAAGAAGCTCCAACATAGTTCTTTGAATCTCCTTCTCCCCTCCGGATGTTGACTCGTATCGCTTGGTACCGATAGCGTCGATTTCATCGATGAAGACGATGGAGGGGGCGTTCTCTGCAGCAACCTGGGGCTGATTAGCATAGGATTCCATTACTTTCAGCGGCGCATACCTGGAAGAGTTGTCTGACAAGCCGAGGCCCGTCACCCAAATACTTCTGAATCAACTCGCTGCCCACAATGCGTAGAAAAGTCGCGCTCGTCTGGTTCGCAACGGCCTTCGCTAGCAGAGTCTTGCCCGTTCCAGGTGCACCGTAAAGAATAACACCCTTCGGAGGCTTAATACCCATCTCCTCATACAGCTCAGGATGAAGAAGAGGTAGCTCGACCGACTCTCTGACCTCCTGTATCTGAGACTCTAAACCACCAATGTCCGCATAAGACTCTGTAGGCGCCTTATCGAGCTTCATGACCGTGACCAGTGGATCGGCATCATCGGTAAGAACACCAACGATAGCGACGGATTTGTGGTGCAGGAGAACGCTTGCGCCGGGCTCCAAGAGATCCTTGTCCACGAACGACATGATGGAGACATAGTATTCGGGGCCAGTAGTGCTGGAGACGATAGCATGATCATCATCGATCATTTCCTCCAAAGTCCCCACGCCCATCGGGCTGCCTCTCATGTCGTCAACCTTGTCTCGCTCGTCGGCATTCCTGTCGAGAGCATCGGGATCACCGATGGCAACCGGGGCGCCTCCTTCTTTCACAGCCTTCGCCTTTCGTAACCGTTCCTGATTCTCGACGTATTCCTCTTCCAGCAGCAGATGATCATGTATACGTTGCATTCGGAGGTATCTCAGCTTACATCGCGAGGTAGGATAGATAGCGGGGAGTTTAGCAGATGCATTTGGGCCAGCAGCCTTACGCTTTTTGCGGCCAATTCTAGTTGTCGGTCGTGGAGGCGGCTCGTACTTGGGTTTCTCCTTCTAATAGAGGATTAGCGTATGCATCGTCGAAATCGTAGAATTGCAATAATGTACCTTCTTGTCCTTCTCATCTTTGTTGTCTCCTCCTTGCCCGCCAGTTCCTCCAAGCCCGGACTGTTGATTTCCCTGTGAAGCTATCAACACCACCTCACAATCTGGCATCAACAACAGCTTACCATCGTGCCTGTAGCGTTCGCAGAACGCTGCGGTCAAGAACCGTGTAAGATCGACGATCAAAAGACGAGTGTAGTTCTCGGTGGTCGATGGTAGATTGAAATGATGGAGCGTGGTTGTAGTAAACCAACTTGAGGCTCAGTAAGGCGACAGCCGACGCGAATGCAGCAACTAGCGCAGTTGTTGCCTCAAATTGGTACTCAATATATCAGGCTGCAATGTATATGGTGGTCGGAGCTCTGGGGGGTCAAGGCGTGAGCGATCGAGCGCAGCCTTGACTGACGTATCATATCACTAGAACCACGTACGGACCAAGGCCTGTTCAGGAATCCCTCAAAGACGCAGTGTGCCTGTCTTCGAACCGTGCTCTCGTATAGTCTCAAAGGTTCTACCAACTCCTCCGAATCCTTTTGTGAGTCTACCTTGTATAAGAAAGCCATCGTCAGGCCGAGTCTCTACCCCGCCAACAACCATCGATAGGTAAGACTTCCCCCCTATGATTTAACTGCCCTACCAGCACTTCTCCTACTCTCTTTGAGATTATGACTACATTCAGTGACTATGTTACATGGCAATTGCACCTTTTAACGACTCATAGGAAACGTTTTCCTGTCGGAAATCACCGTCATTCCCCTCAACGGCGTCTTGACTGTTACCTATGAATTAAGTGCACGTCATAAGACTTGCCCCAGCGCAGCTCGCCCAACTGCTTCCAGCCTCATTAATCACCTGAATCTGGTCCCACAAATCCAAGATCGCTCGCCATGGCATCCAACAGGCTCCGGAGAGTAGCCAAGGAGTTGGCAGACATTCAGAATGATACAACGTCCAAGATATCATGTGAATCGGCAGACGGCTCTGATCTTACACACTTGCGTGCAGCCTTCCCTGGGCCGCCAGATACACCGTACGAGGGAGGAACATATGTGGTCAATATCAACATTCCTAACGAATACCCGTTCAAGCCCCCGATCATGAAGTTTGTGACCCGGCTGTGGCACCCAAATGTCAGCAGTCAAACGGTGCGGGACCTTGAGAAGCATGGGGGAACAAATATGCTGATCGATTCCAGGGTGCCATTTGTCTCGACACTCTGGGAACAGCTTGGTCCCCAGTGCTTACAATCAAATCTGCCCTCCTCTCCCTCCAATCACTGCTCAGCACACCCGAACCCAAAGACCCACAAGATGCAGAAGTAGCAAGCATGCTCATCAAGAACCCCGAACAATTCCAGAAGATTGCCAGGGACTGGGCTATCAAGTATGCAGCTGCGCCCAAGTCAACGAATTGGGAAGTCACAACTGCATCACAGCCGTCGTCATCCAATACGAAGTCCCAGCAAAATTTATCTCAGGAAGAGGAAGCGAGGCTGATGGCTCTCCGGTATATTCTGCTGCACAGCTTTCTGGTATTTAGCTGACATTGCGTAGATACCAAGGCTACAACAGAGACCTAATCGATCGCTTCGTGGCTATGGGATTCGAGCTTGACAGAGTTGTAGATGCGTTCAATTTCGTTAATATTGATACAAACAATGGGGAAGATTATGAGCTCGAGGAAGCGTACATGGGAGACATCACCGCACGACTTTTGGGTGAACCTTGAGATGCCTCGGAGGGAGATATGGGGAACGACGTTTACGATATATACCTAGCATGCATGGAAGTTGGAGTCAGGAATTTGTCATTCATCTGCGTGGAGTTCAGCTGGAAGAGGCGTCGAGTGTGGAACTCTACAGGCCGCCAGTCAGTGCTTTTCACGGCGCAATAAAATCTATATGCTTGCGATGCAACACCTTTTATTTTGCTGCAATCTTTGTTTTCTGTGCATCCATGTTTATTTTAATACTGCCGCCAACAGCACGAGCCTACTACTACTCCTCATCGGACGTTCAAGCTGGGGGTCTTCAATACTTGAAGCACTGTCAGTCCGCCCTGGCTTACTCGTTTCTTTTCCTTGTCCTATTATAACTCTCAAGTCCCGCAACTAGCCGCATACCCTCTTCATCCGGCTCTCCTTCCTCCAACAGCCCAAAACTGTTCAGTCCAAGTTAAAACATATCCGTTCTCACCATAGGCTTATACTCGATATCTTTGCCTCGCTCTCTATCTTGCAGCACTATTCCTTTGTGTTACTATCTGCTTGTGTTATTTCAGCTTGAACGTTGCCCGACTCCACTGTGTCCGGGTTCCTGAGAATATCGCTCTCTGTGTCCTAGCGGGCTCCTTTTTCTTTGCCCTCGGAATTTTCTGCCTGCTTTCCTCTTTTAGTTGCTTTATGCGGATCTCACACTTGTTATCTAGGCGCTCGGCCCCCAGCTTGGGACTAGCGGGTTGCGTTGGAAGAACAGTGAGGATGAAGGTGCAAAGAGCAGTGTTTTGAGAGGCTGTGAAAGGGATTATAAGAGAGCTGTGTGTGGGGCTGATTGGCTTTGTGGAGGGCACCGTGATAGAGATGGCGATAATGGGAGTCGAAGCCAGAGCTGGAGCTGGAGCTAGGTCTTGATCTTCAGGGAGCGAGTGAGGCGAGCCGGTCACGATGCTTCCAGGTTGGATGTCTGTTCTTTCTAATTTGGGGCTTGGGCGAAGGGTTCTTGGTTGTGTCTGTGTTTTTGAGATCCCTTTCCAAGATGAGATGCTTGTGGTTGTGATCTTGGAATTCGAACGAGGGGTGATTGAGGCCTTAATGGGTGGATTGGTACCAGATAAATCCAACGTTAATTTCTTAAGCGAGTCTGGATGCGCGGGCTCGTCAGGGGATGCAGACGGCGTGGTGTGAGTGTGAGCACTGCCTAATGAGCACTGTAGACAACTCGGTGATTGCTAACTGGAAGTTCCTGCAAAATGGGCTGCATTTCCCAGCGAAAGAGACTGGTTCCTTGCTATCAACTTCTTTCTTATACTAGCTTTCGATAGACTCTCTTGAGAAGTCACGGCGAGTGACTCGAGAAGAAACATCCAGCTCGCTTCGGCAGATCGGAGATAAACAAAGACAAACGACACACAATCGGCTGTACGAGTATCATATGGTGTTGTTCTGAGGGGCAGTGTAAGGAAGACCGCCATTGAATCTGGTAATCTTTAATCTTCTAAAGTCGCATCATTAGGCCAAACTGTTAGCTAAAGACGATGGTTTACAACTTTATTCATACCGTGGTATCGTAAACTAAAGTTGTTCAGACCCAATACGAAAGCATTTTAAGTAGCCAACTCTACAGTAGCCGGGTTCTTCCCGCTGCCTACCACAATTTCTTCGTTTTAAGAATTTCGACATATTTTCTCGAGAGATCGAGCCCATGATGCAGCGTTCCTCGTGTCCGTGAATGAGATCCATAGCCAGCAACGCAGGAGTTGTAATCTACCAAAGGCCTTCCGGATATCAACCTCCTTCTTAATTCCCTTCGGGCTACTCTTGTCCCGCTCCCTCTCCTGCCTCGTCCTTCTTCAACTTCTCCCGGGCGTCATCCCGTTTAATCCTATAAGTCTCCGCCATTAACTCCAATATCAATTTCTTCGTACCGCTCGTGTTCGATGTCTCTGCCTCTGATTCCTTCTTCATTAAATAACGCTCCATTCTTGCCCTCTCCTCCTTGCACCTTCTCTCCACAACTCCATTCCTCTCCCGCTCCGCTACTTCAAGCAGAGCCATCTGTTCCGCCGCCTCTATCTCAGCCTCGCCCTTGGTGCTCGCGTGGTATAGTCTGTCTGAGTCGCGTTGCTCGAGATACTTGAGTCGTTGGGCGCTTTTGAGCTTGAAGTATTCGAGCTTTGCGGTGGTCAGGGTGAGAGCGGTGGCGAGTGGGGTCCGATCGAGATCTCTGGATTCTGCTGCTATCTCTGACTCCTTCGACGAAGACCTGGAGATAATGGGGGGATTTGTATTTGACATCCTGCCCGACAAGCGAGTGAAAATGAGAGGCGGAGTGGGATACAGACTTGCAATTATTGGGTTTACCCATCTAGTTTCTATTTAGCTTTCCGCAATATATAACATATGGAGTAAATGCTATGTTGAAATATCAATATCTGATAAAGAAGCCTTTCGAACTTGTGGGTTACACCAATAAAGTCAGAATATTTTTCTCTGACTCTGAGGCAATGACACGGATATTCTAGAAATGTGCAGAATCAAGACTGCCATTTTTTCTTTGATCAATAGGGAAATCCCAGAAATTAATGAAAATTTTTCATAATAATCTTAAACGCTTATAACGTAATAGGTAAACGCCTATTTCAGTTGCGAATCTGGGTCTGTTGACATTTTAGCCCCTATTCGTGATCTCGCTTATTTCTGTAATGCAGCCCAATAACTGATTAGTGTCAACCAAACTTGAACATTTCCCACAAGCGAGATGAAAAACATCAAATTATGAGCTTTAGATGACTAGCAGGTAAAAAGCTCAGAATGAATAGACCATGATAGCGCTGGTGGAAAGATGTCGGAACATGCGAGATTGGGATTCCTGCAATGAATCATAGTTATATTATTGTGCAGTCAAATATAACTAGTAATGACAATTAATTGTCTAGTATAAAATTGTCAATGTATCAAATCAAGAGTACTATGTATAGTAATTTATCAAATGAAATCACTACAAAAGTAGGCATAGAATAGATTCGAAATTTCTAAAGTATCAATCAGAAGAAAGCTAAGACAAACCACCAAATACCATTACCGATCCACAAGCGCTGTCATAATCTCTCTCAGATATCTCGATTACTTCTTCCTCTATCAGCACCAGTCTTCTCCTGAGCCTCTCTGACCAATTCCCTATACTCCTCATCGATAACCACCAATGCATCCATGCCAGCCTCAGCAATTTCGGTATCTACAACGAAAGTTGCAATCAAAACAGCAGGCGCCTTGTCACTAGCGTTGTTGCTAATCCTATGCCTACATCCCGGGTGCTCTGTGAAGTTCTCTCCCGGCCCTTTAATTTCCATAGGGTCCTTGTTCCTCGCATTGAATACATAGCCGGAAACTACATATCCGACAACGAAGGCGCCAGGATGGGTATGCGGCGGCGTGGATCCGTTTGGTGGGAAAGTGACTTGGACTACGACGACGCTCTTGCCGGGAATATTGGGTATCGGATAGTTGTATAGCGGGAGAAGACTTGGGAAGGGTCGGCTATATAGACTGTCAGAGTAAGTGAGTGCGGAGAGAGGCAAGGCATCACCTTGCATCATATGTCGGCTCTTCAGCTGGAAGGCTTGGTCTGAGGGTCATTTTGAGTAGGGCTCGAGATTAGAAGTCTGAATGTTAGTCTCAAGAAGATTGACTGACTGGTTATAGCAGTCTCGAACTGCACGAGAAGGCGACGAATACGTAGTAAAACCTGGAGTAAGGCGTGCTTAGCTGCCTTATAGTAGGACCTCAAAGTCTTGCTTATCTAATTGAATTATTAGGCTCCTACCATGTGGCGTAATTATTCCTGTTCAGCCGTGACACAGGGCTTGAGGTGTGGCATTCGGGGTTTGAAGTTATCAGCCTTCTAAAAGACCCTTCTCATGGTCCCCGAGAGATTTCCCTCTGGTACGACGATATCGCTATAGCGGGGTCCCAAACTTGACGATTCCAGCAGAACGAAATACTTGGCCGATTAAAAATTACAAAACCTACTCTGCCTCTCTCGAATTTGAGATTCCAAAGATCTAATAAATGAACTTTCTTCATATTCGTAATGTATAGCTATTCAAGTTATTACCTATCTTCGAATGGACTTGAAAATTGGAGTTTAGATACGTGCTCCATATCAGCTTCCGAAACAGTGATACTTTCACGAGTCAACACAGACGCTTTATCCCATGACTACAATAGTTATCCGTAGTCATTCCGTCTCGCTTGCGACGTTGTGCATCCATGCGAAGACTCGAAAACCGTCCCGCTGCCCTCATTATCTGCCGTGTCACCAGAGCCCACGAGAACTTGAGATAAGATCCTATCGACTACTCCGCCTTTCATTGGGGAGTTCTGCTACACTAGAAAGTAAATGCGGGGATGTTATGCTGAGGCTTGCGCCTGCTGGAGGGGTAATTGTAGTCGCGGAACAGCCGGGGATAAATCCACTGGAAGATTATGATGGATAATATAAAAATTGAGAGGGTCGTAGAGCCAATCAAGACCCAGCCATGATTTCTCGCTCTTGGGCATCAAATTTGTGCGTGTTCTTCTGAACTCCATAAGGTAAGCAGTACTTGCTTGCTGAATCTGCCAAGCGGATAACTGTATCAGGGACGGCAATACAGCTCATGATTTTTGCTAATAGAGACTTCAATGGATTCAAGAAGTTTCAAAGACAGTGATTCTTGTAATACTTCTGCGAGCCCAATATGAGTTAAAAATGCAAGAAAATATAGCTATAACCTCGCCGTAATTCAATGTTTTTTTTACATGAGTAAGCTCCGGCCAGGAAAGTCAAGTTGAACGTTCGTGAAACATGTTAGAAAAGAGCTATAGATGTGGAGACTCGTTTGTCGAAGCGAGTACAATCATCTTAACTAACGGTAGTGCAAGAGTTTCATAATATCGTAACGATTAAATCCTCTTCCAAAGATTTTATAGTCTCTCCAGCCTCGCCTAGCACTCACCTCCCATACGCCAATACTCTATTCCCTTCAAATCCAGAACCTCTACTGCCTCGCTACCTCGCCACCCCTCGCCGAAAAACTTCTTGCGCGCCTCCCTCTTTGAGATCTTCCCATTTTCTGTCTCCGGAATCGTTTCCCCATCTTGAAGCCAGTAGATGACTGTCGGCTGTTTGAACTCGAACAAACCTGTCTCCTTTGCCAAATCTTGGCGAAGTGACTTCAGGCTCGGCTTTGACAGCGACGATGGCTTGATTTGCACAACAGCTGCCGCCCGCTCTTGGTATTCCGGATCATCTAGCGGGAAGACTATCGCGTTTGAAATGTAAGGCAAAGATAGCAGGGCATTTTCGATTTCGGCTGTATGCAGAGTAAATCCCCAGAAGTGTAACACTGGTTACAGTATTAGCATGCATCTCATATTCGAGGCAAGGGGCAACGATACCATCAATGTTCGTTCGACCGTGGAGCCTGTAGCAGTCACCGAGGTATTCAACACTATCGCCAGTCTTGAAAAAGCCTTCGGAGTCGAAAGCATTCTTATTGTGAGCAGGGTCATCAGAGATGTATCTTTGGATCTTGCTGTCAGCCACTAGATCCATGATGATTTGGCATGTGAACCCTACCGCGAAAACATCGTTGGAGCTTTGATTCTCATCTCGCCATCCACAACCTTAACCTGAACACCAGGCACCGATGGCCCAACCGAGCACATATCAGAGTACTCCGCTTGATCCCATTTCATATTACATATTAAAGTTACTTCCGTTGATCCGTAAAGATTCAAGAGTGGCTTCCCTTTGCGAAACTCGGTCCATATTTTCTGCGTATTCTTCGTCAACAAAGAACCGGTGACACCCGCCACTCTCGCCTCCACCATTCCCTGTATGTATGGTTGTTTCTGAGCCGGAGGAAGAATAGAAATATGCTCTTCAAAGTATTGCGCGAGCCTGTCATACCCAGTAGGTGCGATATCAAAGATACTGACGCCACCTTGACTGATACGCTCCCAGAACCACTCATGATTGAAGCCGCCAGCGCAGGTCTCGCTAATCAAAAAGATTTAGTTTCCAAACCATGTGAACTGCCGAAAATCAATAAAGCTGGCGCAAACTCACAGGCAGGCCCCGGATATCAGACTCGGCAGTATGCCAAATATGCCTCCCATCCAGTTGCCAGGCTTTGTGATAAGAATCACGTCACTTTCTGTCATGCTCCACGTTTGTATCCGCTCACGTGCGGAAGCAAGAAGAGCCTTGTAAGAATGAACAACTCCTTTCTGCTTCCCTGATGTGCCCGAGGTGAAGAAAAGGGAGCCTGTTTGAGACGCGCTAGACCAGGTGAGCGAATTCGGGTTGAAAGTGTCTGCTCCCAAACCATTTGGATAATCCGTTCGTATCTCTACAAATGGAAGCTTCGTTTGAATTCCGATGGCGTCTTGGGCATACAATTCTTTGATGGCCTCGACTCTCTTGATAAGAGCCGGGGCATAGAGTAGGGCCAGGGGATTAGCAAGCTTGAACAAGCGTATCATATCTTCTGGTCTGATCACCACCGCTGAGTTACGAATTAGCATCACATCCCCTCGCACACGAGCGCAACTCCTTACACTGAGCTGATATCCCTGCCCCAAGGGAGAATATCGTGAGCATCGACACCACGTATTCCCAACCAGGAGTTGCAATCAAGAAGATAAACCGATCTTCTCCCACCTTCCTGCCCTCGTACATGCCATTATTCAGTATTGCTGCGTGTAATTCCTGACGGAGCAGTAGAACGCTATGCAGTAATTGCCCGGCTGTGGCCGTGACGCCCAAGGAATGATCTCGCAGTACAACTTTCCGCGGGTTTCGCTTCTCTAGTTGTATCAGCTCCAGGAATGGAGAGACTGCCGGAAGTGACAATAGCATCTTGCGGCAAGTGATGAGAGACTTCGGGCCGGAGTGTTGGGGAAGCCGGAGTACTCTCTCGACTGATTTTCTCTCTCAACGGAATTATAGAACTGAGATTTGGAAATAGATGTTACGCTAGACTCTGGAAATAATGAGGTCTAATTCGCTCTCAACCTTCTGCAGTAACATTTCTGAGGGCAGCGCCGAAGAGTACCACAGCAGCTTGTTTTGTTTTCGTTGCCGAGGTCGAGGGATTTTCGCGCAACGAACACAGCATAATCTGTAGGTATTTTTGCTCCAATAGCTCCCATGTCGGAGAGCGGGCATGCTTGTGGTGTAACTTTATCTTCCTGCTGGATTGCATATATTGTCGTACACGGATTTGCTGATACTAAATACCCGTGGCTGCTTCGATGATACAGCATGAGCTACCCCATCAGATCATCTTGCGGGCCCTCATCGAATTTTGTCAGTTGTATAACGTATGACCTAGACACTATCTTGAGATACAATGAGACGCGGCGGTAGGTCATGTTTTTTACCTGGCGAATACTTCGCAAGCACCCAAACTAACCCGGTCGGGTTGGAGCGACCGATGGATACATGCAGTGATTATGAATGTAGGAAAACCGATTCAACTGACATAGAAACGTGTTGATTTTATTTCGTTGACAATGACTTGCGTGAGTGATAGCAAGCACCACGGGTAATGGTCGTAAAGGGTGATGCAATAACCACGGAACCCATGTCCAGACATACTCTGCCATGACGGGAGATACTGGGAATTACAGTCTACGATCAATAGTTCGCCTCTCGGGTTATAAGCCAGGGCTAAAATGTCACGCATTCGTCCTTACCGGTCACGATTCACCAACGCTCAATCCCAGGGTCAAAGCTCAAGCGCCTCGATCTTTCAAACCAGGAGAGCCTAACTCCATGGGATCGGGAAATTCATGCTGATCCTCGAAAGGAAGCATGGCTTACGATTGCTAAGCCATTTTATTAGAAGAAAGAAATAGTATTAAGTCTCGATTCGAAACTAAAGCAGCTCTGAATTGCGAAGGGCCAGGAATGATGTAGGAAAAGAGTTGAAGGAAATTCATGTTAGCTGTTAAGGACCAATCCTTGGACTATACATGTTAATCGAAGGATTTCTTAGCTATGTAGAATTTCTAGATGTAGGAGCTTGAAACACGAACATATTTGCTATTCGCCAGCAATTTATATATCCGAACTATGATTTATCCGCTCATGTTAAAAGTCATAGGCAAATCAGTCACCATTGCAGGAGAAAATAATAATCTAGATTTATGATACATAATGCGCGTTGGCCCTGAGATGCTGAACATAATGTTGGTACAAGCAAAATGACAAGGTCCAAGCAATTATGCATCTGCATTTCCTCCAAGATCCCATACTCTTTTCTTGCCCTGCATTTTTAATGTATACCTGAGAATGAGAATCCCGCCACCAGATTCCAATAGCTTTACAGTCTTTGATAACTTTGAGATCCTTAAATCGCGCCAAGACCATAATTCGATCATTCTGACATTTTCTCGGCCGTGAAAACCATAGGTAGTATTGCAATGACTTGCGCTGCAAGAGCGAACGCTACAAATGGGTTATTAAATCAAAAGCCATCATGAAATTGTTCGAGTCAAGCCACATACCCGGCACAAGCCAGAAGCTTTTCAAGAAACTCTGGGATACGAGAGACTGGACTTCTGCGGGAAGAGTTTCCACGACAGAGGAATCGGCCAAGATCCTCCTGATGATCTATGCGCCGACAGATTAGATTCCTCGATCTCCCACTGATGGAAGATGATAATACCTCGCTATGATTGGGGATATCGGCCAGAAAATTTTGCAACATGGACTGGAATTGCTGGTTGAGCAAGCTCGATGTAAGACTTATACCTAGAGCAATACCGATCTGTTGACTCATATAATACATGCTGATGGCTGTTGCCATTTCTTGTTTCGATGCACGATTGTAGAGACCGATAAACTGTGTAGATAGGACTACGCCGGCAAAGAGACCGAACGGGAAGACTTCGAGGCCTGCCCAGGTACCTAAGAGAAGATGCAATGAGATTCTGTCAAGACCGACCAGTATCATAAGAGTTATTGGGTGCCTACCAATGGGATGAGACCACTGAATTAGAATGAGGAGCGAAGTAGCCATACACAGGAAAAGAGAGATGAGGGAAAGTATCTTGTAGTTCCCTAATCTAGGTAGTGGCAGCCCAATAAGCGAAGAGATTGAAAGAATCAAGCGCGGGGAACTTACTTTTTGATGATTTGGCCTGCGATGAGGTTGCCTATTGCGTTACCAAAGCTGGATGGAGCGATATGGCCCCCAGCTTCTGCATCTGAAATACCTTGAGTGTTTGCAAAATAGGGCGCTATTTGTGAAATAAGCTGGTACACATCGTGATTAATAGGGAGGACAAACAACAGAAAGAATGGCACAACTTACTCCATGACAACCGCCCATTATAAGTAGCTGAAGGTGCCGTAACGTTAATTGAAAAGGACAAACTCATTGCAGTTATAGCTTGAAAGGTGATCAACCCAGATATGGGATTGAAAGATGGACCTATAGGACTCACCTGTCCGACACAGAAAGCCCCAACACCAGTCCTTAGAAGCCGCAAAGGTATCAAAAGCTGCCGATTTCCCGGGTATGTTTCAAAAAGGAGGAAAGCAAGTAGTGAAAGTGTTCCAAGGATTGTCGTACTGAGAATGACAGGATGGGTCCAGGAAAGCTGGTTCTGTAGATCAATAACTGCAAGAAAAGAAGTAAGCCCAATGGCAAGGGTTATAGCTCCTGGGTAATCGAATTCTGGGAAGTCGGGCTTGGGTCCGTCTATAATATGTTGCTCATCCTCTTGGTCAAGGAGGGGCAGGAATTTCCGGAGACCACGGGCAGTCAAGAGGCAGCAAACGGCCGCGATTGGTACTTGGCCTAAGAAAGGCCTGAAAATATCAGCCTATTCCAGTTGAGTAAGAACTAGCGGGGTATTTTACCATCTCCATCCGATTGTGCCCCCAAGTAGCCCTCCCAGAGGGCCTCCAGATGCAAGTCCAACAGTCGAGGCTACGTTGACATAACTCCTGAGAACTGCGACATCTGATGGAGCCGCGATGTCTGATTATGAATCAATAAGCTTCCGTAGCAATCTAGAAAGACAAAAGAGTGCGAAAACGGAGCCGACCTGTGATGACAATGGAAGCCAGTGAGATTATTCCCGAGGCACCGCTGCCGGTGATAACTCTGCCGAGAATCACTTGCCAATAAGTTTGGCCAACTCCACTATTCGCGTGAGTCGAAATATCTAACATCGCTTAAGATATTGTGTGGAGGTTTTGAACTTCTCTTACCAGAATCCGCAACCAATACAAAAAATGCCATAGGCCGCAATGAGGGGATTGAGACGGCCGTATTTATCACTCAGTCGCCCATACTATTTGTAGATATCAGCAAGGCGTGAACGCTTAAAAGTTACTAGAAAGACTTGAGAGAAAGCTGACCAAGGGTAAAGTTACGCAGTAGCCTATAGTGAAGCTGGTCATCATCCATGATGAGTTCTTCAGACTATCGAACCGCGATGCAACAGTCTCGTGAGTCGCCCACACCAGCGAGGTATTTGCGTATGCCAACATGATACCTGAAGAACGCGTCAGCATCCGTCGGTCCCATAAATTGAAGTAGTATTTTGAAGGTCTCACTTACCGAAAAGTGCACCAGTCTGCCAGAGTCCAAACGGCCGGCTAGACCGCAGCGGTTCGGCCCCTTCAGCGTCCCATTGCTGAGAGTACAAGGCTCTGTCTGTTGCTGGCTTTGCTAACAGCTGTGTTCTTTCATCCGCTTCCATCGTGCCCTGAATGAAGAGAAAGATCCATCAAAGCCATGTAGATGGTTTTCTTAGCTATATGAACGGCAAGAGGCATGGGAGGCTTGCGGGAGGTCTCATGTCACTGCCCAGCTGCTGGGTCCCACAGCGATCAACCTGGCTTGTTTTCACGTATTACATAGTACGAATGATCTCAAGCTAGGATTTTGCAGTATCCTAGATACTTCTGGATCGCCGGGATGTGAAAGTGGCGGAAGGTGTCTCCATAGGCCTAGTCTGTTGGTACATCTCTTTGATCGGCAAGAAATAAAGCCTGGTGTCAGATTCGTATTCATCTCCTCCTTCAATGGTATTTAGCGACTTGTCAAACCCTACCCCCAGTACTGAAGTCTTCTTAGTTGACACACAATACGCTTTTTCTGGTACCATATATGGGTCCCCCTATCAAGGCCTCAAGTTACTAGCCAGGTTAGAAAGCCTGGTATGTTCGGCTTTTCAAAAATTCTGAAAGCATTTATATACTGAGAAAGTATACAAATACGGGAACGGTGTATTGAGGGAAATATATAGCGAAGGCACTGGTTGGAGTGTGCCGGTCTAGGTAGCGTGTATCATTCGGGTGTGTCGACTTATAAAATTTCGGAGTAGGTATGGACTAGGCCCGGCAACCGGCAGTGATAGTAGTCAGTTGCATCTGGGCAGAAACCACTCACTCCACACTTGTCACGCCGAGTGACACTCAACGCGTGATTTTACGACTAGAACAAGCTGCATCATATATTCGTTCATTCACTCCGGGATTCGTCCGAGTTCCATTTTCGTGGCGTTTGGGGGACATACAAAAACGGGCCGTTCCCAGACTTCTAAGGCGAGACAACATGACATAGAGAGACCTTCAAAACTTTCCACCAAAAATGGCATCTATGGAAAGCCTCGCAGATTCCATCGAGTCAATGAAGGAGCGTGGAATTCCCGTTGCCAACCTGTCCGTTATCTCACTCGCCAAACTTCATGCCAAAAACCCAGCCGAACTGGCTCTCCTCGAGGAAGAAAGTTCCAGTACAGGATTTTTCTATCTCGACATGCGCGGGGACCCCGGTGGTGACTGTGTCCTTGCACATCTTCCGGGCGTATTTGCGGTAGAGGAGCAGTACTTTTCCCAATCCGAGGAATCCAAGACACAAGACGTACGGCACGACATCAAAGCCTCCCAAGACTTAGGCTGGAAGTTACTACCTGGTGGCGAGTCGTTTGAAGTTGGGATTCCCGAGTGGCCCCAGCCAGATTTCTATTTGCTAACAACATATCAGCTATCCCGAGACGAAGTAGTGTTACTGGGCGCGTCCAATCCGAATCTTCCTCGGCTGTTCAAGGACGAATGGGATAAAATCGCCGAGTTCAACGCTGGCTGTGACGAAGTTTGTCTTACGTTACTGAGTAGTCTCTCCGAGGGCTTCATGATGCACCACCGTATCGACCAGCCCAGTGATACAGGTCTCAAGATGGTCCTGCATCCATCCTTGGCCAAGGTGGCGGACGCAGGCGACGGCGTACACACTGATGGCGGAACGATTACCCTCCTTTTCTACACCCAATGGGGCATACGAGCGTATCTCCCCATTGAGAAAAGCTGGGCTTTCTTGCCGCCACTGGAAGGGTGTGCTCTGATCAATGTCGCCAATTCGCTACGGAGGTGGTCCGGGGGGAAGTTCCATTCGCCCAAGCACGGGGTGACACAGCCATTTGACGGCGCGAGGAAACGTTACTACCTGAGCTACTTCTTGAGGCCGCAGACCTCCTTACTGGAAAGATGGAAATCTGCAGAGTAACTAGGCCTTGGATCCTCGGGAAATGGCCAAGGCACTGAGCGTGGTGGTGCTGCTGGTCAGTATGCGAAGCGAAAACACGAAAGTATATGGAGTTACAAGATGCATTCTATCAATAGAATATCTATCTTAGTTGATATATCAGTTAATTTATCAGTAAACATGTGTTCTGGGGTTAATGGGACTGGGATTGCGCAGATTTGTGACTGCGTCAGCAAACCCTCCGCCAAGTAAACCTCGGTACATAAACATATCTTACAGTGCCTGCTGCAAAAAAAACCCCTTTCTAAGTAAACCTTGGTGGATGAGTTTAGCTCGAGGCTGCTGGAAAATGTGCCCCGGCTCCTCCAAATAAAGATGGGAGTGAGGAAAGAAAACAGAGGATATGGCTAGGTAGCGACAAATGAAATAGCCGTGGTAAAGAAATGAGTTACACCACATGAGGCGATCATGTGTTCCCCAAGAGATCACAGGCATTTCGAGATATTCAGCTAGTTGCAAGCACTCATCTGTGTCGTGGAGCTGATATGATACGCGGATGCCCTGAACGCTCGACCGATCTCTTCTACCGATTTGGGGAAGTCAGTCGTCGCCATGCAGAGTCTTTTGATAGTATGGATACCTACCCTGGCATCAATTGCCACTGTCACTATGGTCTTCTTCATAGGCCAGTATCGGTCGCATCTTCCATTTCGAATGAGTCGGCTCTTGAGACCCGGTATAGGCACCTCCGCACTCAGCCTGGTCGCAGAAAACACAAGGGCAAAAGCGAAACGAGATAACACCCAGGAGACTTGCGAAAGAGCAGAAAGAGAGGAGCTTGAGATCATTAAACATCTGTACTATCAACTGCATAGACTTGAAGAGTTTCCTCATGTGCTTCCCCAAGCCAAGCGACTTTTGCTCGCCTTGCTCAAGGAGACAAGTGCAGGAGTTCAAAATCCCGACCAAAGCATACTGTCGATTCAGAAATTCTCACGACAAGCTCTGTATGCGTTCCAAAGCAGACTTAACAATGAAATCGGCGATAATTGGCAGCACTACAACCATAGGAGAAATAAGGGCGGAGAACGAGAGCTATTTGAGGACCGAGATGAGGCTACCTGGTGGCTAAAGCAAATATCACCGGTCAAGTACGTGGACGGAGCATGGTTGGGCCACATTGGCAAAGTGACTGCACCGTTTGCTTTGCAAAAAACGATGAAAGGAGCTTGGCAAATCCTGTCGGAAGAATTGGGCGATGGAGATCTGGATAAGAACCATGTCCATTTGTTTCACAAGCTCCTGCAGACAGTGGCGCCGGGTTTTCCAACGGCGGAGGAGCTTGACTTTGGACATTCACGCCATCAAATCGATGAATTATCGGTGTGGAAAGCAGCGATCGCTCAGCTGCTCATCTCGCTATTCCCACAAGAGTTTCTGCCCGAGATTCTGGGGTTCAACCTTCACTTCGAAGCTGTTTCTATGGATACGCTCAAGGCTGCGAGGGAGTTGAAGGAGGTTGGACTTGACCCATACTACTTCATCCTCCATGTATCGATTGACAACGCAGACTCCGGCCATACCGCGATTGCAGTAGATGTGGTTTGCGAGTACATGGACTACGTGCGCAGGATTGAGGGAGAGGAGACTGCACAGAAGGCATGGAAGAAAGTCCAGGCGGGCTATCTTCTCTCGTTGGGCTTGCCCGGTACCACGATTTGTCCATCAAGAAGGAAGACTACCGACGACTCCAATGTGGCCCTGAGCTCCGTCGAAACCGATGTTATGAAAATATTCACGGCAAAGGCACAGGTCGCTCATGGGATTCACTGCAGCAGCAGAGTCAAGATTGGGACTCGCAGCGTAGCCGAATGGTTGGACCCGATCGCGCTCGAGTCGAAAAAATGGCAGATGGAGCTACTCGATGCTTTGGGTCGCAGCAAGTACTGGATTTGTAGAGGAGATAGTAACAAGAGCCGCTTTCTCCAGGAACTGCAATGGAACGGGAGAATGTTTGGTTCCTTCACCCAGTCCGAATTTAATATCCTGAAGAAATGGATCGATGGACTCTCGAGCATTTCCTTGACCTCGGGAGATTCTGAACTGGGGCCAGATATGGAAGAAGACGATATATTGTCTGGGTATCCAGTTTTTCGTCCTAGTACCAGCTTCCGCGAATGTCTTCCCGCACCGCTGCCACTCGGAAGCCCGATCTCATACCAGAGCCTCCCACCTCTCGACATCGGCAATCGGCCGGTATTCGAGAGTTTCCTTCCCATCTGGCTTTCCCATCCCTGCCTCCTCCAGGGCTTTGTCTCTGTTCCCTTCAGAACTAAGAGCAGAGTTGTCTGCGCCATTGTCAAGATCCTACGCGCCCAGGGCGGGTTCGACATCGAACAAGAGTGTGTAGGAGGCATGTGCGAAGTACGACGCCCGAACAGCCTCGGCCTCGCAGGTATCGGCATGAACATGATGGCGCAGCATGGCCCTTCCGTCGCTTCATGGCCGTCGCTCAAGCATGTCCTCCAAGCCTGGCCGTCGGAGTTTGCGGTACATATGCTACATATCTCGATGCGGCCCATGGAGTACAAGGGCCAGCTTATCGGCATGTCGACGGCGTTTGCAAAGATGCATGTTGTGATTGCGGAGTGTCATCTACCTCTGTTGTCGGCCCAGGATCGGGTAACGTTGCAGGCAATATCGAAGCGCGAGCTCGAGGGGCTCAGATTCTGCTGGAATGAGCTTGAGGCAGATACAGAGGTGTACGCCGAATGTTGCAAGGGATATCTCATTGCTGAGCGTGAGATCAAAAAGTGTTTCCGGTTCTGAGCGCCTTCCCGATTGTTGGTGGACAAGAAAGTATTGTATTGGTAGCGCCCAGCAAAGGCGAGAATTATGATTTCTAGCCTCTGTATGCTAGTCTATCCAATTGTGTGTATATCGTAGTTGACTTTCGACATCGACAGAGTATAGAATCTGTGTTGATTCTGTTGTTGCAAGGTTCTATCCTAGTCGACGGTAACCGGTTATTCATCGACTCACAGATAGCACAGCATTTATTTCCATCCAAGGCGCCAGCTACCGTGCACAGAACATGCTGAACAGATTTTAATACAAATATTTATGCTGGGCTTTGGACTGTCGTCTTTACATTCTTCTTCCTGATCCTGTGCATGACTTCCAAAGGACTTTCCCGCCAGCTCCGCCGCCTTATCGGCTCTACTCTCCCATCTCCAAGATGAAAGTGTTTTAGAAACACGAACTTCAACATCTTGAGACATGGGAAATATTGACACAGCACTTCCTTGAAAGTATCCCTAACGTCGAAATCCACTTACTTTGGCGCTTTTATGTCAAAAATCCCCAACAGCAAGCTAAAGCCAACTTGATGGCTGGCGGTGTTATAGCCCACATCTCCGCTCTTTCTGATTGCAGAACATTCGAGATGAGTCAATGCTGCTTCTTCTAGGCCTGGGCACATACATAGGTCCAATTATATGCACTAGAGGAGGTGCAATTTTTGAAGCTGGAAATCGGAGCGCGATTCAAAGCACACCATCGTGCAAACAAGACTATTTACCCTCAGACCGGTAGACCCAAGGTCGCTGAATACGAGCCTGTTCGAGTTTCGGCGTTTCCTGGCTCAGAAAGAACTAAACGAAAGCAAACCTGTATTGGAGCAGTATGATACACTGCGGAATAAAGCAGACTTGTGGACGCCTTGGAACCAGCGAGCCCACAATAGAGGAGAAAGAGCCCGGCTATTATGCATCAGTACGGTCTAGTACAAGGCTGGAGGCCTTGGCGGGGATATAAGCGATGGTTTGTTGACTACTAGGCGAGTCGAGCTGCGGCTATCACTGTCATGGTCTAGGTCTAGATGCTTGGGTTAAGAGGCATCGAAACTTATGAAAATTTCGGAGAAATCAGAGTATTTACCTGTTTATCAGGATTGGCACTGCGCAGTGACTTCATATTCGATAATGGTACTTGGAAAATGGGTCTTGGTTTTGGGGTTATGCCGTAGCAGGCTGTGCATGCTTGGCCGTTGGTCAAGAGCGACACTGGAGATATCCGAAACCACGCGTGACATCCGGTAATTAACCTCGGTGAAGTTTATTTTGAGTATAAATTTGAAGTCTGGTTCGTACTGGAAGTCGATCATTAAATTCGTACAGAAACCGCTCGGTGCCGCTATGATCCAACTCATGCCCGGGTATCAGAAAAACATGTAGTTCCCACTATGTCGGACATTCTGAAATCGCCTCTTCAAGAAGGCAACTCAACAGGCGCTTGCTGCTGATGCTTTATATCTTTCCCCGCCGAGAGCCTCCCGCTCTCTATCGTCTCAAATCCCGGACTCTTTTGGCTGCCCTCCATTTCACTTACGGCCGTTTGCGTGCTCGTGCGGTTTTCTTTCCATCTCGGAAATTTCGCATCCAGCCCCGCGGTGCTCGGCGGGCTCAGAGGTGGACTTCCAGGACAACTGCTGTATCCGTACTGCAATCTCCTATTCGAATCTGCGGCTTCTTGCAATTGGGCTTTGACTACTAGCCGTGCAACTAGCGTCGCAAGAGCATCCTTTAATGTTTTCCGAACAAACCGAGTCACCAGAAAGTTGCATCTCACTGCACAGTCAGCACTACAGTCGCAAAAGAAGAGCGGGGCGCCTGAACATACTCTCTACGTCTTCACGTAGGTACAGCCCGTATATCGGAGCGCCGATACCGATCTCTGCCGGCATTACTGGCTCTCCTGGCATAGACCCTCCCACCGTCCATTTTTCTTTGATATCCAAGCCCAAAGGCGCGTAGACATGGATCTGCACTCCTATGGCTAAATCGTGAAAGCACGCCCTGAAAGACACCTTCCCCTTATACCCCGGCAAGTAGCTGACAAGATCCGTGATCTGGTACCAGCTGCAATGGTACTCTTCGGGCGTGGCTTCCGGCGGAGGGCTCACTGAGTGTCTGTCGGTATGCGAAGGGTTCAAGTCGATCATTTCGAGGTGGTCGTGCAAGGTTTCGAGGACTGTCTGTCGTGAGACGCCCGCGGGTAGCGGCGTAATGGTTGTGAATATTGTCTTGGGCATGCTGTCTCGTTCCTATCCTATGTGATACACGTGCGACGAAGAAGTAGGGTATGAAGCGGAAGTTTTGTTCGAGAAATTCGCAAGGTAGGCGAAGCTTTCTTACGACTGGGGTGCAGCGATATGGTGGCTTGGTGTTTGTGATCGGATCTATGACTCTGGCATTCAATAGAGCTTATTCAGTTTGGAATCCTCTGGTCATCGGCTTCTTCGTAATTATATCTGATGAGTACAATGCGGACTGCAGCATGGTTGCCGCGATTCTTCTGTGTTAATTTATTCTTCGTAGCACGAGGATGTTCGAATGACGACGCCGAGCCAAGGCGCCGATCTCAAGAGCACAGCCCAATGTCAACGACGTGGCGACCAGCCAGTGTGAAGCTTGGGCAGCGCTTTCTTGTTTTCCCTTGCTTGAGAGCGAAGCTTTGTCCGCTGCTATCTAGAAAAGTTTATGCCCGAAAAGAAAAGGTCCTAAAACGTAAGCAATCTCTACTCATGATTGAGGAATCAAAAACATATGAGCATTTTCGAATCTTGAAGCTAGTTCTTAAGGGTTATAAGTGAGCCTTAATACTCCGTAGCCCCTGAAGCGGATCGAAAAAGTTCATATTCAGTTGGGATGGCAATAGTCAGGCTTGACCATATAACTCCGAATATTACCCTGGAAGGGCTCGCCCCGGGCTTAGCGAAGATCCCGCATTGCTTAACATACCAAGTCCAGATTTCGATACAATGTTAATTCGAACCAACAGGGAGCGACTTCTCCCCATTTAAATCCAATTTTTTTCGCTCTCTCAAGCTTGTTTGGAGCTTGGTTTTCGTACTGCAATGCTTGAAAGACAAATACCCGCACTACTTGTTTAGCGTTCGCCCGGAGATCATCTGTTCCGTGTACTTGGCCCACTAACAGAATTTGCCCGGATTAGAGAGATCAAGATTCCTTGGTACTGATGAATGTTGTATTGATTCCTTGAGTTAGGCTTAATGACTCTATCAGTAATCGGCTCTGATATATGCAGAGTTATCACGAGGAGTATCGGTATCGAATTCAGCAAAACAATATATAATTCTAAATTAATATGAGAAAACGGCCGATTTAGCTTAAAATAGTGCACTTCTTTGTAAGCAATACGCAGGGAACCTTGCAATATGCACAAGCTTCGGATTTTATGTGAAACTTGAATAAAAACCGCGAGGAATTTTCTTAAGTGATCACTATGGAAGAATAAAAATTATTTGAAAATAGTCATTACTCAATTCGGGCAAATCGCTGTAACTTTCAAATGTAATTGGAGAGAAACTGACTAGAATAATCAATAATACTCATAACCTAACATTACTAAAGAATTTTACCAAATTCCGCATTTATTTTTTACGTTTACAGTTCAAATAGTATACTCCCAAAAGCTTATTTCCGAATGCTTATGTTGAATTCTTGTGTATGACAATAGCTTACTTTACTAACGATAGCATTTTCTACCTTGAGTATTGCATCGAAGATGATATCAAGTATCGAATCAAAAGAGGTTTGCAACCAGAGAAGATATAGAATAATTGTTGGTACGCAGATTCCTATATAAGAGGCAAGTTGCCCTCGTTCCTTGGGTCATCCTACAAAGCTGTACCATATGCGATCGGAGGGGTTTCATATGTATTTCGGACGGCTGTTCGGCCGGAGGACTTCGGAAGGATGTCCGTAAACGGCTAGGGGAGACTATAGGAGAGAGGGAATTCAGATGTATAAAGGTACCATCTCGGTTATGTATAGAGAAGACAGACATTACAATAGATTCATTTTGACATAAGTACTCGATATCATTCACGTGAATATCGATAACGGTACGGAACCTACAATAATAGAAGAGTCAATTCGAAAAAGGCGTTAATTGATAGAAAGAAATCGGAAGAATGATAATTTCGAATATAATTGAAGATTTTGATACTTACAATTCTTATATGTAATTTAAATAAGTCACTGTTCGTACACGATTTTACTTCGAAGAAATCGAGAATTTGAAAGATTATGATAATATCTAGTTATCTTGCGGTTACTTTCAGTCTTGTCTCATTGATTCGCAGCATTATTCCAGTAATTAACTAGCAAAAAGCTCTCGTAGGGGAATTGCGTGTTATACTTGCACTTAAGCACGATTGATCTTTATTGTTCCCAGGTTTCTGAGACAGTGATATAAAGAGGTGATCCAAAATACTTACCATAACTGCCATAGTTTGAACTAGATTAATTTGAACTAGCTTACTGATATATCAGTTGGAGAAGCGAAATAACAGCAGCGTATTTAGAAATAGAAAATTAATTTAATCATTTTCTAGGAGAGAAACTATACATTACATATTATTTCACGGTGTTCTCAGCCACAATTAATATTGGAGTGGAGTACAGGCTCAGTGGTAACAAATATACAAACGCTCCTAAAATAATAGAGCCTTTGGTAACTATCTAAAAAGTACTTCTGCTTCTTTGCATCCTACTCAGAAAGTCTGTTAGTACAACTCACAAAGGTCGAGATTTGTTTCAGGTCATAGACTTTCTGATGATATTTGGCCGACCGTTTAGAAGTGTTGCCAGGTTTGTTGAAACAAAATATATGAAAAGTTCAGTAGTTAAAGTGTAGATACTATCGCTCATTGAGTTACTGCCTGTGACTTGATTATTAGCTATTTTGCTTGGTAGTTATTGTACATCTACATTCTACTGATAAAGTGCCTCATTCTTAGAACCAAATATAGCAGATGGAGTCGATAATCATCCAAGGCTGCGTTTGGCTGCTTGAAATCTTTTTCAGAAACATTTAACAATATAGTCCGGATAAAATAGTACAGAAGCTGAACAGAGCGGAAATTGAATTTTATATAAATCATCAAGTATACAGATTAGAGGCGGCTTTGAACGTCGTATCAGCTAGGGGATATTCTGCCTTGAACAGGTCCTATTTCTTTTGGTTGTAACAAGTCTTAATATATGCAATTTATGAAGGTAACAATTTGAATTTTTTTTAAATAAATAATTTATGAAAAAAATATTTTGATTGTATCCCCGCGGACATATATTGATAAGAATAAGACTTCAAAAATCAAATTTCTTTATATCTAGACGAGGATATCATTGAGTTGTTCAATTATTAAGTTGTATGCGCCGAGGTTAGCAATAGCTGAAAATGAACTTTCGGATTAGAAATTAGGAAGCTCAAAAGAAATCGCCAGGCCTTTGGCATAATTAGGCCTAGTTAAATGACATGCAGAACCTTTGAATTTTTTGAATTCCTTTAAAAAAATTGATATAAAACAGCGAAAAAAAATTGCAGCTAGAACTACTCTTTTATGATCCGTAGAATTAATAACTTTCTGGATCTATTATGTCCACTTGAGAATATCCAATGGAAGGAAACTAGCATTTCCTATCATTTCAGGTTTCCTGTAGCAGCTTCAAATACAAAACAACCAGCCCCTTAGATTACTAAGATATGTATCTAAAACTATTGATGCAACTCCCGAAATCTGGCCTACTACCTCCAGAACAGTTCTGTAACTAGTACGAGTTTGGGCAACATTGCGAAATAATTTCGCAAAGCTGATGTAAGAAACAGGGCCAAACGCCGTTTTGCATTTTACACTCTTAACAAAACCCCCTCAAAACAGTCAGTTCCGAGCGGTCAAACACGCCCTAAGCGCCATTGGCTGGCACTTCGTGCACTTCGATACAGGCGTAACAGACCAGTCCAATGTGCTAAACGCCACGATCGTTCGTGTATTGAGGGTGCAAAACGTTTCCGTGATCTTGCGCGATATTCCTTGCTGCTGGAGGATCAATTAAACGGCTTGGTCAAGCCAATTTCAACGGGTACTGGTAAGACGTGATCGTTTGCCGGAAGTTACTTCGTAAGCGAGTCAGTTGAAAACATCAGATCTGTAGCCGAAGTCTTGGCAAACACTTCGAAGCATTCAAAGCACCACACATTAACATGTCCAAGAACGCAATCATATCTTCCGTGAAGGTAATAATCATTGATGAAATGTCTACTCATTAGAATGGAAGAGATCGCTGTTCAAAAATAAACATGTAAAGCTAACTATGATAAGGATGAATTTTTTATTTATTTTGCTTAGAAACATTTTCGCATATATATTTCGTCCGGAGTTCCCCAGTAACCATCTGGAGTGAAAGATAGCAATTGTTGAAAATCATTTTGTTCCGTTGGTAACCCTTCATAGCCTCTCGGGCTTGCCATGTAGTACTGCGACGTGTTCGAAACGTCGACATTTGCGGGATCTGATACTAAATTAGCTGCTTGTTGAACGATCAAGAATGGATTTACGTACTGTTGTAGCAGTTTGGAAGTTGATTCAAAGGATATTCTGGTTGCGGTTGACATATTTCCGAATCAGTGTTGGCCCAGAAGTCAAGCCGGTCGCAGTATGGAATGGATGTATCGGGCATGCTGTGATCTGTCCTTGCATCCATAGGGTACATTTGACTGGCAAAGTACCAATCCTCTCCAGGCATTTCAGGGGTAAGATCCGAGAACATCAGGTTTCCAGAGTGCGACTCGAAAAGGGGCGGGGTTGATGGTGGGGTTGGCGTCCCGAACGAAGATGATCCCCTAAAATATTGCCCGATTACTGGGCTTTCCGGTTCGCTGGTTGATCCGGGTCTCTTATTATATTGATACTCGCTCTCTTGAGAACTTGGTGTTGACTTGCGGACAGCTGTTGAAAATCGATACATCAGCCAATGCTCAGAGGTGGGTGGGTTAGGTGTTTAACGCGAGGATACTTACGGCCTGGCCTCCGCTTCTTACGGGGAAGATAAATGCATTGGTTGCCGTTCTCCTAAAAATTGTTAGAGTCAAACACTAAGTTGCAAGTATTTTCACTCTACACACGACGCATTTGGAGCAACGCTGCTTTCCGTCACCTGTGTTATTATCAGTCAAATCCTCACAATATCGTCATGAAATCTGGCTGCTTACATTTCACTTTCCTAACCTTGCAGAACTCACAAGCACCAGGCCGTCGCTTGGCAGGGGTATTTTTGGATACTGAAGAAGTGTGTCGGTTGTATGAATCCATTGTGTAAAGAGAGTTGTGGTTGTTAATGAATGGCTGCTTTGTTCAATATCCGGGCAGCGTCTCCAACATATTATATGAGCAATTTAAACTTAGATTCAGGAGAGCGAATCGTCCAAAGTCCGAAGGTCGTTTGGCAGCTCGAACGCGGCGAAACTTTCGTCGCATAGTCTTGCGAGAGAAGACTGCCAGGGGTGCCGTCCCATGCCAGACATCAGTATCAGCGACTGCTTTTCACTGAAGTAGATCAAGTTTGTGCGTTCGCCCAATGGTTGGAGCATGATCAAAACCCGCGACCTGGTTCGGATTCTTCGATGGAGTGACTTGGCGGCTGTCATCGAGTCTCAACGCTGAAACAACAAAGCTTCGCCAGCTAACTGGCGCAGTGTGTAATGGCGAGGTGTGCATTGATTCAGGTGAAAAAATGCGAGAATTCACACGCTTAGACGTCGGTCATTGGACAGCTTGCGAGACTGCTGTCGCGCTCCTGGAAACGTTCCAGAATGTCGGGCGACCCCGCAGGAGATTTTAGTTTCCGAGGCAGAGCCCCGAACTCAATGGATTCGGCGATCGCCGAGCTCAACACCTGATTTGGGGCTCCAGGACCAGGTAAAATCATACTCCCAACAAGACGAGGAAGAATAGATGATATGCGCAGAATTCTCTGGCACTTCCAGACGGAACCTGCTCCGAACGTACCTGGGGATCCCAAAAGGCTGGTAGCTGGAATACGATCCCTGCTGGATGTTTCTGAATGCGAGACGTTAGGTTTACCACGCTCTTCTGCTCGAAAATCAACCGGAGCTTTAGAGAAACATCAAGAGATCATAGTCGCTGGAAGAATACACGTTTGAGAATAATAATAAGTTCAATTTTAACTATTTCTAATGATGTCAAGAACTATCAAGCTTTATATCAAGAGCTTCCTTTCTTCATATGGGGTTCATGGTTCCACATTACTACGTACCTGAAAGGTATTGTACAATCAAATAAGCGAGTGCTTGTTTAGACAAGCGACCTGAGACTACCAAATCAATGGAACCTTGAAAACCTTGGAACGAACGCTTACTTGAATCGGAATATCTGTTTCAAGTTCTGTTCTTTTTTTGTAAAGGATTCGGTGGCTGATCTGCATTTGGCCAGGTACTGTTCAGGCGAGGTAGTCGCTTGAGACTACACCGCATGCAAGCAAGTTTGTAGCGACCGTTCTGCGGTCCGAGGTTTGTGAAATGCAAGCATTACATATATACCTGGTTCAAAAATCATACATGGTCATGGTTGTGGCCTTCACTAATTCCGAAGCCAGACATATCGGGGAGCCCCGGTAGCAAAACACTACCGGAATATTTCCACGTTGCTTAATAACGCTGAAGATATGCTGTCACAATGCAATCTACCTTTGAGCCTTTAGATTGCATTTTGAATCTTATCCAAACTATCAAGTCAAGGGGTAGCCATCTCAACCGGGCAGTAAATCATACACAAATATAGAGGTAATTGTATATTTAACATATTTATGAGCCCAAAAGATGGATATATACCAACTAGGTATTGAGAGTAATTAAGAATAATCTTTAAAGGCCGCTTGCAGAAAGTTCAAGAGATATCATCCACACTATTTCGGTCTTTGAGCTGGCCTGTATAGTCAACCTCACTTTTGCTTCGATGTAGCCTACTAATATCAAGTGCTTGCAATCTGGAGTAGCAAGAGGGAGCTTTCGTATATCACACAAGTCAATCACTTGCATCAATATCAAATGATTTGGTACATATTACAACCCATGCCTCTGATTCCATTTCCCACACCTAGTAATTACTCTTTTGTAAAGTCTATTTACAGATATCTTCCTACTTAACTATAAGTATAATAATTACCTCAGTGTGTTTTATTTCTATTAGACTCTACAAACATATATTAGAAAATATAAACAGACTCCGAGGGCGAACATAATCAAAGGCATGTATTCAAAGAGCAGGATAGATAACTACAAAGTAGAAGCAGTGAGTCTCCGTCTCTCTTAAATATCTACGTGAGGAGAGGGGGCTAAAAAATAGAATCGAAATAAGTAGAGCTCTTAAGGGGGTATCTTCGAAATCGTCTGATTCATCAAGACGAGCTAGCGAGCTCGAATTACATTATAGACTGTTCTGTCCCCTTAAAGAGAAAAATTTAGGAAACAGCCGATTGAACTTTCTTAGTGCATTTTTTTAATTAATTAGTCAACATTTGAGGAATTTCTATTCTCTTAGTATACCATAAGTTCCAGGCTATAAAGAGTAAATGTAAAACGCTGTAATCGGACTAAGTATAGGGAGAAAGTGATATGAGAACCCCTTGAATTTAGTATTTAGCCCTTTATACCTAGTGGCCCTAATCCTTGAAATATGAGTTTAACCTATTTGTTAAATAATAGTTATTCCTATCAGATCTTAGGCGAGTATATTTTCAAGACGCCAGAGCAAATAAAATCACCTTAGGTTCCATATTCTAAGATAAGCCCTGCTCACTAATAGCGGCTATTTACTATATTATATTAAGCGTCTTACTAGTCTGCAGCAACTATAGGTTATAACCCTGTTAATTAGCTTTAGCTTTTGGAGAAGAAAGTCTCCGAAAGCTATCAGACTTTGAAATATATCCTTTCGTCTCTTTCTCCTTATGTTCTATAACTTGCCTCACTCCTCCTTATATTTTTTATTAAGCCCTTTCTCTTCTCATAACTATGTACTGAAATTTTTTTAAAGGGAGACGACGGCTCAACACCTATACGCGGTGTCCCTTAAGAACCTGCACATTCTTTCAAGAGATGCTGCGGAGCAGAGACTTAGTCCTTTCGATTGCGAATTAATCAAACCCTGAGTCGAATGAAGCTGTAATTATCGGAAATTTTAGAATGAAATTTTTGAACTTTCTTTACTAACTCTTCTATAAATACCCTTTACTTTTGACCTTTCCTTGCGTACTCTAGGATTATTTAAATATATACCTACGACTAGAAGAAAGACTTAGTAAAGGATAAAAAGAGGCAAAAGGCGACCTAAAGTAAAGGAGGAGGAGGAGGTTAAGAGGGAAAAGGATACATTTTAATAATTTCATATATCTTCGATAAGAAGGGTTCTATTCGAGAGCTGCCGCCGACTGGCAAGACGCTTAATAGGATCAAATAGAATGCCGCTATTAGTATAAAGGGCTTATCTTAGAATAGAGAACCTAGGACGATTTTATTTATTAAGACGCCTTCAAAGAACGTACTCGTCTAAGACTTCAAGGAATAATTATCAACTAAGGTATAGATTAGAATCTTATTTAAGGAATCGGGAAGCATAAATTTAATAGGCTGAATCATGAATCGCAAGGAGTTTTTCACACTAGTTTTCTCCTTATACCTAATCCGAATATAGCGTTTGCCGCTGGTGCCATATAGTTTAGAACTAATATAGCATTTTAAAAGGAAAACAAAACAGTAAAAAAAACAATCCCAAAGTACGCAGGTAGAGGTCGAAAGTAAAAGGTACTTATTAAAAAGGTAATCGCGGAAACTATATAATTCAACTTTTTGAAAAAGTTCTAGCTTTATTTGACTTAGGGTTTCATTATTCTATAATCGAAAGGACTTGATCTTGGCTCTAAACCTCGAGTACTTGTGATACTCATGCAATCTTTATCAAGGTATAAACAAATACTTGTTATTGATAGCTGTGCGCAAGCTGAATATATATCATATAGTATTACTATAATCTCTTGTCGAACTGTATTCAGAGGTTGATTCTTAGTAGTGGCAGAAGCTTGTAAAATTTTAATCTAACTATATATCTGAGCTCCTTTTATAGAAGTGCTCCGTGGCCACTTCAGGGGCTCATTACATAAGCCAGTCCTCGGAGCCTGAGGCTCCTCATAGCGCAACATCTCTATAGTCTACGTTATAGTTTCCCTAGCTTCGTTTCATTTTTTTCCCGGAGTTTAACGCCACACTTCTGAAATGCTCTCCAAAATACTCAAGAAGTCTTGAACAGTATTTGCGAGTGATAATATTATACTTATATACCTCCTCTTACATTCATTATTTTGGTGTTAAGTAAGCTGCTAGTTACATACGGCAAGTTATGTGGTATTAACACATAAAGACTCCTTTTCAGGCGACAAGAATAGCTTCGTCGATTAAGGAAGCATTTACCGCAACTTATACTGCCCAGGACTACAAGCCTCTAGTAGCCTTACCTTGCTATAAAACACATCGCCTTGACTATCTGATTTCGCAATATCTTAACTAGCCGTCAAAGAGCGTTGGGAAACAGCTTCGGCCGCCTTTGAGCAACATTTGGATTCTTGTCCAGTTAAGTCATGTTGGTCGAATGTACTTCCTCGTCTCTATACTTCTAAATACCCTTCGAGAGATCTTGGCACTATGGGAAAAGCGCTTCTGCGGTCGCGCGTAGTGCGTTAGATGTAAAAAAAAAACAAGTTTCAAGATCATCCTCAGTCTTTGAGCTGCGAGGACTTCGTACGAATTTTGAATCAATAGCACGAACAGAGAGACGAATATCGATACAGATATTAATAGCAATATAGGAGGACTGGGTACGAGGGTTTAATACAGAGACGAGCTACTAACGGGGGCAGGTCTTTACATGAGCTCCGCTCGCTTGTCTCATCACCTGATACTGGAAGTGGCTCCCTAAGGTAAGGTAGCTCGGTCTTACGTATTGGCTCCGTTGCTAGCCAGCACCCAAATACGACGCGACCTGGCATATACTTCGTACAGGGCGTAATAATCTGAGGTTCCCTGTCTGTGCACACTAGATTCTTGGCAATGCTGCTTTTATTAAATTCCTTAGTATTTTATATAGCCACCTTTTGCGTCAATCACTGCTTTACATCTATTTGGCATTTCCCTAATCAAATATCTAATTATCTCAACTGTTATTGATTCCTAAGCTTCAAGTACCCCCTGTCGAAACCCCTGCACAAAAGAAAGTTCTAGTATAGCGCACAGACAGAAAACCTCAGATTATTTCGCCATGGACTAAGTATGTCTTCGGGCTTGTAGGCGAAAAAAGGCGGAAACAGGGCCAAGTGCTGGAATCGGCAACGATACTTTCCGTCGTATATATCAAACTTTATGCACTATTACGTATCACATGTTGGTCATGTGGACCTGGAGCGAGCTGGAGATAGGCCATACCAAGACTAGAAGTGTCACGTTTCAGCAACTTTTGTCAATTTAACCTGATTGCTTCCTTTGCCCCCAAGCCTGGTCTGTTTCTTACTAATGAAAACATAATCAACTTTTAATCGACAATGTTGGGATAGTATCACGTGGCGAGTAATCATTTATTCTGACCGTTACCATGGCGATGGTGGAGGTGTGGAGCGGAGATTAGCGGGAGGCGGATAACTTTCTCTGTTGATAGCAGACCAGTCTACAGTCAGCACTCTACTCAGTAGGGCCGTCTAAACTGTACTCTCTTGATGCCTGACTTCGTCGCCGGCCAAAGAAACACCATATGAAAGTATCCGTAACCCGGCTCTGCATAAGCACCCTTGATCACCCTTGGTCGTACGCTAACGTGGTTTTTGTTTGTTTGGCCTGTAACGAAGCAGACCGCGACCCAACGTCAGCGCACACTTCTGATCTCTGTAACTGTTCGAGGGTCTCTCCCTTGTCCGCATGGGGGCGGAGTGAGGGCATACCGAACCCCGACAGAGCGCCGAGATCGATCCCGTAGTGCGCGCGCGGAGGGAGGTGGGGGATGTCGAGCAGGGGAGGGGGGCGTTTCCCAGAAAGATTTGATCAGTTGATGGCTCTCGAGTTTGGATCATCTTCGGTAGGGTTGGCTTCATACGGGTTCTCCAACCGCACAACACCACCTCCTGGCTTGGATGGGCAGTTTGGAGGGACTGACAAGACTTGTCGACTGTTCTCACCCGGTATCTCTTTGCGACCGCTTACTTTTGGAGTTGCCCCTTTCCAGTTTCCAAGGCAGAGAGCATGTCTAGTTGGGTTCCTGGAAAAATCAAAGGCCGGGCTGGATGAAGCAGTTCGCTTATCATAAGGTTGTAGCCTGATACTTGCATTGACCACTGGATATCATGTGGTACCTTGGGAACAGGTACTAGGTAGGTGAAGTGCGGTAGTCTGAAAGAATGGCAAGTGAGCCGAGAAGATGGCAGCGGAAACCTTCTCTCGGTGCACAGTCCGTGGCACTCTACTACCCCGTGTCCCCGCATCCCCGCATCCGCTTGTTTGTTTTGATTCGCACGAGCTTGTATGCACGTAGTTCCACTGGCATTGACGACCTATACCCAACGATCTATAACAGAGGTTGCGTGAGAAACCGTGGGGGTCTTGACTTCCACAGAATCGTATCCGCATCGTTTCCAGACGCTCTTTTGGTATTCGGATTCTAAGTAGGGAAATTACCGCGTCATTTCATAAAGTTCTCTTGATTTTTGGATTGTTGTTGAGGAAAGTAGCCCGAGAAGAATGGTGCAGGAACTGAGCATGAATCCGGCGACTTAACTTCAAACCTGGCGCGTAGAGCTCTCACTACTCTATACGCCTCTTTCCAAAGCACTCTCTCTCCGCCGTCAGCCACCGCCGCTTCTAGGGTTCCCGATGCGCGGGGTAGACTGGTGGGTTAGGATCTGAGGGCCAGCTGGCTAGGATCTACAGACGGCTCTTCCAGATGTAGCTTAGTCCGTTACTGTAGACTATATGCCTGTTACGTACCCCTCAATCAACCTCTTATTTTGAGATGGAAAAAATCAGCTGCATTGTTAACAAAAGGACGCACCAGTGAGAGACAGGGTTGGGCAGCGCCTCGGTCTTATTCCGCGTCTGGACTTTGGTCGTTGCCGGATACCATCACTATATATACAGTGACCGTACCTTGGGCTGGCCAGATTCGAGCCGACCGAATTCGATTTTCCTTCCACATAGAACAAGAAGAACAGAAAACCTAAAGACTCATAGCACAACCATGGGGTCGATTCAGCCAACAGAGGAACTTGATGTCCTCCTTGTAGGAGCCGGGTTCGGGTCGTTTACTATGCTCAATAAGTAGGACTTTCTAAAAACCATAACAGGAACAAGTATTGACTTTTCAGGCTTCGGAAGCAAGGCCTCAAAGTCAAGATTTTTGAAAAGGGTGCCGCGAGTGGAGGAATCTGGTACTGGAACTGCTATCCAGGAGCGCGTGTCGACAGCGACACACCTATCTACCAGCTCTTCGACGAGGAGCTGTGGAAAGACTTCACATTCAAGGAGAGATACGCGGGCTGGAAGGAGCTCCGGCGGTACTTTGATCACGTAGAAGATAAGTGGCAAGTGAAGAAGGACACCGAGTTCAACAAGCACGTCGACAGTGCCGTGTTCGACGAGGCTACCAACCGCTGGACTGTGGAGTGTGCGGACGGAACCGAGGTGTCTTGCAAGTGGTTTGTGCCATGCATCGGATTTGCCTCGAAGAAATACACCCCGCCCGTCAAGAACCTCGGTGACTTCAAGGGCGCGGTCTATCACACTGCCGTATGGCCTCAGCACGACGTCGCCATGAAAGGCAAGCGGGTGGGCATCATCGGTACAGGCGCATCCGGCATCCAGGTCGCCCAGGAAATCGGCCCCAAAGTCAAGAACCTGACCGTCTTCCTGCGAACGCCCAACCTCTGCCTCCCTATGCGCCAACACAAGCTCGACACCGAGGAAGAGCAGAAGAAGAAAGATTCCGGTTTCTACGAGAAGCAGTTTCAAGCCACGCGGGGCACCTTCTCCGGCTTCACATACGATTTCCACCCAGTAAACACACTAGACGACACTCCCGAGCAGCGGGAAGCCTTCTTCGAGGATATGTGGGCCCAGGGCGGCTTTCGCTTCTGGCTCGGCGCCTACAAAGATATGCTTTTTGACCAAAAGGCCAACGACGAGGCCTACAAGTTCTGGCGCAAGAAAGTCCTCGAACGCATCAAGGATCCCCAGAAAGCCGAGATTCTCGCCCCCGCCAACCCGCCGCATCCGTGGGGCACCAAGCGTCCTTCGCTGGAGCAGCACTACTACGAAGTTATGAGCCAGGACAACGTCAAGATCCTCGACGTCAACAAGTCTCCGATCTTGGAAGTCACAGAAACGGGTTTGAGGCACAAAGATGGCTTCGAGGAGCTCGATATCTTGGTCCTGGCTACTGGTTTCGACTCCGTCACTGGCTCTCTCGCGCAGCTTGACATCCGGGGGACGACCGGGGGGACGATCGCAGATCATGTACGTAAACTTCCTCCATCCTTGTTGCGAAGTGTGTTCAGATCTTGGCTTGCATGACATGTCTCCAGATTCGAGAACCCTCAAGCATTATACAGGCCAAGACTAATTCAGTTCCAGTGGAAAGACGGCACAAAGACGAGCATGGGCATCGCGATCCCCACATTTCCAAACATGTTCTTCCTGTACGGGCCGCAGGCTCCGACGGCCTTCAGCAACGGACCGAGCTGTACTCAATTCCAAGCCGAGTTTGTGGCGAATGCGATCAAGCTCGCGACGGAGAAGGGCATTACCCGTCTGGAGAGCACAGCCGAGACGGAAGAAGACTGGACGAAGAGGATGCATGAGAAGTGGAACAAGACGCTATTCCCGCTGGCCAAGAGCTGGTACCAGGCAGCGAATATTCCGGGGAGGAAGGTCGAGCCTTTGTACTGTGAGTTTCCCTTTCGCAATTGAACTCTGCGCTTCTCGAGGCTCTAGACTGACTTGATTAGGGGCTGGTGGTATGCCGGAGTATAGAGCGAGCTTGGAGAAGAGCCTGGACAATAACTTACAGGGGTGGAAGTATTCAACTGCAAAGGCGTAGGTGATGAGCGATACCCTTTAACAGTTTGTTTTGACTTGTTTATAATGTTAAAGGGAGAAGGGGAAATATATGGAACATGCTTGAAAGATAAACCTGTATCTAGTGACCTTTTTGAGGGAGCATTGACAAGATTCTAGAACCATGTTCTGAAAATACCGAGTCCCATCGAGTGGAAGAAAGTCTCTGCTTTAGAAGACCAACAGCGTAGCCTATGATTCATCACTTAGTGCAAATATGGTATATATCGGATTGAATGGAATGTCGTACTGAGTATTAATACTTACCGGCTCGGTAAACACAATCTAATCCGACATATTAAACACAGCATTAGTAACTCTGGAAGAAAAAAAGAAAAAAAGAGAGAGACCAGTAATGATCCATCAAAACGCCAGCACAAGAATCATCCACCAGCTAAATTCTACATACCAGCCTCAAGATTAGTTCCATCTCGTCTCTGGATGATCGAAAAAGTCAAGCACCCCAATGAATGCGTATCTGCCCCTTCGGACACGAAGCTGCCACGATAATGATACATACCATTAGGTCTGATGAGGAGTCTTTACGATGCGAGGCGAGGCGCTAGCAAGCCGTCGAAGAGATCTCGAATCGTTGCGCACCGGAGACAGATGAGCTGATGAGAGGTACCGAGGGAGGTATCGACGATGAACGTGGTGGTATATATACCTGCGGCTCGTCAGGCGCTGTGCAGCGGAGTTTAGAGAAAGCCGACGCAGACGTAGACCCGCTTCCAATCCCAGATCACGGGTGTTAGAATATACAAGGATTGGATATTAAGGCTTATGTAATCATACCCTGTATATATACTCCTGCAGCTCCATAGAACTCAGAATCTACATCTTTAGATTCTGTCAACGGGAATAGACGAGATAGCCGACAGGTGGAATCTAGTCGGAGAGAGTGCACCGTAAGCGTGAGGTAAGACTTGACGCTGCCCTACCCTCCCTCAGAATACCCAGCTCGAATACTGCGCAACAAAGCCTCCACATGCCGGATCAAGAATCAAGAGTCGTCCATTGCGAGCTGGAGGTAGCACTCCCCTTGCATCAAAAATGAAAGAAGTGTTGGTGGGTAGTAAGTGGTATAAGGGCCACCTGCGACGCTATCCCTGTCGACCGCACAGCCTGACCAATCAATCCTGGAAAATCTCGGCCGGGGTAGCGAGGACTGGGGGAGTGGAAATAAGTAGGTTAAGACTTGCGGGATGTCCGTGGTGGGATGTTGGGACGTGTGAATGTTGAACCAGAGTTGAGGAAATAGGGAAAAGCTTCCGCAGAGTGGGAACGGATAACTTCATCTCGGATTCTTTTCAGACTAGAGAGATTCTAGGCGATGCGCTTGCTTAACCACCAGGAGATCAAATATTCAAATTCAAGCCTCATCTTGATTCTGACATTGCCCTCAGAGCCCTCTAGCCCCCCGACACCCTGCTCCGTACTAACTCTACATTTTCTCGTAGTCTCGAGGAAAGAAACGCGGCTGGATGCTCTGATTCGATGATTTACTTCTAATCATTTGGAATCTACTCAGTCCTGGGGCAATAAAAAAGGTGAAGACGGATTGGGGAGGAGGCCGGTTTCTAATGACTTAATGAAAAACCGTGCTGACTGTTTGTTGGTATTGAAAGGGTTTTGGACAGCGTCAAGTGATTCTTGTTTTAGAGTCAACATGACACGCAGCAGTCGACGGCTCAGTAACTTCATTCCTACAACAATCAATCAGTGAGCTTGTAGCTCGGTTACAGCCAACTAAGCAATTCACTACACTTACTCCACCAGCGGATATAAACATTTCTCGCTTGTATTTCGTCGCAGGCCTAAGAAACACCGATATCAGCGTATCTTCAGGCTTTACAGTGCGTTTGCGAGGTAAAAACATTATTTCATGCCTTGACTTGGCATACGATGAAGCACTAACTCTAATCCAACGTCAGAAACCCAATATAGTAATTACCAATCGTGCTCGTAACGCTGCTGCTGCTAATTTGCTGCTTGTTGTGATGTACAATATGATTCAAAGCGCCGGCGACGTATTCGAGCTTTTGAGTATTACTCGTTGGTTTCCTGATTGTCTTTTTGAGAAGAGGGGTTGGGGGCTTATATCTTTGTCAACCTGCCTAGCAGCTCGGAATTACCCAGGGGGAAATTTTCCTAAATACTAAATGAATTTTTAATACTAAGAAAGTAATAGTTTCGTATTTACCGATCAAAATTATTGTAAATATGAGCAAAATGTAACTATTACCTAGCACTATTATATGAATACCTTAATATAGCTTTCCTATGATTATCTACACGGAAAATAATCAGTAAGAGCCTAGTAGCATGTTCAAGTCGCGAGAATATATATATATATTTAATTCTCAAACCTTAGTGTTTCTGAAACTTCTACTCTAATGATAATACTCGTCGACTATACAATGATTTCTGGCAGAAAATTGATTCCCCAGATCTAGCCACTAAATCTGACCCGGACTACCAAAATACGTTCTAAGCTTTGAGGTATCTTGCTTCCACTTTTTACAAATTTAATATTATTATACGGAAATAATCTCATCATAGCAGTGGTTGTTCACACTCTTTCTTCAATCTTGGAAACAAAAAACAGTTTTTCGGATGGAATCACACCTGAGTAATTATCACTTTAATGGGTCTATTTTACTAGGTGCATCTTGGTAGTAAATCCACCCACCTTATAAGCTCCGGCCTGTCTTGCAGGTCAGCAAATCTATCAAGAGTACTCAAGAAACAGACGAGTAGCTAGAAAGTTTTTTTTTTTTCAAAAAAAAAAAGGCCTCACTTTCATGCTACCTGCCTACGATCAACTACTTCATCAATTTTTAGGTTGTATGAAAACTACACTGACGTTTTATTTCACACCAGGTTCGGAGTTTGCTTCGGAGTGAGCAAGGGCACTTGACCACTAAAAAGACCCGGCTACGCGTAATAGCATACATTTGACATTCATTCCGAGGGGGAAAAAGGGGCAAAAGTTCCCTACGACGGACGTAATAAGTGAACGAAACCAAACCGGCACACACTAGCCGCTTCTGGAAGGTTTCTATAGGTCTCGCAGAGAATAGGAGCTCACAGCTCAGGACGCCTTAACTACCCATTCTACACTAAGACGCGTATTTCACCGCAAGGTCTAGCTAGATATTACTTGTACCTCAAATACCCAGGAAATACACTGTGGCCTTTAAATATTTTTCAGTATGGATGCAATGCACTTACTTGATTAATCACTCTTAATGAGATTTGGTCGCGAGAATAAGATCACGTGCCTGGCGACTTGAGAGCTCGATTATCGTTAGAAAGACACCGTTTGAATAAGGAGCCATGAAACATCACCTGGCAAGCCTTATTCAGCTCCCAGGGTTTCTTTCTCCCCATTCTACCCACCGTCTGATAACCTCATCAACGGCCTTGACCCCATTCCTGCTCGCATCGACCTCAAACCATTCCCGATGCTCTCTCCCACAAGCTTTACACTTCCCGTGGCCGATGACCCTCTGTAAGTTCAGCTCAATATGTATCAGCCTCTCGACCTTGTTTACATTAGGGACTTTCCTCGGTGTGCTCGACAGCTTATTGACGTTAGTTCCTGGCCCTGTGACTGGTTGATATGGGTAATATCGAATGAGTGAAAGGTTGTAGCCGCACTGCTGAGTCCATTGATTTAAGCGCCTGTACACGTTCTGGGCTCGGCCGATCTTTAAAAGTATAGTCTTCTTGTTAGCATCGGGGATAGTCGTAGCAAAAGTATTGAGGACATCAGACGCCCTTCGTCGGCCCGGCATATGTTGTGTAGGAGGAGCGAGGAGGGATGACGCTGTATCGGAAGGTGGCTCGACAGGGAGAGATTCGGAAGTTAGCCAGAACATGTAAATGTATCCTTCTTTATCCATATCAGAAACAGGCCGAGCTAATTCCGCGAGTAGCTGGGCGGCCAGCTGTGGTGATGCCGTTGTAGGAATCAGCGAGAGGAATTCTCCAGTTCGCGATGAGGGGTCCCGATTTATCGAAGGGCGCTTATGTTTCGCGGGAAGAATCGGAGTGACTTTTGCGACTTTTGCCGGTAATCTGGCATTAGTCCTCCGATTGATGCTGCTTACCGGTCTGGGTGCCTGTCTTCCTTCGTCTGCAAGCCCAATGCAACAAAGGAGACCTAATCTGCTCGCAGGCTTTGGTCGAGGCTTTGTTCGCTCTGAGTTTAGAACTCCATTCTGCGATTCCACAGACTCTGATCCTGGGATTGGTTTTCGACGTTTCTCATAATTCTTATGTTTCTGATCCTCCACTTCCAATAGACCAAGCCTGTCTACTAATGTATCCACGCTCGTCCGTTTCCGAATAGCCGCAGATTGCTTTCCTTGCCGTGAAGCCTCATGTTGGCCTGCTGCTTGATCTTTATGCTGCCAGCAGTATTCTTCGGGGACCGGGATCCTGGCAGGACTCGACCCTGATTTGCGTGGACTCGGATTCGGAGAGGCTTGTGGGGATTTTGCAAGTGAACGACGGCATGGCCGTCCGTTCGCCCCAAGGCCTCTGCAGGTTGTCTCTGGGTTTTTCGAGTCCGACCGCTGAAGGAGGGACTCGGGCGTGTTGGGTATATAGGGAGGCATCTGTATGTTAATAATTCATGGAAACATTGTGAAGAGAGGCAGTATTTTATTACTGCAACAAACCGATATGTCAACGTGGCAGTGACTAGAACATGAGGCCATCTTGACCAGTGAATTGTCAGAGAGACGACGTGGTGCGAGAAGGCTGGGGGGAGGCTGGGGAATCAAGCGCTGAACTCAATAGCGGTGCGACACGTGACTACCAATTATAACGTCACACATTACATTCGTATACTCACGTGCTCGTTAACATGTTCATATCCTATTCCTGATACCAATGTTTATATCGGCTCGGAGTTTACTACGTAATTACTTTACATGTTTCGTATCGTTGACAAATATCTGGCCAACAGCTCCCACCTCTTTCCTAGATGCTCAGATAACTGTAGTCATGAACTGCGTTC
The DNA here is from genome assembly GCA_024741835.1 of Diplocarpon mali. Classification (NCBI taxonomy): domain Eukaryota; kingdom Fungi; phylum Ascomycota; class Leotiomycetes; order Helotiales; family Drepanopezizaceae; genus Diplocarpon; species Diplocarpon mali. Next base: position 105,364 of record JAENRP010000051.1, on the reverse strand, counting down.
GCTCTCGCGACCCCACGGCAAGCCTGGCAGAGAACCCCCGCTTAGATTCGCGAACCTTATGAATTCTCGCTTTTTTTCTTCTTCTTTTTTCTCTCTTCTAAAATACTACATTAGTTCTAAACTATAAAGCATAGCAGGTAATGCTATACTGTATTCTTATGTACATGTATGTATATATGTATATATATAAAGAGAACACTTATATAAAACCCCTTAAATCCTTTATTATTTAACCTAATATACCTATAGTTCCTGATTCCTTTGAAAAGAGTCTAACCTACACAATGGTTAATAGTTATTACCTTTAGGCCTTAGGCGAGTATATTAACACTAGTGAGTCACTTGCATGGTTTTGTCCCAAGATATCGATCTCACTAACTGCTCTTCCAATGCTGATTGAGATTTTGTTGAGAGTCTTTGATCCCTTCGAACCAGGTGTCACCATTCTGTCGGAGATCATCTATAACTTCGCAGTTTACACTGACGAAGTGGATGTTACGTATTTGAGCCAGGAAATATTCATAAACAAGCTTCTCAGATACTCGATAGGAGATGGGATATGTTCGCAACTGTATGTAGCGTCAGCACTTGTATACTCTTCTACGTGAGGAAACTCTTGACCACGCCCTGGATTAAGAGTCACTTAGTCGATCTCAATGTTCTGTATGTTTTCCCTCGCTGACCTAGATAGGGATTCGAGGGACAAATGGCTACAAGCATATAAGTGAAAAGCGCAAGTTCGATACAACACAAGTATTGCTTCTTGGTACATCAAATGGTCCCTAGCCCTCAAAGCATCCAAGACGACTCCTTTGGCAACGATCTCAAATCATTGTTGTCGTATCTCCAGCAATCGTTAGGCAGACAGTGCTGGTATATCTGAATGCGGATCTCAGGTAGAAATCGGCGCAGAGCCAAAGAGGAATGCGACACTTTGCAATCGTTTAGTATCGTGTTTTACTCGTTCGTTGTAGGCTTAATACTCCTGTCTGGCCTCTCCATAGTAGTCTCAGGCGCCTGGACAGTCTCTTTACTCTCCTGTTGGGATATTCCGACCCCTCTCTAGTCTTGGCAAGGGTTTGGTGAATTTCTCTGCTCTTGTGAATATCGGATTTCGCAAAGAAACAGCTGTTGATGGTGGAATTGCTCGCCGAGCTCAGGTCCAGCGAAATTCGGAACAAGCTCAACATCTCGATTTTGCTATTCGTAACATCACTTCTGCAAATTCTCGAGTGATACACAAGCGAATTTTGAATAGCGCATGCATCAAGCGTGGATCGCCAGACCGTGGTCTGAGTATTCACGAGAAAGAGGCTGGGCTTGAGGACAGATTCCCGAGAAGTGCTGGTAATAATGCAGAACTTCGAGTCACAATTCACCATCTTGCAATCTTTAAGATAGGCATTGGCGATTGCGCAGTTGTGTAGTTGGTTCGCTTCTAGGATGCATTCCTGGATTGCCTCGTCCTCGGTAATATTGATCTTGGTCTTTTTACTTTCCGTGATTTGATAAACGGCCCCGGTCTGTATAGGATTTCAGGGGCGTACAGGGTACTGTGTAAAACGCTGGATGAGGGGCCTGAGCACATCTCAGGAATGTCTTGGGGCTCCATACTCCGGGAGTTAGGTTTATTGCTGATGTCAGGTGCTGAATATAAGTCTGAGATTTTGTGTATTCTTTGCTTAACATTATTATTTGAGAAAAGGCTTTTGAGCGAATTCAAGTATGTCATGCACTTGAATAGGCTCTGAAACTATGTTTCTGAGCCAGGGAATTCTTGGGTGGTCATCCAAATCACTAGATCCCGCGATTAGCTGCCTCGATGACGGCGGTCAAATCGTAGAATAGAGCAGATGCCCAAGAGACCTTGCATATAGTGCAAATCCTGAAAAGTACATAAATATAAGCTAAGATAGTGTTTTCGCCATAAAGATTACATGGCTTATGTCGCGCATGAGGCACTGAGTACTAGAGAAATTCAATAGGAGTTGGCTTTTGCTCGAATCGCAATCCTTGGAGACTGGATTGGATTATATTAACGGAGATACTCTAAGATTGACGCCATAATGAGCCTCCCAAGAGACGTGGAGGCGAATTGATCCCTACAAAACCTTGAGGCTGCAGAGAACAGAGGACCTAACGTTCATACGAGAAGCCCCGTAAAATCACACTTGACCAGTGTACAGCTGAAGATACGCACATTTGCTACGTTGAACCTCTGTAGCTTCGCGCTACGAAGCTTGAGAGAACTTCTTTTACCTGCTATTTAGTGAAGACTTTCAGATCACTCTCTGTGCTAGGGTTATTAGGTGCGCTGCTGACGGACACCTCAATCAAGTCACGTCGATCTCTTTGTCATCCTTGTCATCGGATCTTCGCGACGTCTGAGGCCATAGAAATCTCTCTGCTCCGCTTCGAGTATATTCCAGACGACAACATCATATAGAAAACTAAACAATAACCGGCTCGGGGATAATGAATTCTAGTGAGATAAACTCATATCGTGCATTCATTACCGTATGGGCCTCATCAAGTGCGCCGTCATTGGGTCATTACTTATCAACTGCAGAAAGTATCTAGCCGTGTTGCCTTGAAGAGTACCCTGACCAAGACCAACTTGTACCGGGAAAAGATTACAAGGGTGCTTGGTGATCAATTATATAGCCACCACCAGTTACCTGGCACTTAGGAGGTTCTCTCCCAATTTCATGATATTGGGTTTCGGAAGATGTTGTAATGGAAATTTTAATGAGGCGCCTGATATTATCGTGGCTCGTTGTAAAAATCATCAACTGTACTAGAAAGAAATGGCTTGCTTTTATATACTCTATCAAGCCGGTCTGAATGTGGTAAACCTCGCGGGATGTGACGATATAAGCAAGGGGCTACCATTGACGGCGATATTCAATTATGAAATTGACAATCTAGTTGCTGTTCATTTTGACAGGCTCGAATTCAGAATCTGCTGCTCAGGGTCACCGTTTTTTCAAGGTCACTTTGGAACCTACGACTTTATTCCATGGGTATCTTATTATTGATCAACCTACAAGCATCTCCTCCCATAACTTTAGGCACGGAATATGTTCCTAGACTCCATGCTACGTCCCGGATTTACCCATGACATGCCAATTATTCAAGCTCTCCTAATCTTCTTCTTATCCGGACCCTCTTCCTCTTCCCCATCACTCAAATCGGCATACTGCGTCACAGGCTGCGTCTCTTTCCAGGCATTCGTAAACATCGGATCTTTCTTCGCTATCTCGGCATATTTCAGTAACGCCTCCCTGGGATCCTCGTCTCGCATACTGCTCAATGAGATACTTTCATTGATATACTTCTCATCCTGCTGACCCTTCATGAAGGGAGTCACAGCGGGAATCTGTGGCCGTCGAGGATCTCGTGAACGACCGGAGGCTGTGAGGCCGACGGTTGGGTGGCGCGCTGCAAAGGAAGTGGCGCCGGCACTTTGGACGACGCCGGCTGCACTGACGACACTGTCTCCTGATAGGCCGGCTGATTGGTCTGTGGTAAAGTTTGGATCATCGTCAACGTGTCGCTTCTTAGGTGCTCGAGACATAACATCGACTGCACCGCGGACGGAGGTATTGGGGTTGTAGAGAACGTGAACTTCCGAGTTAGCGGAGCCAGTTACGATCTGGTTGATCTTGGTGTGCCATTGAACTGTGATAAGTGGTGATCCCGGCGTCACGGGTGTGACCAGTTCTGGCTTGAGATTCCCGGGATTCAGAATGTGAAGGTGGCCTGAGGCTGAGCCTGTGATGATGCTTGAGGACGTTGGTGAATATTTAATGTTCGTTGCGGAGTAAGTATCCGATGTTGATGGATGTGAGACCGTAACTACCGGAGCCTTGAACTTCCTTAGATCCCAAAGCTTAATGAGATCGTCACCACCTCTCGTGACAACCATTCGACCATCCGCGCTGATGTCCACTCCTCCAGTCCAGGTATTGGCCTTGTGAGCTTCTCTGATTTCAGCAGTTGGCCTGGAGAAAGGTCCATCTCCACTCCACATCACTAAACTCCCATCAAGGGCCGCAGCGACAAGTATATTACTGCCTCCCTGCATCGGACTCCCCCATACGATCGCGGTCATTCTTGTCCTCCCTGCAGAGCCAGCAGCCCTCGATTTGTGTACAATGACCTGCTTCTGGCTTCTCTTATGGTTTACATCCCAGACTCGGATCGTACTGTCCGTCCCGGCCGTGACACATATGTTCTTGTCAACAGGATTCCAGGTGCCAGTCGTGACTTCGGAAATATGTCCTTTAGTATTGTTCATATCTCTCAGATACATATCCCCCTTCTGAAATTCGGCCAGCACCTCCCCATCTCTGCTCATAATCCTTGCTTGTGGCGTGGCGGAGCAGCATAGGAATGTTCCTCCCGACAAAGGGTTGAACTCGACATGGTTTATAGGGTGAGTTTCCGAGTTCGCAGAGGTCTTCGAGAAAGTAGGATCCACGCTCTTGAACGCTCGCAGGGTCGTAGGTGTCATGGAAGCAAAGTCGTGTAGCTTCAGCGTACAATCCGTCGACCCTGTAACCAACCTGCCTCCTGAAGGGTCCAAAGCAGTTGTTGTCACCGCGCGGTCGTGTGTCTTGAGCACCAACTCATGCGACACTGGATATTCATCGTCGTCGGACTGGTCTGAATCGTCGTTCGAGTCATCGTCGTCGGTTCCAAAGTTCTTTGATGATGGCTCCTGAGCAATCCTTTGCTGCCCTGCTCCAGCGTCCGCAGAGCTCTCCTTTGCAGCTAGTGGCCTCTCGACAATCCTCTTAGTCCGCTGAATTTGCGCCGCAACATCTGCCTCTTTGGATTTCTTTCCAAAAGCCTGAGGGAGGAATGCTCTCAGAGGATCATCATTAGCCAGTTCGGGTACCTCCACATCGATATCTTCATCGTCGCTCATTGCGTATGCTCATAAATCGCCAGGTGAAGGGGAAAGATGACGGGTCATAGTGATTTTGGGGTGCTCGATTTACGCCACTAGCCTGGCATTTAGCACCTCACATTGTAAATTCAATTACGCAAGGACCTCTTTTCGCTAAACCAGCGAACATTTACGTTAATTTCCTCCCCTCTGCCACGGCTGCAAACCCCACAAGCGTCACAGCGCATAAAGTCAGATTCGTGAAATGACGACTGCGGGTCCCAGACCCTCGACTCCCCCTTCGATATTCGCGGCGCCCCAAACAACGAGCGGCAATATCTTCTCACCATCTCCGTCTCCGTCTCTCCTTATGTTGCCCCCATCGATCTTGGCCCCGTAGAGTTGGTCCGGCAGGCGGCATCGGGGTGTTACGCGGTATGCGACGACTACTGATATGTATTTAACACTCCCAAATCTCGATTTTACACCAACGACACCATTTCCTGCTGTGGAATGGCCTCGACCTACGAATTCGGGCTCTTACGAGACAATATCGCTCTTTGGAGGAGATTCGCAGCTGCAACGATGGAGTTCTCTGATTGGAATTATCACGGCCATCATAGGCAATATCCTCATATCGTTTGCGCTAAACATCCAACGATACGCACACATACGGCTACATCAAGAGCGAGCTCGTCGGAAAGAGAGTTCGAAGAACATACCGAAATCAAGCGGAATATATGGCACCACGGATGCAAACGTCCATGTAGGAACTGGTGGTCAGGGCGGGGAGGAAGGCAATCTGCTATCTTCGTCATTAAATTCCCAGCCCAGCAGATGTTCCCATGAAGATCGTTCGAGCTATCTTCAGTCGCCATATTGGTGGGGAGGCATTGTGCTGATGACGGTTGGAGAGGCGGGAAACTTTCTAGCATACGGCTTCGCGCCAGCTTCCATTGTTTCCCCGCTGGGCGTGGTTGCCCTGATTTCGAACTGTGTTATCGCTCCTATCATGTTGAAGGAGAGGTTCCGCTTGCGTGATTTTTGGGGAGTAATGGTTGCTGTAGGAGGCGCAATTACAGTGGTTTTGAGTGCCAAGACCGAGGAAAAGAAACTTGGTCCCCATGAGATATTGGGCGCCATAACTGCAACAGCATTTGAGATCTATATGGGCGTTACTATAGCTCTTATTATCGTGCTAATATGGGCAAGCCCGACATATGGAAACAAAACAATTTTGATCGACTTGGGGCTCGTGGGTGTTTTTGGTAGGTGCCTGATGGATTTTGTCAACTGCTCTACTAACATTCGATAGGTGGATATACTGCCCTATCGACGAAAGGCGTTGCTTCAATGCTCTCATCGACACTGTGGAGAGCCTTGACGACTCCAGTGACATACGTGCTTTTAGCCGTGCTCATCTCAACAGCTGTGATGCAAGTCAAATACGTCAACAAGGCGCTTCAACGATTTGACTCGACACAAGTCATTCCTGTACAGTTTGTCATGTTTACTCTGTCCGTGATTGTTGGCAGCGCGATTCTATATCGTGATTTCGAGAAGGCTTCGGCTGAGAACTTCTTAAAGTTCATCGGTGGCTGTCTGCTAACATTCTTCGGTGTATTTTTGATCACTAGTGGAAGATCGAGACAATATGAGGAAGGAGAGGACGCGAACGAGTCGGAGGGAGAAGGAGAAGAGCGTATTGGTCTGATTGATCAAGAACATGCGGACGACGATATCAGTCCCTACGAGTCATTTCGCAGACGAGAGTCGGCAAGACGGTCGAGCGTTATCCAAAACGGCGATGGTGCTAGCGATGATCAAGATCCGGCATTGAGGCGAGATTCTCACGTCAGCTTTGTTGAGCCTCGGCCCCGAAGTCCTCGGATGTACTCCAACTCCTCGTACAGGCCTTCAGTTAGAGTCACGCCGTCGGTTCAAGAAAGCAGCGAAGACGTCTGCTCTAACAATTCGTGGAAGTTCTCCCAAGGCCACCTTCTACAACCTCCATGTCACCCAGGGTTACAAGGTACAATCTCTTCGCCCGTACTGCCATCCGAAGCTCAACAACCCGGGGATCCCCTGAGCCCCTTAACGAGAGCATCGTCGCAGGGCAACGTGCATACTCATCCAAATGAGCAGCAATCTCCTGCACCGCCGCATCCAGATCGACCTGTGACACCTGCAAGGCATTCGATAGCCCGGATTCTGCCAGGGCCTCTCCTGTCACCACTCTCTGGTGGCCTCAGTGTGGTCGTTGCGGATTCTTTGAGGCGTGGTTTGGACCCGAGGAGCGGTAGTTATAGGCGATCTAAATCAGGGCTCAGGAAAATAAAGTCAGCATCTCAGAGACTGATGAGCCCCAACGACGAAGAAGATGGCGAAGAAGGAACCTCGCCATCTAAAGATGACAATCAGGAGCTGGATGTCGGTAAGTCACTTGGAAGTGACGGAGGAACCTTTTCCCGAGTAACTCGAGCGATGAGTTTAAACAACACAATGGGAGAACTGTTTCGAAATAAACGACATAAGGGAGATCAGCCAAACACGGCCGGAGTAGAAGAAGCGGGCCCGAGCGGCTCGTGATGTACAGATGAATTAGCAGGACTGAATTAGCAGGAGTTTTGGATCGGACTGGGCTGGGCTTTTGTCTTACACGTTAGGTTAGACGTTGGCTGTACAAATGATTCTCCCACGGCTGAGATTTGCGAGCCGTATGAGGTAGATGACGCGGAAATAAGGCAATAGCATTGAGGAAACAGCTCTGCTTGTCACTACATCTATCCTTCGACTCCCTCCAAGAGTGTGTTCTGCCTGTCCGCTTGAGTTCCTGCAACATCACTATCCATTGTCACTCCCCCGCACATCATTCCTGGCCTATTCCCCCCTCTTCCGCTCGTCGTAAATTTCCACGTGACCTTTTACTCCTGTCATCGTTTTGTTATATTTACTATCTGAGAGCTTGTGTTTTTTAAAGAGAAATCTTGCTTAAATTCGCTAAGAATGTTTTTCCTTCTATGGTAGAAAGGGGGTTATACTTGAGATATGTAGTTCCGTTGTGTTACTCAGGCGGAGAAGATTCAGTCATGCCTTCTCTCTACGATATAGATTCAATGCTTTTGCTTTGCTCTGCTTGGCTTGCGTCCCCTAGTCCCGGTTTTGCCATCTCAACTCAAAAGCCAAAGAAGTCATCAAGCCAGACAGAACCAGGCTAAACCAAATGACCAAAAGTCGTGATCCCGCAAAGTCCAGTTGCGCAACTCGTTCCACCCAGGACCCATCTTAAGAACCCATCCCGGCCTGCACTTCTAACCAAGCCTCAAGCCTCCCCCTGTCCCCATTCCCATCCCCATCACTCTCCCCATCCCTCTCGCCCTCCTCATCACCCGCTATCACACTCCACCCAGCACTCTCCCCAGCACTCTTCCCGCTCCCCCCGCTGCAGAGCTCTCTCCCCCTCACCCCACAAACCGTGGCCAACACCCTTCCTTCCCCAATCCGCCCCCTGCCCCACTTGCCCTCCCTCTTCATCCTCTCCATCCAGCCCCAGACCGTCTCCATGCCGCGGCTGCGTGCGTACTCCTCGTCGGCCTGCTTCAGCGCGTAGTACTCCTGCTGGGAGAGCTCGACGCGGGCGTAGCGGCATACGCTGTCGGCCGCGAGCGCCGTCCACTCCTGCTCAACGGTGCGCGCGCGCCAGCGGATCGAACAGACCCGGCAGCGTGCATGTTGGCATGCGGTACAGAGGGCGTAGGTGCTAGTCTCTGAGGGGCGGTAGTTGGCTTGTGAGCACTGAGAGGGGGGGCGTTAGCAGATGTTTTGGTGTTTGTTACTTAGTCTGTATGAATGGATGAGGATGGGGCTCGGACTTGCAGAGGTATAAATGGGTGAGAAGAAGGGGAGGAGGGAATTGAGGAGGAAGGAAATGCGGAAAATTTGAAGGGAGGTGAAGAGAACAGATTCATAATAAAATGAAATAGCGATAACACTGGACCCCAGCCTTTCAACCCAACTCTAAGAAAGAAAAGTAACAAAGACTCAAAGCGCCAAATACCCGAGAGAGATTCAAAGAGAATGCGAGACCCACATTGCAGCAGATCCAAGTCCAGCTCGACGTGTTCGGTAGCTTCGGCGTCGGCATCTCGTACCCGGGCAGCTGGTCGCGGTCCTCGGAAGGCGTCATGGTAGAGCGGTCAAGCGTGCGAGATGGTGGAGCTTGTGGGATGGGCGAGATTAAAAAGACGTATGAGCTGTGAGTTGAGATGGGATGGATGTCAGATGAAGCCGCTGTTGCAGTGGGAGAAAACAAGCTACGCCTCGTGTATGGCTACAGAGGAGTTTCTGTTTTTGACAGTCTGGTGTCATTATCAGTAGAACGAGAAGTAGAGAAGATGAAGAGGAAGAGGAAAGTAAACAACAAAAACAAAAACAAAACCGAGAACACGTTTTTTTTAAAAAAAAAATAAACAGGCTCACGCGCTAAGGAATTTCGAAAGTGGTAACGGAGGCTTAAAGGAAGATGGAGACGAAGATAAAAGCAAAAGCGAAAGTGAGTGCGGAAGGAAAGATAAATGTAAAGATCAGGCAAGGTTGTGTAGTTCTGATCGTCTGGGAATTGAATCAGTCTCTTTGATATTCTAGGTTTCAGGATGCTATTTTAGGAAAGATACAGTGAGAAGAGGGAGGAAAGAGGGATTGAGGAAAGAGACAGTAGGGAAGGAGGATATCGAAAGCGAGAAAATGTAAACACACCACTATATTCATACGTTCATTAGCTCATTCATATCCACAAGTACATATACCCATTTACTTAAGGATATTTGCACCTTAGAGATACGCAGATATCATTTGATAATTCCAGTACCGCTACAGCCATCCGCATAGAAACTCCTCCCGGCCCCTTATGTTAAATTTATGACCATTTCAGCTATTGTAAATAAAACTACACTTGTCTCACCTCACTAATCTATTACTTTCCTATCTGCTCTTCCAGTGATCCATTCTCTGTTCTCTGTTCTCATCTTGTACAGGTAAAAATCAAAAGTCAAAAATCAAAAATCAAAAATGTAAGAGCTTGGTGCCTATTCTTACTAGTCCCTTGGAATCCGGGTATTTGGTCTACTCCATTTCACTCCCCTCCTTTTCATTTTATTTCCCTTCTCTTCTCTTCACTTGTGCCCATGCCCATGCCCATGCCCGCAACCTGATTGTGACCTTAGTCAAGTTATTTATACAGCTTCTCTTTCTTAATTCTTACCGACTACTCTTACACACCCAATTCTATTACACCTACTTTGTCAGACCTAAATCATCATAGCTCCTACTCTTCCTCTCCTACGCTTACCTGCCCCGTCTCATCATACATAACTACCTTCTCTGTCAAATATGAACTCCTCTTCCAAATTATAAATTTATTGACCTTCTATTTTGGGTAATTTCCGTTTTCTTCTTTCTCTCGAAGCAAGACTGAAAATTGGAAATTGCAACCTACACTTGTGCGCCCTTACATCGTTTTAAAAGTCCGGACTGGAGACCAAGGTTAAATTTTGAAAGAGTATCAGATCATATCAGAAATAATTGGTATCTGCATCATCCGCCGATTAGGAATACCTCAAGCCTCAAGCTCCTTTCCCTCGTCACCTACTCAGGAACAGGACAAAGATCATAATACCCATCCGCGTTGTTCCCCCACCACGTCGGGAATGCCTTGACGGGGCCGCCGGCGCCAAATACCGCAAAAGATAGGATGAAAAGCGCGCTCAGGGACGCGCCGTCCCAGGCGCCGGTGACGAGGTACGAGTAGTCCTTGAACCAGCGCGGCTGGTAGTTGCGCAGGTAGAACTGAACGAAGAAACCGGCGAGCAGCTGCGAGAAGATGACGCAGGTCTGCGAGGCATTATACGGGATGAAGCCCGCGTACTGAATGAACTGCGGGAAGTTGATCTCGTCGAGGCGAAAGCCGCGGATGGTAGGGACGAACTAGAAGGGTTAGCTTTTTTGGTATCCCGTCGGGGTTTGGGGCTTAGTGCTTGGTGGGCGGGAAGGGGGGGGGGGTGGCAGCTTACGCGGACGACGATGCGGTGGAAGATGACGACGCCAGCGCCGACGGCCATACCAATAGGAACCATGGAGTATTCGGCGCCGGTCTTGTACAGGTACTTGGCGAGAGCCCAGGTGGTGGCGTTGGTATTGTAGGACTGGATAGTCGCACCCGACCAGGAGGCGTTGCCGTCCGTTTCGGCGAGCTCTTCTTGTCGGCCGTTGACGATGGAGATCATGACGGCGTAGTTGACGAAGCCTCCCAGTATGGTGCCGTAGCATTGGGTGAGGAACATGATGCGGGGTGCGATCTTGAGGTACTCGCCCATCTTCAAGTCGTTGCAGAGGTTGACACAGTTGGAGATGACGTTATGCGAAAAGGCAGCAAAGTACATGTTTCCTACTGGCTTGCCCGGAATCATGAGGCCTGCCAACATCTTGGAGAAGTTGTTGGTGGCGATGCCATTCCCGAAGCGAGAATAGAGCAGGCAGGACTAGCAGCGCTTTAGCTATCTGCTTGGGAGGGCTGGCTTTGGCTCAACTTACGAAAGGTGAGACGATAATACCGGTGAGCAGGGAAACAATATAGGCCCAAGCAGGAAGAGTTATATCCTGGGTCAAGACGACAATGAGGCCAAGAATGAAGCTCACCACAAGCACAAGACCGTACCACCACCATGGCGTCTCCTTGTAATGTTTTGCCATGTGTGCGTGGTGGATATCGTTGTACTCTCCCTTTCGGGCGTCTTGGTACGACTTCTTGATATCACCACCCCAGAAAAGGACACAGTGGGTGATCAAAGCTCCGATCTGGTTGGTTAGTCATGACAAGTGAATAGTAGGATCAGGACTTACGGCAGCGTTGGCCATGAACATGGCGTATGCAAAGGTACCGGTGATCTTGGGGACGCCATATTCGGCCAAAGCAGAGTCATCAAGCACACCGTTGACGAATACCTTGGCGAGGGGGTATTTCTCGCCTCCAGGTGTCAAGAGACGGGTCGACATGAAAGGGAGCGGCCTAGCATCCCACCCGTTGCCGTAGTAGATACCCAGCATCACGATGAAGCAGAGGCCGTACCCTACCGCGGCGTTGGCTTGCAACTTTAGCGGTAGCGAACTGTTGAAGGATGTGATGTATTGCCAATCGAATGAGACGCTGAAGAGACCCAGACCTTCGTTGTTGACAGAGCCACCGAAGAGGTTGGTGAGGACCTGGGCCTTGCTGCCGGTGGCCTTCATGGAGGCCAAGCAAGGGATCGAGACGGAGTTCAGCCACGGAAACATGTAGGCGGGGAAGAACTCGTAGGCGAACATGGAGACGAAAGCGTACCAAAAATATCGGATGGGCTTCGAGCTCTTCACCTCTTGCCAGTGCAGACCCTGGAGAGTCTTGACGGTGGGAAGGGTTGACCAGTAGACGGCGTCGACGTGCCATACGCAGATGGGGCGCAGGATGCCAGAAATACCGTAGCCGAACAGCCCGATGGACACCACGGTCAGGATAACGGTGACGGCGCTCAGAGGCAGGCCGTAGAAGATATCCTGAGCCGCGAACACCTGAACACTGGCGGCGGCGTTAGAAGCCGAGGTGGCGGTGATGGAGCAGATCGCATGCTCCTTCAAGTTCCAGGGGCCGTGGTTGAGGAATGATAGAACCGCAATCCACGCGGGAGGTTTGCCGACTCCACCCCGTCCTCTCCAGCGCGTCTCGAAATGATCACCGCGGGGGAGAAGCTTGGCCCATCCGTTCCCGATAAAGTACGCAATCAGGACGATGAAGGTTCCCTGGATAGTGACCTGGGTAGGTTTGAACTGTGTTTTCCGGTCAATCCAGGTCAACTGTCGTTTTGTCTACACCTACACATAAGGCGCCTCGCTTACCGAATAGATCTGGTACATGCATGCCTGGAAGGCCGACAGAATCGTGGCCAAGAACATGGACCGGAAGGTCAAGGCAGGCTCATGGTCGTCGCGAAGCGGCAGAAGGTACTTGGCCGCATCGGCACCGGTGACAATAATGTGATTCTCATCGTCGCCGTTCTTGTTGATCGAGTCATTGTCAAGCGCCGCAGCGAGCTCGCGGACCTCTTTCTCGTCGATTCCGGCGAGCTTCGCGTCGAGCCCGGCGGCGGCAATCAAATGCCTCTTCTCGTTGATGGCGAGAGTCTCTTTGTGGGTCGGGATCTCGGAGACGCGGCCCATGGCGGTGTCGAGGCCGCCAGCCATGATCGTGTTCGCTGCTGGAGTCGGCATGTTGGCGCAACGATGGCAGTCGCCTAGAGGATGGAGGAGCTGTAGTCAGGGCAGCACAGAGGCACGGCATGGAGGTGCGGGTCTTTATATGGAAGAACATGTGCAGAGCAGAGCATGGGCATGGGCATGAGCACAGCCGTGAGTATTGGAAAAGGCCAAGCTGTCGCGCAAGCGCATCGCATCTTTGGTTATCATGGCATGATTTGCAAGTGAGCGTCGCAAAGAAGTGGCTGTGATTCTGCAATCTATGCAGTAGTACTGTATGCGAAATCCTCCTCTGAGCTCTGGATCGCTGGGAAGATCGTTGCAACAGGAAGGTGAATGTGGATGGCAGCGCCGACATTCTGGAACAAATGATTTGGAGTGAGGCCCCCAATGCTACCTGAGATGCTCATGTCGCACTGCCAACACTTTCTCCATGGGGAACACGGTTCAGCTCTGCATATCTGCAACGGACTACGGGTTGATATTGATATCGATATTGTCCTAGCCAATGCCATACTTGCCACCAAAAGATAAGAGACATCTCGGACGCAAGCAGAGTACCAAGGCCAACAGTACGTACAATAGGTTAAAAAAGAAAAAGAATAGGGCCTATCAAATAAAACTTGCTGAACAAACAAACAGAGTTTATTAAATATAATCCACGATAAAATTACGCAAGTGAATCGAGAGCCTACCAAGGTATATTAATTACTCTGATGTACGGACGTACATACAGGCCAGACAGATATCAGATGAAAGTATGTTTGGCCGCGTAACATATGAAAATTCCTCCTTCTACATATTCTCATTTGGTATTTGTTTGGCCTGCGACAAATTAGAAGTCGACTTACATTAGGAATTGACGGACAAGAGACTCCCAGTTTGATGCCCCACATGCCCGCCTTTGAAGAGTAGATCTGAACACAGCAGCTGAAGCGAGTACTCGCAGCTTGGCAATGCTCTTATGCTCTTACTGTATAACGCCACACCAGCCTTGGATTAAAAAAGAAAGAAAAGAATAAAACAAGAAAAAAAGAGGAAAGAAACGAAGGAGGAAATTAAAAAGAGCGAGAGAGAGAGAGATTTAAATCGAGGTTATAAGCTCTTGAAGCGCAAATGGTCCCTCTTGGCTCTTGGGAAATGACTGCTGGCGCTATGAGATGCGGACAACCCCGAGGTGAGACGGTGGGTGAGATAAAAACCCCTACCCTGCCGCAGCTGAGAATCCCATGCAGCGCTCCTCGAAACGAAGTCAGTTGGGGTCGCCGTTACAGCTGCACGCGCGGAGGAGGCGTCTGCCAGCCTCTTTCGAGCGAAGCTATCCGGAACTAAAGCAAAGCACTTGTTTTTGAAGAAGTACTGCCTCGGTAACTGAGGTGGGTAATACAGCCAGTACAATTTGTCGGCGAGACGGGTGCCAGGCGAGGATAAGACGGAGGCGGAGAAGCGTTTGAGTTGTAGGTGAAAGGGTTGCAAGAGTTTTATTTTAGGTTCCTTAGTACACGTGCACCTGACGGAGCATTCGAAGACTGACCTGAGCGGCTACGTCTCGTGGACTTCAGCAACGCGTTCAATTTCGAAGGGGAATAATTTTTTAAGTTTTTTCTCCTTTTTTTTGTCCCTACTAATATGCTATATTGGTTCTAAACTATGTAGTATAAGTAGGAGACGCTATAGTTGGATTTATATATATGGAAAGACTAGCTTAAAAACTCCTTATATTTAAGAAACACACGGGGAATACAATAAGAGGAGGTCTTTTAGAGGACTAAAACCAAAGAAGAAGCACTATAATTAGGCAAGCCTTAACCAGGTGCTAGGAACAATTCCTTAAGAGTCTATTGAGTTGAAATTAAGTCCTTTTAATTACGAAATATCAAATTCTCTGTCGAATAAAGCTAGAACTTCTTAAAACTTCGTAATAATTTTTATAACCTTTCTTACAACTAACATTTACTCTTAACCTTTATCTATGTTCTTCAGGATCTTGAAAATATGTCGTTTTAATTAGAAGAAGGTCTTAAAAAAGGATACAAAGTGGAATAAGGCAGATTAAAATATATAGAGAAAAGGAAGAGAGCAAAAGATACATTT
Source organism: Diplocarpon mali (assembly GCA_024741835.1). Classification (NCBI taxonomy): domain Eukaryota; kingdom Fungi; phylum Ascomycota; class Leotiomycetes; order Helotiales; family Drepanopezizaceae; genus Diplocarpon; species Diplocarpon mali. The sequence goes on along the minus strand of JAENRP010000051.1, from coordinate 90,093 downwards.
CGAAGCCTTGCAGCTTCGAGGTTTTCTCTAAAAAGTTTTCTCTGAAAGCTTGAGTCGGTAAAAAGGGTTATAGTTAATAGCTGCCGCTAATTGTTAAAATACTTGATATAATTAAGTTAATAGTCGCTACTAGTAAGAAGAGCTCATCTGAGAATAAAGAGCTGTTGCGCCATGAGGAGCCTCAGGCACTGAGGCATCTGAGGACTGGCTTATGTAATGTACCCCTGAAGTGGCCACGGAGCACTTCTATAAAGGGAGCTCAGATATACAGTTAGAGTAGAATTTTACAAGCTTCTGCCACCACTGAGAATCCACCTCTAAATACAGCACGACAAGAGCTTAAGGCGACTATGTTTGCCTACGTGCCTTCTCGAGAACGAACATGCTTGAAATTTAGAGAGAATGACTATCGACTAAGGTATAGGTTAGAATCTTATCAAAGAATCGGTGGAAAGAGAGTTGTACCTATGGGCTGCGGCTCTGACTGGGCTTCAAAAGATCAACACCTTAACCACTACTTCGTATAGTAAACATTATTGTTGGTATTTTTGTTGTTATTGCTCTCGAATTCAAGTGGACGGGCAGAGGGGGGAGAGGTAAAGATGGGGCAGGCAGGTGAAAGGAGCGCCGAGTACCTATGACGATAGTACACCTTATATCAGATCAGATCAGACCAGATCAAATCAAATCACATCGAACCAGAATAGCCGTCACCCTTTCTTGATCCTGCAGTATCCTGCAGCCAAATCGTTGGCCATGACAAGCCGACAGCCGTTGAAACTGTAGTTCACTGCGCTGATGTACTGCGCTGTACTGCCCGAATGTACCTTGACCGACAGGACCAATGATGGCGTCTGAAAAATCGCGTCTCCCAATGCAACTGTTCGTAAACGTTCGATATATATTGATCTCTAGCCACACCCGGCAGCTTGTACCTCGTCACAGGCTTCATAAACACCATAGGAAAGTAAATACTACCTTGTAAACTCACCCTCGGATCTGACACTAACTTGACTAAAGGGGTGTTTACTTAGCCTGCAACTAAGTATATCGCGTTCCTATGGTCTCGAGCTGGATGGCAAGGCAAGGAGGGTAGTATCATGACCCTCGAGCTGGTCTGCATGGATACTTGCAAGAGCAGGTCAAGAACCGAATTCTTATCCTCAAAGACGCCGTCACACTGTATCACCCGAGACGGCGAAGATGCCTCTCGAGGATTGGGTAGGTCTTGGTGCTGTAGCGTGCGTGATCCTTGGTGCAAGGGTAAGCCCCGCTAAGGATGAGAACACCGCAGTAGGGTCGGCACGCTGACGATGTCGATGGAGATAACAGGAGATAACAGCTCGGGTAGAATAGCGCAAATTCAAGAGGTAGTTGAGAATAGAATAGAGTGAAGAGAAAATCGTGACTCGACATCTTTGTATACCTCCTCGAACGAACCGAGTCTCGCTGCTCCCACCAATTCTTCCTAGTCGCTCACGTGATGTGTCAGACGACGCAACTACGTGCCAGATGGTAGATACTGTAAACACGCTCGCGTAGGTAAGCGAGATAAGAAATTCATTCATGTACAGTATCAACCAAAGCACTGCTCTCGCTTACCTTACCCATAGCACATATAAAATACAACCAGATACACTTCCCTCCAACCTTTATCACCCTTTGCAGCCTTGCTAGAACTTCGCAACCTCACTCCACAACCTCATCGCCCTCTCCCTCGCCCTCTCCAGCTCCGGTTCATGATCCTCTACCCGCCTACCCGCTTTCCTCGCTGGCACCCGCATCGCCTCGTTCGACCAACTGCCAATCACCTCGATCTCAGACTCTGAATCCTCTTCTGCATTGGCATTTGCTTTTGCTTTTGCTCCTGATGCTTTCCTCTTGTCATTCCTGACGCCCGAATTTCTTGGCCTTCTCGCTAGAGCACTGGCTGTGAACCTGACGGCTTTCTTAAGTCTAGGCGCATCTTTTGTTTCGGGTGTGGGAGGGCCCGGCTTAGGAGAGGGGATCTTAGGGGCGGGGTTTCGAGATGGTTTGAAGTTTTGATGTTGTTCCTGTTGCGGTTGCTCTAGGATCTCGACTCCTCGACTCTCGTGATATACCTGAGCCGGCACCAAGGGACTCGGCACCGTGCTTGTATCTGTATTCTTCTGCTTGGTTTCCTCGAGGATATTCTCCGGCTCCTTAATAGAGCCGGGAGGGTTCCTCTTCTCGCGCATTGGTACGATAGTAATGTTTTTTGGCTGCATGGCTGGTGTCAGTGAGCTCGGCGTTTGCCTCTCCTGCATTGCGCCCGCAACACCCTCTATTGGCAAAGCGGCTTCCGGTGGAGACCTCGGTCTCTTCTTCTTCTTCTGATTGTTCGTCGTATCTTCTGGGCTCTGCCTCCTACGCGGAGGCTGAGCGGCAGTCTCAGCTGCTTCGGCGGCTTTATCTGCCATATTTTCTTTCTTTTCTTTTTTCTCCGTCTTCTTCCACTCCTCCTTCTCCCTCCGAGATTCCCTAATCATCCAATCCCACATCTCGTCCGACAGAACCCGCATCTTCCTCATCGCGGCGCTGAACCCGCCCCACCGGAACTCGTAGTACGAGACCACATCCCACAGCCCGCTGATCTCAAAGAGCCACGCCTGGAGCGTCAGCGCTTGCAACTGGAATGCATTGGGTGGCATTTCGGCGCGCCTTCGGGGTAGGTGGTTGTTAGAGGCGGCGGGTTGGGCAATTGGGGGGGTTGCTAGCGTGGATGGAGAAGCTGAAGGAGTGGAATCTGTAGGCTTGGGTGTGGGGAGAGCGGATATGGGTATAGATATGGGAATGGCGGATGTCGGGTGGTGGGTGTTGTAATAACTGATCAGCGCAAGAATTGCGGCTTTTGATGGGCCAGTGTAGGACATTTATTAACCTGGGGTTTAATTCGGATTTGGTCCAGTACAGCTAGAGCTCAACGAGACCAGGGGCTGGAGCTGTTTGGAGCTGGAACCTGGACGGACAGGAAAGAAGTTAGCTATAAATGAAGATGAGGGAATAAAATGGAGGATGTACAAAGAAAAAGCCGAGCTGGTGATTCACAACTTTCCGGAGATCCAATCGGTTTCAAACTTTCAGACGTGGGATCAATATTAACTGGGGAGTATTCGCAGATATTAAGATATGCCAATAGTCACGTAACGTCGATTCTAAGATTCACAGGCTTTTGTTGTGTGGACTTTAAGATTACTAACTCAAGCGGGAGACCGTTCAATTTTTCTTCTCTTATTTTATCTTTTCTATGAAAAGTAAATTACACATGACAGAGATACTATAGTGTAAAAAATGAGCTTATAAGAAAGAACGAATCTGATATATTAGGTTCAAACAAGGTAAGTTTTCCGTATTCCTGCTCTAGCCCTGGAGGATAATCAAAGCAAGAGTTCACATATTCAATTGATTACGTGCTTTCGAGTCAGGCAGTCTAACTATAAAGTGATTAAACGGTCGATTATTCAATCACTCACTGACTCACCAAGTCCACATGTTAATATTACCTTGAAATATAAGAATGCGTTTCTTTCACACGTCAAGAAAATCAGAGTAGACAAGTTAGTTATCATTTTCAGAGGAGGAGATGCAAGGAAAAAGAAGGGGGAATATGAAGAATATCAGAAGCTTAACAGTTTGCAGTGGCTGCCAGCTCTTCTATTATTTTTTTTCTTATATGGTAAAGAAGAGGGCTTTTTCTATTTGCGTGTGTTAGATTTGGTCATCATATTTTGCTTAGAAAGGATGTCCGATCTGAGTATTACAGAAGGGTTCTCGGATTAGGATTCTGCTACTATGCTATGCCCTGGAATCATTTTATACTGCTAGCGCTTCTACAGCATAGGCTCAAGTAAAGTTCTTTCTGTCGCTAGCCTTGTTTAGATTGATTCATACATTCCAAGACCTGATTTTGTTTCTGAGTTTCTCTAGCTGGCTTCCGTGCAAGGGTCCATAATTTAGTATAACCTAGCGTCTCTAACAGCTATTACGCTACACACTCATAGTATATATTCTACGGTAGTAGTTGTCAAGAATCATTCCACTTATAAGTAAGAAGCTGATATAAATTTTCAGATGTTTTGTTAGGACTAGTCTATCTCTACAAAAATGTCTTGTATCGTGTGTTTACAATTGGAAAGAATATTATGACAGGGTATGATTTGGAAATATCATTGAACGGAAAGCGTATGTGTTTTGACTTTATCGCTGTTGAAACTACTCATTTAAGGTATCCGATTTAGTATTGGTTTGCATGCGGTGCTGGGCATGGGGATTTAGATGTAGCTAGCTAGCCCGCTGAGGTGTCAATACTGTTAATATAGATCTCTATTTATTTCGAAACTTTACTTATCGGGGCTATCATTTCATCGATTAGGGTCTTATACGTAAATCTCTATAGAATAAATACTGTGACGGACTGAGGTCTGGCGGGCTCGGCTATCCTCGCCAGAGCCTAATTATCTGCCATTCAGTTCCGGTAAACATAGGAGCTCCTTGGTCTTTCCTTCTCCGACTATTTCTCCTGGACATCTTTGCTACATATTCGTATGGTTCTGCCGCATTCGCAAATATTATTTACCTACTCTCGATTCCTCCACGATACAACTACTAGCACCCTGTTTATTTCGAGTGTGGCCAAGATAACTTTTTATGAATATCATGTTTACTAATTTTTGCTGCTAATGATAAGCTGGGGGTGACTTAGTCTAGTTATGACTTTAATTAGCAAACGCACATAGAAGATAAATTCAATAGGTGATTCCAGTAATTGAATTTATTGTGAATCTATAGTGAGTCTTACTTGTTTCACTTGTATGTAGTGAGCTGAGTCCTCCAATACCTGGAACCATAATTTGTGAATCAATAATTAACATACTAAGCAGCAAATAATATATAAACCCTCAGCTGTTCTCGTTCGAGAATCGCACTTCTAAGCCGAGTAAAACCAACCAACCAAACACAGTTTGAAAAATCCTCTCGAGACCATCCTATATTCAGAGATATTCAAAAAGATATAACAACCAAGATGGAGGCAAACGAGTATCACCTCGCTTGCCTAAAGAGCCTCGAAGACGTGGCGATCCTTATCAAAAATGCCATCGAGAATGGCCGGATGGAAATAGCAGTCACGCAAAACGAATGTCTGAAGATCCTTTTGGACCAATTAAACGAAAACTTGGAAAATAATGAAATGCTAGAACCTCTGACCGGGGATGGCCTGCCATTTTGGCTAGGCGATGAAAAATTCCTAACTCTTACGAAGTGGTGGTTTCAAGTCCAGGGGGAGCTTTCGAAAGAGTTTGGAGATATAGAAGAGGCAGAGGAACTGTGGCTGGAGAAAGAAGACTCGGCCTCTGAATCGGGGGAGAGGGCTGATTATCTCAAGCACAGAGCTGGGCCGAAAGTGGTCCAGAGAATCCAAGCCTACACCGCAGACTTGAAAGGAGGAGAGAAGGTCGACAGTAGGATCTTGGAAGATATCGGTCTTACGATGCAGTACCTCGAGAGCGAAACTCCTCATAGATTCAAATTCGAGCAAGCTAGTGTGAAGACCTTGCTACCGCACCGGAGAGACTGGCTCATGGACGATGTACTTTACGCGCTTCGAGATCATCGAAAGACGCTATCAATGTATAGGAATGAATGTGACGGAGGGGCTCGGACTGCTATCATGGAATTGCTGCACAGGAGTGCCGAGAGTCCTGATAAGCCTGTTGGAGCTACAGCGCTCAAAGGAATGCCTTGCTCGTATGAAGATGAATGCATCGTCGCAAAGCTTTCGCATATCCTATCGCGATTTCGAATTCTACAACTGAATTTAATACAGCAAGAGAGAGTGGAAGAATCGGAAATTTTGGATTCCGACTTTGCCTACTGGTCAAATTACTTCACCGAAGAACTGACGGCATATAGACGTCAAGTTAAAAAGGAAAAGGTCGCCGAGGAAAGTGTCTTACGGGCCGCTAGAAACCTGATTTTACTTGCGAAAGGAAAATTCAAAAAGTATGAAAGGCCATTTGAGTCAAAACAATCACATATGACCGTGCCATTGGATGATTGGCAGAGCGAATCTTCGGAAAACGAGGACGGTAATCAGGATTCGAAAGCCATACAAGAGCCATACGATGAGATCCGAGTCGAGATGCTTGCAGAGAACCTGAAAGAATTTTGTGAGGCTGTGCTTCGAAACTCGTCTCGGGTTGAGATTGATAAGACGCTTTTAGAGGCCGCGAAACAGTTTACTGAGCAGGCAACTCGATATCCACGTACGCATCTGGAGCAGAGTACTGGTGTAGCAGTAGCTTTGCCCCCGGAACTTTCGTCTAACTCAGAGAGATCAGATGCCAATATTTCAGCCCAAGACCATAGCCAGTTTTTCGAGACGCAGCCCAATGTCAAGGAAGAGGTCACTCACAGCCAAAGCTGTTTCCAAGACTTCTGTGATAAGGACGACATCATTAACCAACAGCTGGTGACTACTACTGAGGAGCTTATCGAAGATGCCGAAGTGACAAAGAATACCGGACGCAAGCCAAAAGAGGATCAGTAAATTCTGGAGGATGCACACAAAGTGCATGAACCGACACGGGCGCCAGTTTCCGAGACGAGCTTTGCTGCGCGTGCTGAGTCTCCGAAGAAGTTCAAGCGGATGAAAGCTGTATACTGGGCTTCGTAGCTGGTGGGGATGAATGGGGAGAAGAAACCGGCTTTGAAGGAAATGTGAGTGGCATTACAATACGTAGAGCCTGTACTTTTCTTGGCTACAAGACTAGCAATGGACCTTGCATTCCCTCTTTCCTATTTCGAACGTGAAAAAACTACTAATCAAGTATTCCCCGAGCAAAGATGGAATAATGCATTTTGATAGCTAAATGATAATGGCTGGATTAGTTAAGAGAAAGAGCTCTATTGAGTCTGTAGGGTACTAGCAAAGCCTCAAGTGTTCACGGAAATAGTAGAAATTTCAAGATTTCATATTTACGCTAAACATCTGGACCTCTTTACGTAGATACCAGTCAGAGTAGCGGTTCAAGTTGGAGTTGCCTATAAGAGTAATGGCAAAGTGGCCATTCTACACCTCAACTCTTGACTCTTCGGCTCCAGTAACTTCAAACTCATCAAACAGAAGTAAATCGTTTCCTCGTCCCTCGTCCCTCTTCCCAAAACCCACACTCTAGCTAGCAGAAAAGATGTATCTGCTAATTTACTGACTCTTCCCTGCCACTTCTACCATTATCTCCAACGTAGCAACCCTAGTTACTCTTTCACCAGGCAATGTATCACTGTCATCAGAAAGCAAAAGCCCAGCCGTACTTTTACTGACAAATGAGCCTGCTTATTCTAGATACTAAGGTAATTCAGACCAATATCAGCTTCCTCGCGTCCTAACATGGGGTTTCGGCATCTTCAACATATTGCTTTTTGGTAGTGGCTTGATAGGGACAGTATCAATTGCACTGGCGCTGAGCCAGCCGTAGGGGCCAAGGTCGTTGTGGGACCTGCGGACGTTGGAATGTCGGCAGATATCGACGTAGACAGCAACACGATCTCTTTGGCTTACACTTGCAGAAGAAAGTTTTGGCACTCCGAATATTGCGATCTTTGGTGATGTCCACGATGCGGAACTTTAAATGCGAGCAGGCTTAGGACAGCTACTGGTGGGATATTTGAGTGCTATAGGCGAGTGGTTGGTTAGATAGCAGGTTCTTATTCTTTCCCCCATCCTATTTTGGAGACCTGAATACTTGCAACAATGCGAAATGCTCTCGAATATAAACAGGCGGGCTGCGTTGTCCACTCACGAGCCTAGTCGCCTTTTGCGAACGAATGGCTAGTCCCGAGGCCAATTATCATCGTACAAGCCCTCTTATCTTCTCGGGAATCTTTCAAAATGTCCTCGGATCATATGACACTCTGATATAGTATCAGAAAAATGGTCCACAATCATCTGGAGCAGACAAAACTTTGCAACCATTATCGAGTCACTGCAATTGGCAAGTGATTCATGTCATAAAAGTTTTCTTTGAACATTTTCCAGTCGTTGACTCAGACCTTACTCGAATAAGAATATATTAGAAACCTCCAATCTCTGTACTTGAGATCATATCAGCTGCGACTCGACATGTCGAACTCCACCATGTCGCTTTGCGACGAGACCAAGCCTCTCAAAACACACGCCAAAAATCTCAATATCCAAGGAATGGCCCCCTCTCGCCCGCAACCATGGTTCCATTACGGTGGATCCCGCAACCTGACCCTCTCACCTTACCGACGCGCGACAAGATTCTTCGTCGACTGGGAAGAGGAAAACGAAACCTCGAGCCCTGGCCAAAGGCTCCCCTCAGAACCAAGCGAAGATCAATGCATTACGGTGGAAAATAGCATTGAAAGCGACCCCAAGCTCCCTAACTCTAGCATCGAGGACGAAGAGGAGAATCTCGAGATTGCTCGGTGCAGGGTTCTGGGGATACTGAAATGCTACCTGTTCAATCTGGAGCACGGCACCCTGAACGCAGGGGATGACATTGATGTAAGAGTCCTGGCTGCACTGAGGCGGATCATTGCCTTGTCAGAAGGTTGTGATCTGCCCAATGGAGAAGTTCGCGACGCAGGCGACGGGTGCGGGGGTGATAATGATGCAGAGATAGTGGAGCTTAGTCGCAGTATAGACGAGCCAGGCTTGGTTGCCGGGATGGTTGACGACTATATCGGTCAACTTGCAGGTTCCTGTCGTCAAGTCTGTGGTCATGTGGCAGGACTGGCGAAAGACATACTTTTGGTCGGAGCCAGGAGCGAGAAGACGCGTTCGGAGGAGATCAGGGCTGACGAGTTTGATTCCTCACGGTCAAGCCTCTTTGATATCACCGTAAGTATATGATTGGAGACATTGAATGAAATCCGTTGCGTACATCCAGCTCTCGAGGTTATCGGGTCCCATTAGTGTGAAGCATCTGCCATAGACAAGCTTAAAGATTCGCGTTAAAGATTAATCCTTGAAGTAAACTTCGGGAATATTTTGAAAATACAAATTTCTGTGCTGCTATAGTAATTGCTAACGTACCAAGAATTCATGTCTACCACGTATAAGCTCCCGGCACCCGTTCTGAGCATAATATTTTCTTTAGCAAAGTAAGTCTTCTCAATTAGTCCTGCAGTTCAGGGCTACTAAAGGCTCGAAATCAAGTTTCGGCTTCGAAAATTAAATGGCTTGAGGATGGTAGTACCTGAAGTTGGCATTTTTGCAGAGTTTGGAACGGAGGTTTTGACACAACTCTTCGATTTATTGTCTTACGGATAAGCAGCCCAAATTTCGAAACTTTAGAGACTAAAGAACATACAGCTGATAATACTCATTAAATCTATCGCAGTGCTAATTGCGGCTCATCGTTACGCACCACGGAGGTATCTCGACTTGCATAACTTGGCTTTAAACGGCACCGACGGAGCGCTATCCCTGCGAATTCTTCCCAGAGCTACAAGGTCATAGGAAACGAAGACTAGAAAGCGATTCTCATGAAATCAAACGCGGTCATCCGGCCATACTCGACACCAAATAGCAAAACGCTGACAAAACTTTTCTTTCGGAAGCGTGTCACTCACCTCAACTAGCGGCAGGAGCAGCTACTCGAAGCGGCCCTATGCCACGCGAGAAAGCGTGAACTGTCACCTGGCTAGGTTCTACTTTGTACCTAAATCCCCAGCTTGACACGTCCAAGTACCCTCTGGGAAGCCCCCGAGGCCGGATGCTTCGCCCATAGCCTATTCAGGCCAAGTAAATACTACCTACCTTCCTACCTATCCTGTGCATTCATGTTCGTAAAAATGACAGAAGATATGAGTGGTTCTGACGCGTAAATCAAGTAGTTAATGGAAATGCTAAAAGCCAGGTAGTATTCCTGGTTGAAATTTCTTAGCATAAATGGGAAATAGGACGGTCAAGATGGAAAGGCTGTGAATCAAGCAGAGCCTGCTCACCACAATCATGCTAAAGCTCATCCATAGAGCATTACAACACAGAACGTGGAGACTTAAATAACGCACAGAATTGTACGTTACATCAGACAGGTAACTGGTATTCGGATGATACTGCTCCTAGGATCCCGCCTTTGTAGATGATGCCTCTCTCCTCAAACAACCCAGCCATCACAAAAAACACCTAAACTCTTCCCGGCCATCGACCTACGCCTTGCAGCAACTAATCCCAGGCCATATTAGTAATGTCAAAGATCGGGTTGGTTTGGAGACATTGTATTAGAACTTTGATCATCAAGCCTGCTCCGATTGACTTTTGTTTACCGTACTGTCGCTTAAGTAAAAGTGGGGTAGCAAAAGGGGTCGGCGGTCGGCTGTTGATGCCGACCACATGCTTGAAAAGATGGAGAGAAAATTGTACAAAAAGACAAAAGTCTTTGAGCAGCTACAAATAGGTGCTCCTTGAGAGAGACTCTGCATGGGAGTTTGTTTTTGAAACCCGACTGACGTCCTCTGCCGATGAATGGATGTCAAGCCAACGTCTCAAGGGAAACTGTGAGGTAACCTGGGACTACCAGCGGAGCCTTTCTCAATGATGACAGCAGGTTCAGTAATACTGTGAGCTATATAGGTACAAGTCTTGTTGGGAGGCGGTGGTGAGTAATCGACCGATTGGGTCGCCGCTGCCGAATGCTCTTGAGGAATGCGAAGACTTGGCTCTCTCATCGCGAGGAAATCATTGATCGAAGATGGTAATCTGCATCAAGCTAATTGGAGAACTATTTATTCACACTCACCTGTTCATAGACGCACAAAAGGTCCAAGTTCCAGTCATTTTCGGGCGCGAAGCATAACATTGAATGGATGTGTGGCTCAGAGATGGAAGGGATTACATATGTCAACCAGCTTCCTCTGAGCTACTGAGTATCCACCTTTCCCGAGATATTTGGCGTTGTCTTTATGGAACTCTAGAAATATTTTTGAAATCATACCCAGCTATCTACAACATCCAATCTCCAGCTTCAAACACGACCCTGACACTTCTCTTGCGTTAAACCCACAGAAAGCTGCTTCGACCACCCTTGATAGCCGACGGGTCAGCATGAATCCCTAGACTATCAACGAGGATATACCAGATGGCGCGGTCTCAGATAGCTGTAAAGTAGGTTTAGGCTCGCCATCTGGCAGCTTATTGAATCCAGCTTCTGGCGGCACCATGAACGTCTCTCACGATCCAAACGTCCCGGATGAAACTTTCGCTTGCCCAGGTACAAACCTGCTGAGTTCCGTTTACGCAGGAATTACTCTCTCCCAGGCCATCTCATGCTACACAAAGCCATAGCCCCGACCAAGCCCGTTCGCTCCGAACGCTTCTTGCTGGCGCGTCTGGAACGTCGGCTTCACAATCTGCCGACGAACACAGATTTCGCTGCGCGAACTCCGGTAACCCGTCATCAAGTCCTGCGCACAGTCACCCGAAGCTCCAGACCACCCCTCCTGGCGTTCCCCACGACTCTCGCCGAGATGACCCGGGATTATGTCGTGCCGAGGATTTCAAACAGGGAACCTTACCCAGTCTCGAACAACACAACAATCCAATAACTAATGAGCAGAATCCTCCAACAACACAGCAAGGAATCGAAGGTATGGCTGTCCTCGACTCCATGCCGAACGTGGGTGCCGAGTCTCGCAGATCCGCCGGGATATTTGCCACTGTTGCAGGTGACGAGAAGGAACATGTGATTACGAGGAGAGATGGTTCCTGGATTAATACCAGGCACGTAGCAGGGCGAGCGAGGGATGGAGAGTGAAGATAATTCCTCTGAGGAGCAGGTGCATCTCGATGGGCTAGAAAGATTGATAGGAGAGGTGTGTGTGTAGGTACAGCACAAAGATATCGTAACCCTTCGACAACAGCAACAGACTTGCAGCTCTTCGGCAGTGTACGAGACGCACGAGAGCTGCCGGCAAGGGCGGATGATACAATCTCAAGTCCAGCCGTTGTTGTGAGGAACGCATTAGCAGGGACATTATCCGGTGGAGAATGATAGAGCTTTTGGTCCGAGAGTGCTGTCAACAAGGTCTATGATGGTTTGCAGCTTGACAATTTCCTTTCGTTTCGGGGCAAGTTTAGCACGGAGTGAACGTAGTCTCCATTGTGAATACCTACCTTGCCGACCCGTCACGTTATGCAGACCTCGAGATTCCGAGCAGCTGTCAAGCCGACGTCTTACCCACCCGTCCTGTCAACCAGCATCTCAGGCCAGCTCAGCTCGAGCCTCGTGCAACACAGCTGCAAGCCTGGATGGCAAGGCAAGACAAGACTCCTGTTGTGAGAGCTGTTTGAAGGGGTCCCCCGCCTGCGCGCAGGTCTGTTGCCCGTCGGCGTCCCGCTCTGCTCTGGGGATGATACTAGTACCGAAAATGATACCAGGCACCATGGTCTAGTCCGGTCTAGATGTCTGGCTGCATATAACGTGTGCTGCTTCTGCAGAGGTCGGTGTTTGCTGCTCGACGCCAGTTCTCTGAGCAGAGTATGATCAACAGACCATCTCACCAGAGCCCTACTTCTGACGGAGGTGCGGGGGAATGGTGCTCCTCCTTCGACGAGAGTGTATAATCACATGATCAGGGTATCACGTTTTCCACTACCCATATCCCTCCTCGTCTGCTCCTCCACGATCTTCGAGGCCGCCTGAAAGCTCGAGAGCGGCCAGCTCCAACCCCATTTCCCCCCAGCGCTTCACCAAGCCTGGATTTCTCCACGCTCGTCAGAGGCAGCTTCGTGTGAGCCGTACGCTTGCTTCACGCTGCGTCCGAGTTGTAGGCCGCTAGAGGGAGAACCAGGAGCAAGCTCTCCGCCGGCCTCAGGTCCGGAGACACCATCCGCGTCTCTCAGGAGGAGGCTCTCCGGGCATGCTGCGACGTGCAACAGAACCCCTTCTCTCCCTCTCCTGCGCTGAGAACTGGGAGAGGCATGGATGATATCCAGTGTCGATGCTAGGTGTCGCGATGGCCATTGGCGAGTCCGAAGACCCTTCGCGGCGCAGAGGCGGGCGATGCAGAGACAGCAGTTCGATCCGGAGTAGTGGCCAGAGACTCGATGGGTTGTGGTGGGCTCGCTCTGTGGGTGTGGTGTCGCAGGTTGTACAGAGAAGAGAGAAACGTGACTATGAGACCAGGTGACCTGGGACCAGGTGACCTGGGACCAGGTGACCTTAGTGTTGATTCCATCCCGCACCATTTATTCGCCAGGCCATGCTACCTGGTCGAGCCGGGCAGGGCAGCCTTCACTTGATCTACTGTATCGGGTGACCAGACAAGAGAAAGAGGTTTCCGTACCGACCGTCACCTGACCACGATTTGTAAGCAACAGCTCATCTCTTCTCTCGGTATACCTGCCTATCTACCTTACCACCCTTACCTACCTGACCTACCTTACCTTAAGTAAACACACGAGGTAAGGGTGTAGGTAGCGAGTCGGTAGCCGCTGAGTTGGGCGATTAGCTGAAGATCGTACAGGGGCAGGCTCAGGGTATCGACGGCTGGTTTTGACCCTTGATGTGATAAGCGAGAGAGCAGTACACGGTCGTGAAGGCAATAGTATGGGGATGCTACGAAGTTTAAAGAGAGATGTCGGGGGGGAGGGCATGGCTGGCGAGAAGAAGGAAACACAACCAGATTTGCCCACGCGGAGATATCGACGAGAAAGGTAGGTAGAATACGAGTGTCAGAGGGTGGGAAGACAGTCATGTACAGTTGTAGCTCTACTTTGCGACTCTTAACCTCTGCAGAAAAGCTCTACGCCGTGCACCTGAGATGCTGATCTGGACCTCGTGACCCAGCCGAGAGTCCCCAACGTCCCAGCACTAGCAAAGTACCGTGTAGACGGCCAACACATCAAACCAGCCAGTCTATACAGTAATGTCACCAAACCATACCCCAGAGATGTGATATCTCGCGCGGCAAGCGCGACGAGATCTCTTGGACGTAAAGACGTCGATCTGGGAGACATGAGTTGGGATTTGTTTGCTAAGCGCCGAAGCCGCTGGGACACCCATGTGGGCAATCATCGGAAGAGGCTGCCTCTCTCCTTCGCCTGGGGGTCTGGAGGGAAACAATCAACAATCTTGCCCTGCGAAGCCATAACCCACTGACCTACACCGGACACTCCACCACGGGCGTCACTCGGGAAACCGTGATCTCAAGATTGAGACCCGGACTCGTGGCGGGGTCCTGCCAGGGCTCTACTCGGTCTCGATGTGTAAGATGAAGAGTATGCAACTTACCTTTCCTCCTCTTCTTACTTTTTCTTTCTTTTTTCGACAAGCTGCAAACGTCGGCATCTTCCAGTCCAGAGCAATCGACCCACCAGTTATAGACCCGCCGCCCAGGACTGAGGTTCGGCCCTGCCCTCTGCAGGGGACTTGCGAATACGAACCTCCCTCATTCGTATCTGAGGCCGGCGGATACGAATATGGATCGAGGCACGGTGGGTGAGGAATCTGGGAGTCTGATTCATATCGGCCGTATTTGTGCGTTCGTACGGGGCATAGTAGTTTGTGCGCCGATTCATTAGGTATGAGTGTCTCTGAAGAGGGTTACGCACGAGGGGTATATCCTAGATAATGATATATGATGGCGACCTCGCTGCTTTGCGAACAAATAATCGAGAGGTGGAATTCTGTGTTTTAGAACCAACTGATATCGAGCAGAAGGATTCCCAGAACTCGACGAAAAGGCTGCTTCGCAGGTCGTGGGCTCTCGTCTCCCTTGTTATCCTCGTCGTCTGTGTTATGACTACGGCAGCTTGGGAAATAATAAAATTTTATAAAATCATAGTAGATTCGTAGCATTGAAGTATTGACATGATGTTTTGCTTAATAAAGCTAAGCGTCCCTCCATCCTGTAATAAAACCCTATCAATAGGGAACAAAAGATACCAACTATGCCATACTACGTAGTACATACGATAGTACTTTTTATATGCCTAAATTATAACGGATTTAACATATATGTGTAATTAAAGTATATAGTAGAAGGCTTTACGTTCGAAAGGGTACTTAATATAGGTATATCTCAACATTTAAATATTAGATCAACGCTTTTCATGTGAGAATGATTGGGAGACGACGAATCAATACCTGTACGCGGTATCCCCTAAGAACTTTTACATTCTTTTAGAAAGCCTGCCAAGCCGAAATCAAGTCCTTACGACTATAAAATAATTGAACCCTGTGTTGAACTGCGTTGGATATTCTTAGCTTTAAAGTATTTTTTTACTACACCTTTTAGGAATACCATTCACCTTCGACCTCCACTTGCGTACTTTAAGATTATCTAAATATATACCTACGACTAAAAGAAATACTTAACAAAGGATGCAAAGGGGGAAAAGGCAGATTTTAATATATAAAGAAGAAGAGGAAGAAGGAAAATAATGTCTTCTAACGACTGACACAAAAGTCGATAAGAGAGGTTACGATCAAGAGCAGCCGCTGACTAGTACAAGGCTTTAAATAATTGAATAAATAGCCGCTAACAGCGTAAAGCGCTTGTCCTAGAATAGACAGCTTAAGGCGACTCTATTTATCAAGGCACCTTTTGATAACGTGCTCGCCTAAGACCTACAAAGAACAACTATCGATTGAAGTATAGGTTAGACTCCTGTTTAAGGAATTAAGAATCAAATAGCACTAGGCCAAATAGTAAAGACACAAGCAGTTTCTATTTCAGTTTCTCATTATATATTAAAGTATAGTATATTGTTTCTCGCTAACACTATATAGTTAAGAATTCATAAGGCACGCTGAAAGGAAATGAAAGGGGAAAAAGGGGAAAAAAGCCTATACACATCTTAAATCCGTTATCATTTAGCTGTTTATAAAGTAAGAGACTTAAGATTCTCCTTTCCCAACCCTAAGCTCGCTTCCTTCTATACCCAAACTAGCCTTCCTGCACTCTGATACTGCGCGTTCCATCATCTTCAACACATATCTTCTCTGCCAGTTCAATCTAAATATCAGATGCGGACGACTTCGACTTAGACCAAACGTTGTACTCAGAGTATCAGGTTCTTGATTGCCATGTACGTGCGCAAGAAGTATAGCTAGAATTGCATTGAAAGGAAGAGGTTAACAGCTGGCCATGATGACATCAAGCTCGCGGCTTGGTGGTGTCTGACCACGAGAATTTAGAGCCTGTAGTTTGGTAGAGGCACGGACCACCATGGAAGCGGCCGGCAGATCAGCGGGAACAGAATAGTGTATGGCCGAGTCTGATTAACTTCCCTGAGCCTATTTAATGCCATCGAATCAAAATAGATATATTCCCGGTTGTGTATACTATCCAGTGTGGGATTGGTTGATGATGGCGGGGTATATTGCTTTGGGAAAGTCACTGGATCAACAGCCGGTGCATGTGATTCGGCAACATGGCAGATGGCTCAGTTGAGCAGACACAACACACACCTCCGTCGCAGCATATACATCTGAGGTTCTCTCCGGGCTCAAATCGCTGCACACCTCCACTTAGGAATTCCATCTGCTCTTGGCAGCATGGGGCTTCCTGCGAAGAAGATTTATGTAGGAACTGAGAGATGTGGATTGTGCCGTTGGCAGCTTCTGGGAGTAGCGAGTCAGGCCTCACGTCATGGGGTCTCGATTCTCGGGCCGGTATAAATTAAATTTATTATCCAGTTGCTCTTCATTTTTGATTCCTCGAAAGCAATCTGCTTGGAACCAAACGATTCAAAAACCATCGCATTCACCAGGCCTACTAACTGACCAGTCAGACATCCACGACCAGCCAATGATGTCAGATTAACTGGTCATCGCCAAAACCACCCAGTTACTACCTGCCACTACAAGCAAAGGTTCCGCGCCCAAACAACCCACCCGACCGCCTGTTGCTTTCACGCCTGGTGCTACGAGATCCTCATCCAGCCGAACGCTGCACCGAGTCCGAATATGTAGGCGTTCTCAAATACTGTCGTCAAGCTCAATAGTGTTGGAAAGTAGACACCTGCATCGTCAGCAGATCGAGTTTACAAGCAATGAAACGCCTTGCGTGCCTGCAGACAGCCATCAACCACTTTGTAAGATGTTACGTTTGCCTGTAGGGCTTAGAAACATGGTCTGGAACTACATTGGTCTGAAGGCTGCTTTCAGCGCTACTGTCTTAGTCACATAGGAAACAAGACGCCTACTCCACGCCCTCAACTGCTCAAGCTATCAAACTGTATCCTTGACCCAAGGCTCTTGTATATTTATCAAGATGCTGACTGTCTTTGCTACCTGATATATATAGATTCTAGCCGATGGTGCTTGCCCCGAGGCCATTTCCAGTGTTGTTATCTACCTCACTTTTGGCATGGTCTACGGTGGAATCTGCGCAGTCAAGTTATATAGTAGCAACTGGGACACAAGCTGGTTTGGTGTTCCTAACTCGGGTTGTACCTGGTATGTATGTATTCGTAGACCAGGAAACACACTTGCATGCAGCTCAAATGTTAGTCGACGCCGGCTCATATTTGCCATACATAATAGCCGCAGGGTTTGTACTTTACCTTTCTGTCTAGCTTAGACGACTTTATTTTGCGGGACTAACTAGACATCTTAATTACCCTCTGCGACCCAGACAAGGAATTATTTGACTTCAACGAGACTTTAGCTGCTCTTATGAGCTGCCTAAAAGTTGGCAACCAGCATATTTTGGATACCTACCACTACTTAGCGACAATGAATATGTGAACGGTCTCACTGTCTATCTCTCTGGAAATGGAATCAGGGGAATAGAAAGCCATTTCCCGAAGACTCAGTGCTTATTGGCGCTCGCGACGGTTGCCACAAGCATTCCCATTCCACTCAAGGGAACGAATTGCGTTCGCCTGGCTGTGTATCATCAACTCTCAAATCTATGCGTTTGCGGCGCCGAGTGTGACGGTAAGTCGAGAGTGCACCCCAGTAGGGCTTATGCCTAATCTACTCTTACTGATCCCGACAACGTTTGGGAGAATCCATACGTTCGGGACCCTGCCTCAATATGTGATGAATGACAAGTGTAAATGGATCCTTCTCGACCCACCCAGATCTACTACGGGGTCCTGTTTCGAGTGGCCAAATTCCGCGGTTATCATGAGAATTGGGGCCACCCGAGACAGTAATTCTGTAGGTACTGGAAGCCCAAACCTGGAATTCACTGCCTGCGGCGCTCCTCACCTGGCTTAGGCTGGACCTAATGCGGGCCTAAAGATGTTTGTTGTTGACTTAAGCAAGCTTCGACAAGTAGAAGTCTGTCGTGTTGGTATCCGCTGTACCAGACTAAAACTAAAGTACTTTCAAACGCCAACAGCAGGCCTTGGACAGTGGCACACTACTGAATCTTCACACTACGTGTCTATATCCTCAAGCGATGGGGCAAACACAATGGGAATCCGGTTCAAGTTCTCGAGGTCTGGCGATCATCAAGTTGTCACTGACATCAGCTTTGGAGCGGACACAAGCGATAACTTCAATAGCACTTTCGCTTTGTAGAGGTAAGACTCAATCCGAGTTACATTCAAAACTGCTGACGATAGATCAGACTATCATACTGTGGTTCTCTAAGTCCGATGATGTAATTCGTCTATGGGACGGAAAAGTTTCCCCTGTTCCGAAACGGAGTTGTTGAGCTGTAAAACTAGGGGTTCCTCGACGTGGTGAGCAGAAGCTTATGCTTAGTATATGCCCGAAACAATGTACATTCGCAGTCTATGCGCTATTCTGAAGGTTTCTATTGCAAGGGGATCGTTGCAAGGGTGTTACCCAATATGAAGTTCATATCAACTCGCCGCTTTTTAGGCTAGAAATCAAGACTTTTAATATAGAGTCCCTATTAAGTGTACCTACACCAAAGACCTTAATAAAACAGACCTCTCGCGACAAACGATTGCGCTATCAAACCCTCTAATTTAACGCCGGTTGGATTAAAATCAAATCGCCCTTCAATTGAACCTTACTCGACGGTCAAGTACAATACGCACTAAGTAGGGAAATGCTAGCGAGGTGCAGAGCAGTGATTGAAGCTAGAGGGGCGTATACAGAATACTAGGGTAGAAAACAAAAGCAGCATTGCCAAGTATCTAGAGTGCACGGTCTAGAATTGTACATTATTTCGACCCTGGATGAAGCAAATTCGAATCTAACTATATATCTGAGCTCCCTAAGCAAGGTGCTCCATAGCCACTTCAGGGGCTAATTACATAAGCAGGTCCCTTGAGCCTCGGGCTCGTCACTGCGCAACAGGAGTATTATCAATGTCAAGTAATTTTTGCGTTGGTACTGGCCTAGGAAACAAAAAAGGAGAAAGATACATCTTGTACAGTACTTGATCTTGTGGGAATCTTGTCGTGCATTACATGTTTCTGTTTTTACCCCTCCTACAACCAACCGGTCTTCCCACCGTATTTTATTTTTGTCCGATCCGATTCAGGTGTACTTCTGTTGCGGCCATGAACATCTCTACACAAAGATTCATCAAGGGGAGGGGTACGGGTGACTCTCACTAACAAGTGGGCGCCCCTATCATGCCTTGTACCTCCATCTACGTCCATTTCATCGGGACCTTGTCTAGACGATTGACCTGGAGCATCACCCCCTACACCTCCGTATGCCTCAGGCTGTTTTCCAGCTACAAAGCCTGAAGCGCCATTCCATTGACTTTGAGAGTAGCTTTGCGCTGCGCTCGAGGCGGTACGTGCCGATGGGATATCAAACCTGCCGCTGGAAAAACCGCTTGTGGCTTGTGTCGGACTGGCGCGTTACGTCGAATATCGATTGTTGCTGTCTGATTAGTCTGGAATCGCACTCAATATACCTAAATCTCGATAGAATCGAATTTAGATATTTTCTAATTATTTCCGATCTCACAACTTACTTATTGTATATTTTGAGAAAAAAGCAACGGGGCGGTTTGAATGTTAGTGAGCAGATCAGAAAATATATTTCTAATGTCTTGCAGATGGCCTGAGATGAAGAGTTCAATCAAACTATAAAGCTTTTGCACAAGATTACTTGGAAAGTTTGCGGAAGGTTTGAGCTCTTAGTGGCATGCGCAAGCAATCAAATAAGTCGAGTCGGGCGGCTGTCCAACCCACGAAAACCACAATGATACGGCGAACGGGTGACCGCACTCAGCGTTGCGGCTCCACACAATCCACTGCAAATTGCCGCCAAGCAAGGACGCCACAGGTAATTGTGGACGACTCGGGACTGCCTCGGCTGGACTGACGAGACATCAGGCTCCAGCACATCGCTGCACAACGGCAGCTATGCATTAGACGCAGTAGGGATCTTCAGAGAGGTGCTATCTTGCTGGTGCATTGCGCGGTGGGTTTTGTTGTTATTGTTCGTGTCATGTGATGGTGATGGTGACGGTGACGGTGATGGTTGCGGTCATTGTTTTGTTCGCCTATACAGACCCGCCTCGACCGACCAAGAATTGAGCTGGCTCGACTCGTACCAGTGACAGCGCCCAAGTCAAGGGCATGGCACGACCCTTCGCATGCGGCTCCAAACAAGCAAATGCTCGTCGCTTGTCCCGCCTGCAATTCTAACCACAGATCATCGACGGTATGTAGCCTTGCGGGAAGTAGATACAGTACCTATCAGGGCCCTCATTCTTGGTTCCTCGGCCCTGCTTATCCTCTCCAATGGCAAGTCGCGCACTCCAGCACACTGACCTCATGCGGGGACTGCCATGGCGCCGTCTGCTCGGCGAAAAGTCAACCAATGCTGGTACCTACTTATGTATAAGTAATAAATATAGTAAACAACCTTTCACAAGCGAGCGCTCGAGCCAATGATCGTCAAGCGAGAGGTTGCATTGGCACACCCGGTGTGCGGCCAACAATCTGCATATCGACCTCGAGATGCCGATCACTAGAAAGAACCTCGCAGGCCGATGCGCAAAGGGCCTGCGGACATGACTCTGCGCCTCCACGAGCAGTTGAATCGTCTAATTACCTGGATGTCGAACCTTTCCGCCGGAAGAGAGAGCTAACATTACCCGGCACAATGCAACGGCCGAGGGGCTGGGATGCTGGGTAAAGACTTTGAAGCGATGGTTAAGTAAGGTAGGCGGTCATGTATAACCCTTCTCCCACATGCCAATTCCCCCGACCGCCTCTCCTCCCTCTCTCCCCGTCTTCTCCTCTTTCTCTCCGCTTTCTCCATACTCTCCAGCCCTCTCCTCTCTCTGCAATCCTCTCCACCCTCTCCTTCTACCTAACTGTAGCAGTCTGGCAAAGACTGGCACTGCCAGCAACAGCATCCTCATCTCGAGCTTCCCTCCCCTCAGACATCAATCATGGGTGAGCTACCTGGAGAAAGAGCTGGTGGCGCGTCTACTTTCAAGACCTTTGCAGGCCTCATGGGCCGCCCGCTGGGGCTTCTGATATCGACTATCGCGACCACCGGGTTTTTGCTCTTCGGTTACGACCAAGGCATCATGTCTGGCATCATCTCGGCCGACCCATTCAACGAATACTTCCCAGAAACCAAAGACGACTCCGTCTATCAAGGATTCGTCACGGCTATCTACGAGGTTGGGTGTTTACTTGGAGCCGTTTTCATATTGGCTTTCGGAGACCGAACTGGCCGCCGGAGAGCTGTGCGTACATGTTCTGCGGCTCCAACTCGGGCTAATGGTGTGTAGATGATTCTCGGTGGGATAATCATGATCATCGGGGTCATCATCCAAGTCAGCGCTATCAAAGGCCACCACGCCACAGCTCAGTTTATCATCGGCCGAACCATCACCGGCTTCGGTAACGGCATCAACACATCGACAATCCCAACCTACCAGGCCGAGTGCAGCCGCAGCACCAACCGCGGTCTGCTCATTTGTATTGAAGGCGGTGTGATCGCGTTCGGGACCATGATTGCGTACTGGATCGACTACGGCGCATCTTACGGCCCCGACGATCTGACCTGGCGCTTCCCCATCGTCTTCCAAGTCATCTTCGGCTTCATCCTGATCGGCGGAACCTGTGTCCTGCCCGAGTCCCCCAGATGGCTCGTGACCAAAGACCGTCACGAAGACGCTATCGACGTGATCGCCGCCCTCAGCGGCCTCGAAACTACCGACACTGAAGTCAGGTTCCAGCACTCCCTCATCGTGGACAGCATCAAGGCCTCGGGCCACGCTGGGAGCACCGTCCCCTTCTCGGCGCTCTTGACTGGCGGGAAGACCCAACACTTCCGCCGTGTCCTCCTCGGAGCCTCTTCGCAATTCTTCCAACAACTCGGTGGTTGCAACGCAGTGATCTACTACTTCCCCATCTTGTTCAGATCAGCGATCGGCACCTCCCACAACCTGGCCCTGTTGCTCGGGGGCGTAAACATGATCGTCTACTCCATCTCCGCCACCGTCTCCTGGTTCATCATCGAGCGAGCCGGCCGCCGCAATCTCTTCCTCTACGGCACCGTTGGGCAGCTACTATCCATGGTCCTCATCTTCACCTGTCTCATTCCGAAGGATGGGAAAGGCCCCTCGGCCAAAGGAGCCGGTGTGGGATTGTTCACCTACATCATGTTCTTCGGCGCCACCTGGCTGCCTCTCCCCTGGCTGTACCCCGCGGAGATCAACCCCCTCCGGACGCGTGCGAAAGCCAACGCCGTGTCCACGATCACGAACTGGACCTTTAACTTCCTCATCGTGATGGTCGTTCCCGTGATGATTGATAAAGTACGTACTTCTCATCCCGCACCCAGAATCGTCATCGATCTGGCACCCTTCCAAAATGTTGAAAAGGAGACTTCTGCTAACACGCTTTCCTTTCACCAGATCAAATGGGGCACCTACCTCTTCTTCGCAGCTACCAACGCATGTTTTATACCGGTCATCTACATCTTCTACCCAGAGACCAAAAAGCGTTCCCTGGAAGAGATCGACCTGATCTTCGCCAAGGGCTACCTGGAGAATATCAGCTACGTCAAGGCCAGCTACGAGATGCCCTTCCTAACGGACCGCGAGGTTGA
This sequence comes from Diplocarpon mali, assembly GCA_024741835.1. Lineage (NCBI taxonomy): Eukaryota > Fungi > Ascomycota > Leotiomycetes > Helotiales > Drepanopezizaceae > Diplocarpon > Diplocarpon mali. The sequence continues at coordinate 67,084 of JAENRP010000051.1, read as the reverse complement.
GCAGATGGCGCGGCATTACGGCTTTGTGGACAGCGACGACGAGAAGAAGATCGACGGCGATGCCAGCGGCGACGAGAAGCCTGCCACAGTGAGGGAGAGACCGGCTACGGCGAGCAGGGGGGGGCCGGAGCCGGATGCTGAGGATGGGGGAATAAGAAACGATTAGATGGCTTGATGCTCTGATGCTCCTCGGTATGTAATACGCCGCTGCGCGCATGCGGCGACGTATCAATACACTTCAGAGCCGCTGCTGCGTGTCAGGTGACGCTGGCGTATCGCGCACTACTCGCTGTGCATTTAGGAAGCGTAACGGAGCACGCGTGAATACTAAAAATTCCCGCGCAAAGGTTTTTCTCATGATCTAAGTGACGGGATACATATATCACGCCCTTGCTATTGAAGATTTCTTAGTTTAGACTAGACTAGACTAGATTAGACAGAGCTTAGAAAGATTACCCTTTGGAAAAACGCCGGGTGCTCGAATTCAGCGTCTTTCTTTGTAGCCCAGCAAGATTCTCTGGTTTCTCGGAGGGATGCTGTGTTTGTGTCTGCCTATGTAGCCCATGGCCTTCTCTATCTGGCGCAAGGGCGCGCGTTCGCGTTCTTATTGCCAATTCCCCTTGATTTTTTTTCATTTCCCAAGGCTTTTCTCTCTCCCTCTCTCTGATTTCTTCTGTGAGCAGTAGGTTGAAGTGTTTGCGGCAGGCGCAAGTGCCTCTTTCCCCGAGCCTTTCAATCCACGAGATCGATATGCGATAGTACTGACAATAGCGGCGGGAGATATCCTCTTTTCTTTCTGTAGAGAAGTAGTGATCAGGGCCACGTGCGAGTCATCTGACGAGAGTGAAGGATGAGAGTGAATCTTGAGTGTATAAGCCCTTGGCATGGGCTTGCTCGAGTACTAACTCTCTCTCTCTCTCTCTCTCTCTCTTCTCGTAACTGATCGATCAACAACAAAAATGCGAATCTTGAGATATCTCTTTCAGTGTGCACACTTTGTGATACCATTCCTTTCTTTCCTTCGTTCTTTCTTCGGGATTGACTTGATTTTATGCTACTCGGTGTTGGTGCTTCTCGAATGAAGTCACTCGGATACCAGTGAGGAAAAGCAAGCGAATTATTCTGCATGGCGAGATTCATCAGGTAGCGTAAGGACATAAATGTATATATCTCATTTTACACAGACACATATAATGGTTCCAGATTCTGTCTTATGCTGCAGAATATCGGTGTTCTAATCCGGGGCATTAATTGATACTAATGCACTAGACTAGAGTTGGAAAGGACGCTGAGTTTTCATATAATTATTGACTGAAGTACCTCTTGTCTTTTTTCTACTAGAATGATTTGTGAGACTAACTCAAACCTCTGCTCGTAAATGCTAGCACCGCTTGACTACTGCTAGAGCACTCGCAGAAGACTCAAATCCAAAAACTTGAAAACGATCGCTTATCGAGTATGTAAAACACTGAACCAAATAAGATTCTCACTTTGGACACTCGCCGCGCTCGGCGCGCATATATCACGTGACTTTCTCATCAGATCCAGCTCGATGCAAAAAATTCGATCTTCACATCTATTCTATCGGAAAAATGATTTAATGTCTCTAATGAATTTCTGCAGCGTCTCGAGATCGCTCCAGCCCGTGACACACCGCGGCACGGAGATCGTTAGCCTGTTAGCCCGCCCCTGAAATAGCCGAGGTTCCCAAGCGCGCGATCCTTTCCCGCAGCTTAGCGATCCGTGAGCTGCTTGCGCATTTTCGGCGGCGTATTAAAGCGCCTCGGACATCCTCAGAGAGAAATGAGGGATGAGAGGTTCGAAATCCAATGCTGAGTTTGATATTCCCCCGCCCAGTGCGATAGCAGGTGAATCGGTTCACTGGCAGCTTTGGCAAGTTTGCCTTTAAGCTGATGCGGCTTGCAAGGAGTAAGAAATTATCAAGGGATGCTCAGCGACATCCAATTGTGCAGAGAAAATTCATGCGGTCATGTTTCGCTCGACGGTGTTCTTCTGCAGTAGCTTCGGTTATTACCTGCTACAAGGACAGAGCAAGATCTCACTGATGCTTGTCTCGCGACGAGGTATGATGCCTGCAGCCTCCTGGCACCTAGTAGGGACAAGAGATCCTGACCTGTCCATTGTTTCTGGTATCTACCAATACGCATTGGCAAGAGCTTGTTACCAAGCATCAAAACTATCACTGCAGATCTGCTAGCGGTAGTCAAGAAACGTGTTCGCTGAGAGGTTCTTTAGAAGCATATGGATTTAAGTAAGAAGGCTAGAATATGTATGATTCTAGCTCGCGGATTTGATGTCCTTCCACAGCAGTAGATTGGCTACCCTTTAGTTGATAATCGACTTTCTTATTGACTCATCCCAATTATCTTAATCAGGATCAGCCGAAATCCTCACGGCCAAACGTGTCTTCTCCCTGCTCACTCACGGTAACAGCTCTCCGACTTTAACGAACGAGATGGACTTCGTGAGGAAATCGTCGAAACCGATTGTAACAGTCTTGTCTCTATCTCTTCCACTCGCAAGTCCGGTCAAAGCAACAATATACGTTCTATTATTTTGGTTGCCGCTTTTTGCTTGACGATTGGTTTTTCCTAGACGCCGCTGGTAGGGTGGTCGGTGGTGGAGACCGTAGAAACATGGCGTGGATTTGAGCTTTGAGAGCATTCCCGCTCAAAAAATCGGGAGGCTCTCGTGGCGTTGAGTCCTTCTATAACCGGCATCGATATATCCATGAAAATAACATCGAATTGACCCTCGGGCCCGGCGCTACGCACGGTTTCAACGGTTTCAACACCATTATGTATTTTAAAAATTACGTCGGATTGGCGTTTCATTAGGTAGAGCTATAGGAGTTGCAGATTGAGAACTTTTTCATCCATGGCTATAATTTGTCGCGGTACGAGTGGCTCCGATCGTCCAATAAAGATTGGTGGCTCGAATGAAGTTTGGGGCGTGAGTAGGGAGGTAGTAGAATGATATTGTGGTATTTTGAGGTTTAACTTCATGGCTGAGCCTACAATGGTTTTGAGCTGGTGATTATCTTGATGCTGGCGGTATTCATTATTGGTATCCGTTCGAATGGAGACACTTGGCATGGTAAATCTAGGCTTAGGTATATACGGAATCTTCCGAAGGCGGAAATGCGTAGTCAGTCACAATTAGTCCATTCAAGACCAATCTGTCTTCAAGAGAACTCATAGGTGTCTGACTGGATTGGTTTAACCGAACGTCGTTGTCATTATATCCTTCCATGAGCCGAGGATCCCTGTTCAGGAGAGCTAGTAGGCATCTAGTAAGTTTGGATGGACCAATCGGTTGACATATATCTCCCATGACGAAACATTTTTCTTTTAGTCCTCTCTTATGCACTGGTAGCTTGACTTCAATCTCAGTACCTTTGCCAAGATCACTGCTAGTTGTGATCTTACCACCATGTCTGTTGACAATATTCTAGCTTAGTAGCGTTAGTCATGATTTGTTCCGCAGTTGATTTGCGGATGGTTAGTTTAACTCACACGATAGAAAGTCCAAGACCTACACCCGAAGCAAATGTGTCTTCTTGGGTATACGGGTAGTAAAGCTTCCGATCAACGTACTCTGGAAACATTTCTCTGCTGGTGTCTCGAATGGGTAGGGTCACGGTGCGGCCTGAAGTTGTCATAGGCTCCTCTTGAGAGGTGTCATTCATTCGCAGCTGTATTAAAATGGAGCCCGAATCTGTGTATTTTTGATAACTGCCAAGTATGTTCATCACGATCAGTCGCAGTGCACCTGTTGATCTTTAGCAATTTATCCTTACTTCCTAGATCATCATACCTGGTTGAACTTCATAATCCCAGTCTCTATTCTCAATATCCAGGATAAATTCTACTAACTTGCGTTTAATACCGGTCGGCGGTGATATCCCCAGGTGAGATGAGGCATTTGAAAGACACGAGGGTTTTCGTAGGCCACGATACTCATCTACAGCAACCATGCCATTCACAATATCTTCGCACAACACTGTGAGGCTCGTCGCTTCGCAAAGCTCATTTAATATGGTGCCTAGAACTAAGTGATCAACATCTAAGCCATCAAATTCAAAAGATAGACCCACCCTGTTTATTTGGAGCGTTCTCAAACGACTTAATCTTGCTATTATTGAGGACATCATTTATTGTATCCGGAATATAAATCAGCCATGTCGCAATATGAATGAGCACATTGGCGTACCAAAAGTGTCCCACTGCAGCTTTGAATTTTTGATACCAATTCAAGCTGGGGCCCATTAGCAGACTCACGTAGAAACTCTGCACTTGCAAGCATACCATGCAACGGACGTCGGAATTCTCCTACCACAGTCAATTATTGGCTCTTCATCACAGGATGCAAGCTTACGGTAAACGCTGCTGAAAAAGTCCGATTTAATCTTGATTGATAAGATAGCATCTTTTTGGCTGATCTCTATCATGATAGAGCATGTGAAAGTGGACATGAAGGCAATTCCGGAATCGATTGTGAAAACAGGGTAGGTAGTTCGACTCCAAACAAAGCATTCCGAGTACCAGCGATCTACCGGATGTCAAAGATGAGACAAACTAAAGATTCTTTCTCGCACCTCCACCAGCATCCCACATCGGAAGAAACATGATTTTTCTGCCCTCGAGAAAGATACGAGATAGCCTGTCAGCCTCGGCAGACAATAGTAATTTCAAGTTTTTGTCCACTTCCGGAAGGGCTTATTGAAAGTGTCTATTCCAAACAGATCATCTGTTCTACTGATGTAAAATAGCCAGCTTGGTCAATGTATCAGACGTTTCCGTTTGGATAAGACTTTTCCAAAGTGTGAAGCGATTTGGTTTCAAGATTTCGGTGTCCTAGATCCAGAGTCGTGATCTTTCCAAAATATGTTGCAAGAACCTTGTATTTCTTGAAGAACTTCAGGGCCACATTGGTATCTTCTGTATAGTCAACGGCCGCGCCTAGAAAAATCACACCTATGTGCGAGAGTTCCAAAGATTCTCTAAGAATATTAGACACATTATTGAGAGTGATGCGAATCTTATTGAGTGTAGTCTCAGCAGGCTCCGTGTCAGAATGTTTAATACAATGCTCCGATTTCGTATCCGAGAGGCGAGAGGGAATCTCCAAGTGAAGATGGTGCTACACTTCCGTTCTCGTGCCTAACTTAAGTCACAGCCAAGGATCTCGTAATTTCTTGAGTACGAGGAGCTGCCCGACGGCGCTCAGTAGAATCCCGCTTGGTCTCCTAAATCGAAAGACTCGGAGTCGGTCACTGCCCTCAAACAAGATCTGCGAAAAGGGGCAGCTAAGAAAAACGAAAGGTCACAGAGCTAACCTTTAACATGCAGGGAGATTACTTAAACCAAGCAGCTGAACTGACCACTTACCTCATAATGTTGGTAGCTTGAAGGTGCATGTCTGAATTCGAATTAGTACTGTGCTTTGTATCTGTAAGAAAAAAGCCACATAAACTGCTTTTCTTGGTCACTGAGACCGCCCAGGCGAGACTGATCGTCAAAGATGAACAATGATCCAATGCTCACGCGGTTCTTCGTGGTGATGGGGGTTCCAGCATTAAACCGAAAGTTGGCAATTTCGACATCGATGACTTGCAGGTCGCAGAATCGCTCATCTTTGGAAAGATTAGGGATAATAGAGAGGAGATATTTTTCCTTGTCCAAGTCGAGGTTGATCGTATTCTATGTTTACTTGATAGCATGGGTAGCAATCCTCGGGCCGAAGATGTCGCTTACTTAGCAAAGGCTCCTCGGGACTTGAACCATAGAACAGCCTGCAAGATCGTTAAAACCATAATGTCCTTTAGAATATGGAGTATTAATATGGCTGCTATTCATCGATAGTGGGTTGCTTCAAAATGAACAACGCATTCATGAGAGTAGCAGGTCTGCCTACCAAACCAATCGTTCATCTCTATCATTGGGCTCTTTTTATCAGTCTCGTGGGCGGCTCCGGCCAAGAGGTACTGTGTGCCTTGAGATTATTAGATTCTGTATCATCGAAAACTCAGCAGGATCATTACCTGGATCACTCAAGCTACACCTCGTAAGCAACATTTAACATTAAGATGGGAAAGAGCTAGTCAGAGGCGATGTGTTTTTGTGGATTAAATAATTAGAATTAGTCCATCTGTTTCTCGGAGTAGCGGGAAAAAAGACGACTTACTTTATCAATTCTTGAGCCTTCTGACTATCTTTCACATTGTTACTAGGAAACGGCCCATAGGGTGAAGGGGGCTGCCGAATCATCATGAGTACCCCCATATTTACTCGAATTTTCAAGGTTCTGTTATGACAATCCCCTTCAGCCCGCTTCTTACGACGAAAAATATGCTGTCTGATCTCTGAAGTATGGTCAATAAAGATAGACATACTGTATAGATAACCAATAGATCTCGGAGAGCTTGTGTAAACCGCCGACACATTGAAGATGAAGAGAAGTGAGGTCGCAGGAAGCCATAGCACTAAGAAGAAAAAAAAGTCGAGAGATCGAGGTCTGATAGAACGTGAATGGTCATGAGTGGGGTGTAAAGTAGTGTGGCTCAGTGATGGTCAACGGTGTCTTAATTTGAATAAGCCAAGTTCTGGAGACTCGACTCGACAGCTGCGACGAACGCTTTTGTGCGGGTTTCTTTTCTAGAACAAGTCAGCTGATGAAACTTGGACTTTGGTGGGGTCTAATTTCATTTTCGCATCATTTCCCACTATTGCCGTAAAGTGTATGCCCTTCGGATGTTTGGTGGTTTGCTAACAGGTCCCGCCAATTCTCAAGTTTGGAAGTACCTTGTGGGACAGCGGTGCCGTTCGGAAGATGGTCAAGAAAAGGAGTTCATTGGCTCTACTATGGGATAAAAAGTCAACAAACTGAGCTCAGGGGGCTGAGAAGCAAGCGAGGCGGGCTGTAAGCGACGGAACGAAGACGAATAGGGGGTAAGTATGTAAAGAGTGAAAAATGCAAGCGGACCAAGGAACCGGTGCCTAGGTAAGTGGGATGTGAGAAGCTGAGTTGTATGGAAGATATCGTCAGACGCAGTGACTCTGGTGAGCATGTCAATAGCCGCTCGGCATAATAAGCGAAAATACATGGAAAGGAAGTAACGCCCAGAAGAGAAGTAAAGGCGAGACCCAATACCTTACGTATGGTACTAGGTATTCATACATACGCCTGCCGCTACGACGAACAACACCTTCGCTATTTTGGGCCATCACAAAGGGCTTCTAAGGCTTTGCTTATACAAGATTGAATGTAGCAGCTGGTCCTGGGACACAGCTCAGCTGAGCGAGAACCTGATGCCACCGATTAACACGACTTCTTTACTGTTGCTAGAATCTTCATCCGTTGCACTCGTGACGACTTATTACTGAACTTCCAGAATGCATTGCCCGTCTCGGAAAGGGCTCGCTGTCAATGAGCCTGCTATTGAATATATAGAGCAATCCTAGTCAAGATATTTTTGATCATGCATTTCTCCAGCGGTCTTTAGAGGACTACTCACCTTAGGGATACATCTGTCATACCATCGCCGTACAATTAGCTATCAGGTGCGAAAGCGTCTGGAAAATAAACAGCCCCTCAAACTCGGAAGCGGAGTATATTGGTATGTATACTCGTACTGCCAATGAATCTGCAACAAAAGTACGCCACGATGTCATTGCAGAAGCCTGGGCTTACTCATATTTTTCGGAGACATTATGAAAGTGAATATACGGCCTTCATTAGCCACTATTGAATTTTCTGGAAGATCTTACTTATTTATCCTTCGAAGCCTCGAGCGAGAGGCCATGCAGCCACCATGGCAGCAAGCAGCAGCATCATTAGTTCGGGGTACAAAGAGATTGTTTAGCGGAGGATAAGCAGTGCAACTGCAGCTCAAAAAATGCCGTGGTTTTCAATCACTATAACGTGAAAAGCCTGCCCAAAAGGAGTGTTGAGAGAAATGTCTAGCCCTGTGGTATTGTGTTTCATAAAGAAGAAAAGTGCTGAATCGCTAGTAGTTACACAATGAGTTGTACAATCCGCGATTGGTAACGGCGCAAGCATAATATGTCAGACTTAGCTTGACGGTTTGTATCCAGAAGCCCGCTTCAAGACAAATAGGCGGGATACCTTGACCACAGATTCGGCCTCCAAACGGGGTTCTTCTTCAGTTCCAACTTTAGATACACCCGACACCAATACGTAGCAAATCTCTTCCGCAGCGCCACAGGGCTAGGATTCGAATGGAACTTGGTCGCATTGGTCTTCCGGATTAGTGACTGCAGAGCTCGAGGCCATGTAGAACTTCTTGTTCGTTCCGTATGTACACCCTCCAATCCCGCAACTTCTAGTGATGCCCCTCTCCATGACCGGCCCCGTGTCCGTGATCATCGCTTAAGAAGAAGTACTCGTATCCGCAATACGCTGCAAATGCCACCGTAGCGATGCCCAAACCCGGGAAACTACCCTTAAATCGATTGGCGCGTGTAAATGGCCCAGTGTATCTCCATGCCTCACTATTAACTTTGGTCAGACGCTGACCATGAAGTTCTTGAATCCATCTCTCAAGACCACACGTACGCTCTTGCCCATGGATCGTTCTTTGGTGCGCCAGCCGCCGCCACATATGCTTTCGGGTCGAAGCCCGTGAGGTTTGGTCGAGGAGAAGCTCTCCGTACACTGCCGATTATCGTCAGCTGTGTCAATCGTTGTCATTTATACTCGATCCGAGAATTTTCACCTTGTGAGACGCATTTTGGCAGTTGATACTGCTAACAAGCCTGTGATTTGGTGTGAAAGGACCAGAGCTCTCCAATAATTCGAGGTCGTGGCCAAGTCTTGGCATTTCAAGGCTTGATTAGTAAGCGAGTTTACGACCCGCCATCTGAACAGCCAGCTCAGCCCTGCTTCAGCATATTCTCATAGCACAGCAAGCAGCAGAGAGCCGAACCGCGAGAGCGCGATTATCTTTCTCCCATATCAATCTACGTGACGCAGCACCCAGCCCTTCTACTTCAGACCTGTTCACATCCTCCCCGAGTTGCGCGATACGCTGCGCCCATGAAAACTGTACAGATCCCTCGACCTTTTTCGACCAGCATACATTACACAGAGCATCAAAATGCCTCCAGCGATGCAGCGCTTCGGCAATGCCAATAATAATCTTGCTTCCCATTATCAGCAGTACTCTTCGCATTCACAGGCGCATACCGCCGGCTTGATTCCTCCTTCCTCTCTCGCATCCAACCCCGGGTTCATGAACACGAATTCTATGAGCAATCCTTTCGCGGTTAACGGGAATGCTTTGAGCCTCACTGGAGGCTTTGGAGGCTCCGGGTTGGGCATGCCTGGGGGGACTGGTTTGGCTAGTCAAGCTGCACAAATGAGCTTTGCGGCTGCGAATCACCAAGGACATAATGGCATCGACCACAACACAAGAGCTGCTGCGAACAAAAACAGGATACGAGACGTGTGGGCAAGCAATTTGAATGAGGAGATAGCTATACTGAGATGTCTTGTCGACAAGTACCCGTACATCGCAATGGTAAGAGGAAAGGTTACAAGGAATTTACGGAATGATCTGACATGAAGTCAGGATACTGAATTCCCTGGACTCGTCGCACGACCTATGGGTGCCTTCAATGGGAAAAGCGATTATCATTACCAGTGTCTGCGGTGTAATGTCGATCTACTCAAGATACTTCAATTGGGCATAAGCGTGTTCACGGAAGACGGCGAGTCCCCGCCACAGCAAATGACGGCTGCAGACTTGGGACTCGATGTAACGCAAGAGGAGACGAGGAAATATGCGAATGTTGTGATAAATATACCTAGTACTTGGCAGTTCAACTTCAGATTTTCTCTCGAAGAGGATATGTACTCGGAGGTATCGATCGACGCGTTGAGAATGGCTGGTGTGGATTTTCCGAGATTGCAGAACGAAGGAATCCTTCCGGAAGTTTTTGGAGCACTGCTCATGACTTCTGGCCTTGTCTGCGATGAAGACGTACATTGGGTGTCGTTCCATGGTGGCTATGATTTCGGATACCTGACGAAGCTTCTCCATGTCAATCCTCTCCCTGACGACGAATTCGAATTCGAAAGGTATATGAAGAAATACTTCCCAAGCATATATGACATCAAGTTCCTGATGAAGTACGCTATCCGACAACACACAATGGGCCATGCCACTCCATTAGATGCGCAGAGCTCTGAGGTGCTGGCAAAATTTGAGCTGAAATCGGGATTAGAGAATCTGGCCGAAACCCTGAAGATCAAGAGGCTAGGCGTTGCGCATCAAGCCGGCTCAGATTCGCTGTTGACTGGGAAGGTGTTTTTCAAAATGAGGGAGCGTATTTTCAACGGCGAGCTTAGTGAAGAGCACAATGGAAAGGTGTGGGGTCTTGGATTCCCTGAGTATCCAAGTTCCAGCTCACATAATACCATTCATTCCGCGCCCCAAAGCTACCAGCAGCAAGAGAACGTTACGCCTGGCCAGAACGGGTACACGAATGGGACACCTAGCACACCAAATACTGGAAATGCCAGACTCGACAGCACGCCGCAAAATAATGGTAATGGTGGTCAAATGGGACCTCAGACCCCAGGCGGTACCGGTGGTGTGTTTGGAGCTTTCCAGTACAACAGGTGATGAAAGACATTGCTGGTAAGTCGCAGGAACAAAAAAAAAAGGATCGCAGTTCGAGACATGTGGGTAAGGTCTTGATCGGAGTTCAGCAAGGCGTAGCCGATTGATTGATATGGAGGAGTTCAATGGCGGTAGCTTTGTTATTGTATATTACGGGTGGAATAGATATGAAGTGCGTTGCCTGGAACCCGTTGCTGTACACTTCCACAACGACTATGCTCTGGACTGATTGATATGGTATGAAGAGTTTAAGCCACACCTTTGGCTTGCGCCACAATCGAGATTTGTAATGCGGGGTAAAAGTCATGGGAACCTCTCTCGAATCAAGAGTAAAACTCAAGAGATGACTGAGCTTTGAGACGAAAATATGCATGACAGACATGTCCAAGCTGAACAGAGATATAAGTTTCTCCTGCTTAGTCGCATGTCAAACATACATCACATTAGCGCGTGTACAGGGGGAGCTTTTCGGTTGGTTTGCGGGGTTAGACATAATTCCATGTGGTGTTTATTTGGCCTGCAACGAAGTACATGGGCATTAGTATGATGCAATCCCATGTATGGTGAGTAACCGAGCTCAAGCTTCCCTCGCTTGTTCATTCTTCCTCTTCTTTACATATTCTCTCTGATCCATTTCATCACACGCTCTCTGCTTCTTAAACACCGAAAGAGATACTCTTCACACACCGGAATCTTTTTTGGAACCAGTGCGACCATAAACACACACAATGCCCAACCCCCGCGTTCTCCTCCTGGGCGGCCACGGTAAGGTCTCCCTACTCCTCACACCAAAGCTGATTCAACGCTCCTGGGACGTGGTATCCGTGATCCGGAATCCAGAGCAGACGGCGGCTATTCAAGAGGCGGGTAGTCATGGGCCTGGGACGATTGAGGTGCTGATTGAGAGTTTGGGAGATGTGAAGAGTGAGGGAGACGCGAAGAAGATTCTGGAGAAGGCGAGGCCGGATTGGGTTGTTTGGAGTGCCGGTATGTTTCTCTTCTGATTGTTTCACTTTCTTTGGGTTTGGTTTGATTTGATTTGGATTTTGGACTTCGGTTCTGAGTTTTGTTTGGAATTTTGAGTTATTGTCCTGATCCCGTTCGGGTCAAAGGTCTGCTGGGTATTTGACTCTTGATTGGATATATCGGACAGATGCAACGGACAGATTCTAATTACCGGGAAAGGCGCTGGTGGCAAAGGCGGCAAAGAGACAACATATGCTATCGATCGCGACGCTTGCATCCACTTCATTCGGTCCTCCCTCTCAACTCCAAGTATATCAAAATTTCTGCTTGTCTCCGCGCTCTCCATCCGCCGCGAGCGAGCCGCTTGGGTATGTAAAAGATCTCAGCTCTTACTCGCCGTTCCTGTATCGTCTTACTTTAACCTCCAAGCCACATGTCTATTTTTCAATGACCCCCTGGTAGATCTCTGATTTTTAAGCGTTCCAGATATGTAGCTAATCTCAATGAAGTGGGACGATAACTCCTGGGCCACAGTCCGCAAAATTAACGAAGAAATAATGCCGGACTAGTAAGTCAAGCGGACGGTGATACTTATTGTTTATCAGCTGTCTCACGGGTAGACCTAAGGCTGCTCTCGAGACATACACAATTGAAAAATCACTGACTTTCTGGCCTTTCAGCTACAAAGCTAAACTAGCAGCCGACGAAGTAATTACTGTCTTAGGCGAGGAAAAGAAGGGCTTCGGATATGTGGTGCTCAGACCAGGGACTCTGAGTGATAAACCCGAGAGCGGAAAAGTCATTATTGGTAAGACGCCGGCTGAAGGACAGGTCTCGAGGGGTGATGTTGCGGAGGTGGCAGCGAGGCTTCTTGAAAAAGAGGGCGCGAGGGGATGGTTCGACTTGTTGGGTGGAAAAGAAGAGATCGGGAGTGAGATAGAGAGGGTCATTGGGGAAAAGGTAGATACCAGAGAGGGGGAGAGCTTGGAGGTTATGAGGAAGAATTTGAAATTGTGAGTGGGTAGCGTTTGGTATATTCTATCCGAGAGAGGAAACCAAATCTGCGCTTTTGTTTTTAATGCAAAAAGAAACTATATGAAGGTTGGACCCGATACTCAAAGCAAAGGCCTTCCTATTCTCGCCTATGCTCGAGTGTGTCAGTCTCTCGGACAAAACGACCCCACATTTCTTTGGGCAGATCAGCGCTCTCGACGCGTTTATAAACAACTAAAACATCTGCTCGAGATAATACCAAATTCGGCAGAGAACAGGTTCCGAATCTTAGATTGTTGCATTTTGGATGTCGTTTGTTGACAACGTCAACCTCGGCCCGCTTCATCATATTGTTCGGCAAGCAATTGTCCATAATCTCATGAATCTCCAGTCATGCAGGATTCCTCCGGTATCTCGATACTGGCAGGCCACTTTTGCCTCTGTTTTTGCTCATCCGGTAGATGTGGCTCTAAAATCGTGAGAGCTCGTCATGGATAGCTGGATTTCTAGGCTTCTCGAATATTTGAGGCATATTTAGTCTCCGTTGTATATGTCACACAGGTAGAGAATCGCTTCATATTTTCCCTGGTGTAAGGGTGATTCTGGGGTCGATCCACTTGGCAATCGCAGGCTGTTCACAGTTGCCATGCATAAATAGTCTGAGGTAATTGAGCCTTTCATTCAGTGAGCTGGGTTTAGTGTGAAATATGCAACCAAATGTTAGACCCTCATCTCCATCAGGTATTCAAATCTCATCTGATATTTATTCTCATATTCGAATCGCTTGTTTCAAGATCTTTGCCCAAAAGCTGCCGTAATTAGCACCTAATGCTCGAGGAGCTTCCTTCACCTCGAAACTGCGCAGTTTCCCGGTGCTCGTATAATCTCAAGCATAATCGTGGATGTTGATCGAAGGTATCGTCTCAGGCAGCATCTCAACTCCACCCAACTCCGCACCCTCTCCATCCCAATCCTCAATCTCACCATCCCCCAAATGAACCTCTCCATCCGATAATTGCTCCACCGGCTCCTCGCTAGCCGGATCCCTGTACAAATTATCCCACTTGACACCGTCCGGCACCCCTATCTTCTGTCCAGAAACAACATCGCACGAATAAAACTTCAACTCCTGCAGATCAAATCTCAAAACCCTCAACGTCCGCAGCTTTGGGAAACACACAGGGACTGCCTTTCTCGCAGACCTGAGCACTTGTAGATGTAGCCTTTGGCTTGGCTGCTGTGGCTCTGTACAGCAGCGCGTGTGGTGCACTATCTCGAGAAGTGGATCATTGGCGTTGAGCGCTAGGACCATCGTCTCGAGTTTGCTGTGGATGCCAATTCGATTAATATCGAATAGCTCGGGACAAATACAATGGCTTCTTAGTCTCAGATTCTGGAGAGCCGGTAGAAGGTCTTGTCTTAGGACGGCACATATGGCATGTGGGTTGTTTTCCTTGGCTACGTACTTCGACGTCTGCCCGAACTTATCTATCGTAAGATTCGTGATCGCTCTTGGGAGCGACGCGACCAGGTTTCGAAGTATCGGTGTCCAGATGTTATCTGTTTCGGTATAATTTGCCAATCCCGAGAACAGTTCCAGATGAAAAGTCTTGAGTTTTGACATTTGTGAAAGGCTGTCCGAGAACAGGGCGAACGCGTTACACAAGTTAGTGCTCCGCGCATTGCTTTGAGCGCGGAGCTTGGCTTTATACAATGTATTATAACTATATGATTGAATTGTATAATGGTCATCTGTTCGTTGCCCGGACTCGAGGGGTATGGAGCATGAGCCGGAGATAGAGAGCTGTTTGACTCGACTTCTGATGAAGGCTTGGATGTCATTGGGGGCTATGAGGAGGCCTTCGAATTTTGCCATCGAGAGGCTGGTATTCTCCCATACAACGGATTGAGTGACGCTATACCTGCCGAAAGTCAATCTTGAGGCTGTGAGTCGTTGATTTAATGGCATGGAAAATTACCAATCTCTGAATAGCAGAATCCTGTCGACTCGACCACGAAGATAGGCGCCTCCCAGAAATTGAGCGATTTTGAGGAGTATCTCGGTAGGGAGAATATCCAGGGATGCCATCGTGTTCGGGTGACATTGATCAGGAGATCGTGAACGTCGCGCACTTCATGGTCCGGAAATCTCATTGTTCAGGTCGAGACAGTATTTTATTAGTCCCATTCCGCGGCTTTGTTACAAAAATCACTGCTTGCGGAAGTCAGGGGGGATATTCGCTTGACCAAGGACAAAGCAAGACAAATTCTCGGAAAACCAGCAACAGACATGAAGCAAAGGATGGCCACCTCGCTTGATTGTCAGATAAACAATGCTGTTTGTGAGCGGAACTGCGACGTTGAATAACTCTGAATCTTATCTTTTAAATCTCGAGCAAGGGGGCCTGGATAGCTAAGATTTAGTCGCTCAATATTCTATTCAACTTCTCGATCAATATACACATTTAAAGCCTTTCACAGCTGTATAATACGTCCCCTAAGATATCGAAATTGTAATATCTCGTAGACTCGTGAAGAATAAACACTAAATCTCAGACGAAAAATTCTAGGTGGCTTACATCGCGACTAAAATGCATTCGAAGAAGTACAGATCCGATCTGCTGGGCATATCTTCGGTTCCGAGTAGCTTGATTCCCCTGTGCCTAGGTGACTTTAGTAATCATTCGAGAAATATCTTACAAGTTTTAACTCGCAATGTCCGTACGGCACGGCTGGAGCCACAGAGGTGGTGCTATATTCTCGTCGGTTGATTTACTATAAGAAAGCAAGTTACTAACGAAGAAGTCGTGCTATCGCAGTGGTGCTCTTCGATGTCATCGTAGAAATAACAGTTCAAGATCTGACGCTACTAGAAGCCACATTTGACTATGTAGAAAACACCGTCGTGGTTACAGTTGAAGGAGGAAGTGTTCCCGAAGCAACGCCGTAGAATATACCACGGCCGTTAGTCCCTACATAAACTTTACCATAAACTGCCATATCGGCACCAACAACATTCGCGGAGGCTGCGCCAAAACCATAAGCCGCGTCGCTGATCATGAGCCAGTTTAATCCGCTGTCCTCTGATTTGAATAGGGCAGTCGTGCCGCTGATTGTGAAAAAACCGTAGATTGCGGGATATGCAGTCGGGGTGGCGCCAGCACCAAAAGCTTTAAATCTAAGTTTAGTAAGCGGCCAGAGATGTAAGCCAGAGGGGCGTACCGAAGCTCCAGCCAGCTGTTACACCACTTGCCACTTGGTTGAATGTGCTACCGAAGTTTGTGGAGTGGAAAAGACCTGCGTCAGTGGTAGCCCAGACGTCGCCAGCAATCGTCGGGTGAACGCGAATTTGATTGACTGCGGTAGAGGATCCCAGTGCACCAGCATTCGTGAAAGTAACACCGCCGTTAGACGAGACGTAGAAACTATTTACGGTGAGCAAGAGGCCACGAATTAAGCTCAGCTCTTACCTTCCAGCGGAACCTCCGTAGAAGTACGAATTGTTCCTCTTATCAGAGGAAATTGTAGCGCCCGATGGCAAACCTTGAATGGCACTGAAAGGTGCAACATTCTTTGAAACGAGGGGGCCGTTCGTAGAAGACATGAGCAAAATAGTGTCAGCATCTGCCGAATAAGCTACTTTTCCAGGGCCAGTGCTCAAAGATGCGCCATAGTAAGGTTTCCAGGATCCCCCGAAGTTGGAGGATATGGCTACTTGAATGGCGGAAGCACTCTCGCCAGACCTTACAATATTGGCTGGCTTGTTACCCGCATAGTCGAGGTCTCTGGTAGTGCCATATGTTGGATTGTGCCAAGCCTGATCTGGAGCAGTATCGAGGCTGCTGTGAGAAAAGCCTCCAATGTCTGCCACGGCGGATAGAAGAGGAGGTCCGCCAGGGACTACTATTAGGCAGAGCACGGCAGTTTCTTCAACCCCGTTTGCAACTGATTTCAATGTTACATTGTGAACAGTATCCCAGTTGAGAAGATCTTGTGATCCATATATCGTTGCCCCTGTGCCGTAAAGCCCTAAAGAAGTCAGTTGATATTTACAGTAACTTTGATAATCCTCACAGTGGTTAGAATCAAACGGATCTATGGACAGCGCCTCAACCATCCATCCTACTCTAGAAGTGAATTCTGCTGTCAAAGTCTCGTCAATAAGCCAAGGAGCATTTGTGACGTCGTATCCGTAGTAGCTGTTTGCAAGTTAATGATGTCTCAAATGAGAATATTTGTTGACAAACTAATTGATAGCGGGGTAGCCATTAAATTCCCAAATCGGCGACCAAGTGTCGCCCGAATTTGTACTTCTCCAGATAATCTCATCGGGCCACCAGCAGTTCAAAGCAGCTACCATTAAAGTTCCAGGACGCTGTAAATCAACCGCAAGCCCGCCATATCCGTAGTATGTAGAGGCCAGCGGCGTAGGGCTGATGTCGGCCCAGACGCCAGAAGTGACATTATATTTATGCAGCGTACCGTTCGTTCCATCATATGGACCAACACTGTTGGCGTAAGTGACGTATAGGGTCTTCTCACCAGGTGAGAATACTCCCTTATGCGGTATGAATCCCAGCTGAGGCTCCCCGGAGACCCAAGCCCCTTAAAAGATCAGTGAACCAATTGGAAGTCTCGAGATAGAAGAACTCACAGGTTACACCGCTATCTTCGGATTTAAATACGGATTGTCCAGCGTCGACAACGCCTGTTTGGTAAGCATTGAAAGCCTATTGTGACAAGTGAAGACTCACCTATGAAGATTCGAGGTGTAGCTGTACCCTTGGTACCAGTCGTAGTATCGAACGTAATCCAAGCTATCCCGACCGGATCTGAAGTGTACGAAGAACTTGCATCTTGAAAATATTTTCCTTGAAAAGCAATCAGTCACTAGTCTATACCCAGCGGATCTGAGATTACCTGGCCAAGTGAAAGCCTTGACTTTTGCGAAAGAAGCACCGTAATCAGAGCTTTTATAAAGACCATTGCCACTTCTTGCGCCGTAGAAGATAATATTATTAGCTTTCGGGTCGACAGCAAGGCGCTGGTGGAAAATCAATACAATCACAAGTCTTAAGCATGGGGCAGAAGTCTTACCTCGCCTATACCTCGCCCTGGCATATTCCCACCAACCTTGAAAGGCAGCTTAGTTTCGACCCAAGTATTTCCCTGATCAGTCGAACTAAGGATAGAGCCGCAGTTCGGGTCCCTGATCACAATATCAAAAAGTGTTCCTCTGAATGACAAGGAATCTGGTACCAGAAACCAGAGCATTATGATCCCTGCTCGCAGAACATTAATCATGAAAATCGCGCACCTCGTAGGGCACTACACCTCAAGAAAGTTTGACTAAAGGAGATTTTCACGAACCAATCATTAGTATACATTCCCACGGCAACATAAAGGCGATTCGTATCCACAGGATCTGTTGCCAATGCATCTATTCCCCAATAATGCCTGCATGCGTCAGCTCAGTCTTATAAAAAGATGCTATTCATCCTACCAATTTGTGGAGTTAACCCAATCCATCAACGGTGTCCATGAATCATCAGCATTGAGTCGATAGGCTCCTCCAATATCCGTTCGAGCATATGCCAGGCCCTTAGCCGAAGGATTGAAAACAATGCCTGGAATGAACCCTCCACCGCCTGGTATCTCTGTCAGTGGTAAAATATAGACCCTGATCGTTGTGCTTACCTCCAATCTTGACGTTCTTCCAAATGAAAGCCTGCGAAGCAACAGCGTCGATAGAGCTCGAAAGCAATCCGGCAACTAATAAAGCTGAGATTTGAAGAAGATACATGATGAAAGAAGGAGAAGCTTGGGGTCTCGAATCAATACCAATGAACACCGGAAATCATGGGAACTATATAATCCTTTTTTCAGCTTGGATCGAACGGCATCGGAGAATAGTCACCGCACATGGGGACACAAAGACGCGAAACCCAGTTAGTTACACTGCAGCCCTGACTCTATGTGCCTGGCTCCTTATAAAGTTCATCGAGGAGTACTGGACGGAATATGCAATGCACTCCGCATCAACGCGCATTTACGACTCTCCGGTTAGAAATTAGGTAAATATATCCTATCTAATTATGTCCTTTCGAATCCGGCAAGGAAGCTCCTCGGTCCGGACCCACTCAGTGTTGGAGATCCCTACCAAATGATGATTGGTCTAGAAACTGCGCGTAGTAGACCATAAGAGAAATGTTTCCTATGTGGATGTTGCCGGCTGCTTCGGCTAACGTGTTTACCCGGTAGCCACAACATTGGCCTCGAGGTCCGATTCAATCGCAATGTAGGAAGTTGGTATCAAGAATGATAACTTCGGCAAACGAAATGTGCATATTGAAAAGTCTCGGTACTACCGTCGGTACTACCGGGCGTAGAACCCGATTGTGCGAATAGTGGGAATATGAAAATTCCATCGTAACTTAAACTGTGCCCTTCTGTCGAAGAAGGCGCCATTGTAAGTCAGGAAAAGTCGGCAAGCCGTATCCGAACTGAATGGCTTTTTGCAAAAACCAGTCACAGTGCCAGAAGTACGGAGTTTTCAGCCGGAGGTCTTGATCTCTGAGATGGTTTAGGTGAGCGTAAAGCAATACTGGCATATAACATGTCAATTGGTGTACGGGCGTCAAGCTGCTGGTCAAGAAATTATTACATTACAAAAAAAAATTTGGTCAAGTCGTACACTGCGAGAATCAATTGGAAAAAACTTAGAAAGCCTTTTAAACACATTGGCTTAAGGGCCACGTAAAAATATAGTTTATGTGAGAGGTGTGAGGACTCTGGTAAGCGCCTTGAGGCAGTGGAGAGCATGAATTGGATTCGGGCGTGAATAGGATCGCCGAATAAGCAAGTTTTTCGATAGAACAGAAACAATTTATCAGGAAATATGACACCGCCAGATTCCACTGTGTTGATTGATGCTGGCAGAAATGGCATGTAGCTGTTCTAACCTAGACATGAGGTCGAAGCCTAAACAACAGGAATGAGCTTGCATTCCTTTTGGGATTACAGCATTTACTCCACTAGATTCGCGAGGGGGCTAAGTCCGATGAGCACCCAGCTCCAATCAATGATCCACTGAAGCTCGATCCTTAACCTGACTTGACCTGCTCATGCTGCGAGGCAACTGTGGTAACTATCAGCTACTTTATATGTTGACGACAACCATGTACCAGAAGATGGGAAGGAGTGAATTAATGGTACGTACTGAAGGCGTGTATTGGGCCTGCACCCATACAAATATACCCAAAAGCGGGACCAGTCCGCGTCGTAATGAGGCATGGCATACATAGCGCGAGAGGATTACAATCCTGAGAAAAAATTAGATCGCTCTAGGGCTAACAATGCCAATTACAGAAAAAGAACGCGAAAGTTATGTCAGATTGATTAGTGATTTTTGTCTCATGGCCTGGTCTCCCAGGCTCTGAAGTAGCAAATACAATTTTTGCTCATCAAATAAATTTCGCCTGCTTGTCTCAGAAGCGAATTGAGATTTGCTTACCTAAAAAGCTAGACCTCTAAAACTTCGAAAGGAGAGGGACGTATGTTCTGGTTGTGTTCGTCGGTCTGATGGCTGGGTGCATCAAAGCCGTTTCTACTCTCGCGACTAGAATTTATTCAGTGCAATTGGCAAATGTCTATGGTGATTCGCTGCAGTTCAACGATGTTTGGAATATGGTGGAGGAGAGTAGGTCAGATATCGTCATCACTTTCATACTCGTCCCTGGGCTTCAGAGTTTTGCTCATGTAAGGGCCATCGAGCCAATAACCAAGCTTTCGGTAATAATCGCGAGTTCCCACTCCAGAAATAACACTGATCTTGGTGCTACCGTGCTCATCTCTGGCGATCCTCTCAGCTTCCTCCATCAGCAAGGTGCCATAGCCTTGATGTTGGAATTTTCTAGGGTCACGAGCATGGACAGGCACAGCAGAGCCATAGACGTGCAGCTCCCGGACGAGACTTGTGACTTGACTAACGAGCTCTGGTCTGAATGTGTACTTCTCGGAGCATTTCCGTAGACGGAGAAGTCCAATAAGAATATCTTGCTTCGGGTCTTCATAAGCAAGGAATGTCTCCCAGCCACCATTTGCAGTGTAGTCCCGACGAATGAGCTCGACTTGGGAAGGACGAATCTTGTTCTTGACCTCGTTGATGCCTACTTCACGGGTGCGGACATCTCGGCAGGTAGTACCGAAGTCCTTCATTCTGCTTAGAGCCAGTTCTCTCAGGTTGCCATTCTCGACGCCGGACGTCACCAGGGGCATTGGAATATCTCTCTGGACGCGGTATATACGAGTCCATGGGGGGACCAGGGCCAGGATCCGTGCCACGATGTCAATGAGAGCGTTTGGCGTATAATTCTTGTATCTGCCCGTCCGCCATAGCTCATACAATCCGGTTCCTCGAATGACGAGCGTAGGGTATATTTTCAATCCGTCCGTACGGAAAGCGGGATTCTCAAAATACTCCCTGAATTGATCCAAATCTCTCTCCATGCCAACATTGGGTAAATCCGGCATCATGTGGCTGACGACTTTGAAGCCTGCATCCTTTGAGTAGCAAAATGTTTCTGCTACAGAGGCAACTGTATGACCGCGGTTCGTATCCCGAGCAACGTCTTCATATAGAGACTGGACACCAATCTCTAGCCTGGTGCAGCCGTACCGTAGCATATCGGTCAAGTGGGTCGGCAGACAATAGTCTGGACGAGTTTCGATTGTAATACCCACACACTTGGTATTGCTCATCTCTCCAGCCTCCACAGCTTCGTCGACGATGTTCCCTTGGTATCCACTCAGCGCATTGTGGAGCTGAGATATAAAGCTCTCTCTATAGCTGACGGACAAAGACATAAATGTGCCGCCCATGATAATGTATTCAACTTTGTCCACACTGTGCCCCAAAGACTTAATCTGGTCCACCCGACCTCTTGCCTGCTCGAACGGATCATATCGAGCTCGAATAGCTCGCATGGAGGTAGGCTCGTAGCCAGTATATGACTGGGTAGAGTACTCGAAATCGGAATCGGGTCCGCCTGGGCAATAGACACAGATGTTACCAGTATATGCTATGTGGGGACACCGATGAGGTTTGCACATCACAGCAACTACCGCAATACCTGACGCACTTCCTGAATTTGTGAGATTAGATACTCAAGGGGAGGGTGGTAGCTTACTGATAGGCTTTGCAATCAATTTTGGCAAGATGTATTTCTTGTAGTGCTCTGGTATAGCAGCAATAATCGCTGTTAATGAAGGCATGTTACTGAGTCGATGCTTCTTCGACATCTTCGCCCGAAGGCTATTAAGGTTTACATCCTTCCGGGGAGCTGAAGAGTCTTGCTGTGCCTCATGGTCTTGGACAAGGAAGCTGACAATATCCGAGCATGCCCTCAGGAAGCGTTCGTTCTCTGGAGGAAGAGTTGGGTCCTTGGGTTTTCTCTGCCGCTCCGAGAGCGTCATCGTCCACGTCTCGGTCGCCATGACTACAAATGCACCCTTGATTCCCTGTTGAGCTTTTACGTAGAGTACTCATTCAACATCAGATTCGAAGATTTGTGGTTGTCGAGTTTTGATGTGGTGGGGGAGCATGAGGGAGTGCCAGAAAATAGAGTCAAGGATAATCGGCAGTTCCCGGTCAAGCTCCTTCTTGCGGAATCGCCAACCGCAGTCCCGGAACTTCCAATTTTCAACTACAAACCAGTCACTCCTCCCATTCACCTAAAGTATCTCTTCCTGACATCAATTGTCTTTGGCAAGATGCAGGCCTTTTCGCGATGTGTCAGACCAGCTCTTCAGGCTGCAGTGCGCAGACAGGGCTACTCGACCTCGACTTCTGCATACGCTGCAACCGCGGAAAACCTTCGAATCAACGGTGATACCAAGGTCATCTACCAAGGCTTCACTGGAAAGCAGGGAACGTAAGTGACTGGTATGCGTCAGATATTATGGGACCCTCATGCTGAAAACGGTGTGCCAGATTCCACGCGCAACAAGCAATCGAGTACGGTACGTGTTCGAAAACAAATGGGGACGAGACGGAGCATATCTGATTAAGGGCTCAGGTACTCAAGTGGTCGGAGGAACAAATCCTAAGAAGGCTGGAGAGACCCATCTAGGACTACCTGTTTTTGCGAAGGTCGCAGATGCAGTGAAAGAGGCTGGGGCTACTGCTTCAGCGATCTTCGTCCCGTACAGCAACCCAAGCCAAGATACCCCCATTGGATCGCAGGTTCCTAATTTTTGCCAGGCCTCCCCTTGCTGCTGCTGGTATCGAGGAAGCTATTTCTGCTGAGATTCCGTTGGTCGTTTGGTACGTAGTCCAGATCGCCTTGCAATGGGTTTACTAACGTCTCTCTTAGCATTACTGAGGGTATCCCCCAACATGGTATGGATTTCTCTCTTTGATGCGCTCGGAAAAGCTAAGAATTTCGCAGACATGGTCAGAATTACCGATATCCTGAAGACCCAAGGAAAAACACGTTTGGTTGGACCAAACTGCCCGGGGCTCATTGCTCCCGGACAATGTAAGATTGGTATCATGCCAGGGTTCATTCACAAGCGAGGTCGTATTGGTATTGTTTCCCGTTCCGGAACCCTCACGTACGAAGCCGTCAACCAGACTACTCAGGCCGGTCTTGGACAATCGCTTGTGGTTGGAATTGGCGGTGATCCTTTCTCTGGAACAAACTTCATTGACTGCTTGAAGGTCTTCCTAGAGGATGAGGAGACTGATGGTATAATCATGATTGGAGAGATTGGAGGATCTGCTGAGGAAGATGCCGCCGAGTTTTTGAAGGAGTATAATACTGCCAGCAAGCCAGTTGTCAGTTTCATTGCTGGCATTTCAGCACCTCCTGGACGTAGAATGGGCCACGCTGGTAGGTCGAGCTTGCTGTACGCGGAGTTTTGTTGACTAACGTCTCTAGGCGCCATTGTCAGTGGTGGTAAGGGTGGAGCCGACTCCAAGATCTCAGCTCTCGAGGCTGCTGGTGTTATCGTCGAGCGCAGCCCGGCAATGCTTGGAAAAACCCTGCATGCGGAGTTTGTACGAAGGGACTTGATATAAAGATACCCTATGGCTTAGATAATTGGCTAATTGCGCATGGAGCGTTGATGCATTTATTTTGATGTGTTTTATGGACAATACCTCGTTCCTGTACAGCTAGTAAATTACCCTTGAAATTTTATAGAGTTTCCTTCTTGATTAGGACGCAAGTAGATCCACATTGGTGAATTATCTATACGATACATGCTATGGGAGTGTTTTTGGCTCAAAATTATCCCTGAAAGATAGTATGGCAGGTAATCAACAGTCCATACCGTCCCCTTGACTGGGCCGAATAGAGATATACCTATCTAGCTAGTTAAGCTCGGCAACATCCGTAGCTTATGGGGCAACATTTCAAAGCTCCCCCACACTCGAATCATCGAACACCAACCCTCGACCCGAACAGCGCTGTTTGCTTAGCATATTCACAATGCTTTCTGGTATATTAATCTTCAATCAGAAAGGAGAGAATTTAATATTCCGCGCCTTCCGGAATGACTGCAGGCCGCGTCTCGCAGACGTCTTCCGGATCCAAGTGATATCGAATGCTCAAGTCCGATCACCAATCCTTACATTAGGAAGCACAACCTTCAGCCATGTCAAACACGAAAATATATATCTGGTCGCGATCACCAAAAGTAACGCAAATGCGGCGCTGGTATTCGAGTTCTTGTACAGGCTGATTGCGCTGGGGAGAGGATACTTCGGGAAGTTCGATGAAGAGGCTGTGAAGAACAACTTCGTATTGGTCTATGAGCTCCTGGACGGTCAGATTTCTATCCAAATACCCGAATGCATGTACTGATTTTGATCGCAGAGATTCTGGACTTTGGCTACCCTCAAAATACTGAAACCGATACACTCAAGATGTACATTACCACCGAGGGTGTCAAGTCAGAAAGAACAATGGAGGACTCGGCCAAGATCACCATGCAAGCAACCGGCGCGCTGTCCTGGCGAAAAGCAGACGTCAAATATCGCAAAAACGAAGCATTCGTCGACGTAATCGAGGATGTGAACCTGCTTATGTCCGCGACAGGAACCGTACTCCGTGCGGACGTCAGCGGCCAAATTGTCATGCGCGCATATCTCACGGGCACCCCCGAATGCAAATTTGGACTCAATGACAGGCTATTGCTGGACGGCGACAGCCTTTCGTCTCTGGAATCTGGTAATCGACAGGGCTCAAAAGCGACGAAGGCTGCTGCAGGTAGCGTCACGCTAGAGGACTGCCAGTTCCATCAATGTGTGAAATTGGGCAAATTCGACACGGATAGAATTATCTCATTCATTCCGCCAGATGGGGAATTTGAATTGATGCGCTATCGCGCGACGGAAAACGTCAACTTGCCCTTTAAGGTCCACGCGATTGTTAACGAGGTCGGAAAAACAAAGGTGGAATACAGCATTGCGATTCGCGCAAACTACGGAAGTAAACTTTTTGCTACAAATGTCGTTGTCAGGGTACCTACGCCACTGAACACCACGAAGATTACGGAGAGGTGTACGCAGGGGAAGGCCAAATATGAACCAAGCGAAAATAACATCGTCTGGAAGATCCCGAGATTTACGGGACAGAATGAGTTCGTGTTGAGTGCGGAGGCGACACTGACGAGTATGACGAACCAAAAAGCATGGTCAAGGCCGCCTCTGAGCCTAGACTTTAGTCTCTTGATGTTTACGAGTTCCGGGTTATTGGTGAGGTACTTGAAAGTGTTTGAGAAGAGCAATTATTCTTCTGTGAAATGGGTCAGGTATATGACGAGGGCCGGGTCCTATGAAATACGGTAATTTGCTCCCAACTTACGTGAAAAGTATGGCTAATCAAGTTAGATTTTAATGTATGATAGTTCATGGCGTTTAGGCAGCTTCGATGCATAGCATTGGCGTCACGGACACTGGGTTCATAATATAAGTTTTAAGATTCTGATGCTGCTTGGTCAATTACCGGGATCGCGAGGCAGCCACAAAACAAGCCAAGCACATTTTTGAAGCAGGGCAGTATGACCGAAACTGTAAATTCGAAACTAAAGGCTTCCTGGTCATTATCATGGCCATCGTAGTCATCAAGTCGAAAAATCGAAAAATCGAAACAGTCAGTAACTCGCTAAAGAGAACAGGCATTCCAAGACTCAGTCTCCTCACTCGTCGAATCCCTACCTGGCATGCCAATCCAGAAACGCTGACCCTTTTTTGAGGAGAGAGGTCTGGTGTCTGTGTGGAATATTCAGCACGATCACTGCATAAGAGTTTTGGCACTCGACTGTGGCTTCATCGTCATGAGCCGGACTGACCATGGCAAGATCCCGCCCTGCTTGCTCGGATAAATTGATCCAACCGATGCCGTAACACTCTTCAGCTTCTACGCCGGACATGAGGCTCTGTGGTTCATGTCAGTATCACTCATAGTAGCTTTCTCCTTTGCAGCCTCCAAAATTTGAAGGGAGGGACTGAAGACGTGCCTCAATGACTCAATCTCCTCGATTAAGTCATCAGAGGCTCGTTTCGGGTGCGATAACATGCTACCACCGCCCTCTTCGCCGTGCTCATAATCAGAAGTTTTCTCGGGCAAGTAAGGGACGCACTGCTCCCTTTATGGAGAAGCTGCCGGATAGCGAAAAAAGCACAGCATTGATTTTCTCAAATATTTTTGTGTGCAACAGGAGCCGATAGGTCCCCCCTCGCTCATAAAATCGGTGCTCCTGAGCATACGCCATGCTCCCTCGAATACGGAGTAGAGCGATGGGTCTACGATTTGGGATTGCTGCAGCATGCTGCCGACGTGTCCTGGAATCAGGGGGGTTGTTGGTGAGTGTCACGCGGTGGCTACCCATATCCGCGAGTACCTCATGTTCATAGTCGATGTCAAGGCAGCCCGCTGGATAGGATATTAGTCCTGATTTGAGGTGAAATTCGATTCGAAGGTCAAGGCGTGGCTTTTGTGAGAGATGAGAAGTTGGCCGCCTAACCATTCCCAAGTTGAGTGATGTACGCATCTTCATGCGCGCACGGCAAACATACGAGCAGGCTCCCAAACTGCTTTACACCATGCGGCTTCTCAACTTGCTTGTTTAATATTTCTCAAGGGCCCAAGTAGATTTATTCGATGCATATCAATCAGCACACTACCCGTATCCCACTTTTCTCAACCTGTCCCGAGGAAGAAGCGGACTCAAGTTCAACTTGTACAGCTCAGCTCTTGACACCAGGGTGCTCATCTCTCTTCTTGTTTCCGTTCACCGGGAAACCTGGGGGCGAGGCTTCTTTGACCGCGTTCGGGACGTCGCAGTCGTCAGGGTAGAAGTTGTGAAAAACAGGGTCCCCCGCCCGGCAGTATTTCTCCTAGATTTCTTCCCCGTGACGTTGAAATGTGGCTGGATCACAAGCCGAGGATTTTCTTAGCATCGCCGCGCCATCTTCTAACCCTTACCTCGAAGCAAATACGGGAGAACTTAAGGGTTTCTGAATCAATTACTTGGATTAGGCCTACTGCTGAGATAGGGGTATAAATACGGCTGTGGCAGGTAGCAGAAGTGATGGAATTAGACGATATTATATTACGTGGGTAGCAGTTTGTTCGATCTTCGTCAGTTTCGCTGTCCCAACCTCGAGCTTGAATCCATGATGTAGCTAGACCGTTGCATGTAAGGCATCAGTCACGCTTGTCTACGTTGAATTAGTAGGTCACGGATTGCGGCAAGGAGGGCTCGAAGGGTTGGCTTTGTAGCGATAAGCCTCTTTCAGAAACATGGTTTCTTCCCATCGGTACGAAGTAGAAAGATTTCCCTTGATCCTCCGTAAAGTTCATTCTTTGCTCGTTTATACTCTACCACAATGGTCTGTGCTGACACTAAATTTAGTCCAACTTACTTGATAAATCTCTTGGTTGAATCCCTTGCCGAGTACTACGAGCACTTTTACAATAAAGAATGAGTTGGAAGATAAATGATCATCGCTTCAAGTATATGAAGTACAGCTGAAACGAGAAAGTGGAAACGTCAGTTTTATTATAAATAAACAATCATCCTCCCTTACCTGTGCTTCTTTATACCAGCTTTCTACCTACTCGATATTCATATTATTCAGTATCGTCGACACCAAATTTAACCGCTTTCAGAATTCTCATTATTCTTTGCGTCTTGTGAAAATGCAATCCTACGCTTTCTTGACTCTGGCTACTGTCTTTGCTCTAGCTATACGAGCGCAAGAAACATTCTACGGAGTAAGCTTTGGTGGCGTTTGCGACTCAGGCGAAAATATATACTGCAAAGCACAAGACGAGGTCTGCCCGAAAGGATTTGTTAAAAGTTTCGACACAAAGTCTACTACAGCGAACGAAAAATCCTGCGGCGATGGTAGCTTTAATGAAGATTGTCTAGTGACTGTCTTGTGTACGGGGAAATTATTGTAGCAAGACAATCGAGGTTCTTGATTGTCGATTCAAAGTGAGGGTCAGTATAGACCCCCCGCCCCTCTGCGGGCCCGTTTTATCCCTGATTGAAGTGTTCAGTTCGTGGCAGCGGCGAAGGAAAAAGGGGGGGAATTGTTAACCTCTCAAAGGGGTTAGTGGCGGTGTAGGGCAGTAGAGGCTGTTGGATTGGAATCAGAACCCTGGTGGACGGCAAAAAGCAGGATCTATTTTGCGTTTTTTCTATAACTGCGCTGGCATTGATATATTCGCAATCTTTCTACCACCACTACTCTGTCATTCCTAAAGGATCTCCTGTGAAGAGCAACGATTGAAGTCGACCGGAAAATGAACCCGGAGCTTCTTAAAAATCTCTCGTCGGCACCACGTCAGACTACCGCCGAATGTCTCGGGCCAATCCTCGAGTACAAATCATACCCAGCGATAGCAATTAACGCCACAACATTCCTCTTCAGATGCCACATATGAAGCGAGGTAAACAAATAAGGAAACTTATACCTTTTCTTATCCCCTCTTCCCCTCCCGACTCCTAACACCCCGCCTCACACACGATTTTTTTCCCCCTTCTTCTCTTCCTTGACATCGACACCCACGCCACCAGCACCGCCAGCATGGGAAACCCATTGTCCGCCTACGCCGGCTCGGTCCTCTTCTCCTTCGTCGGCGTGCTCGCGTTCGTGACGTGCGTGCTGGGCGGGATGTGGCTCCACCGCCTGTACACCACGCGCGGCTTCCACCTCTCCGAATTTGCGGCGCTGCGGTCGCAAGCGGCGCGCCTGGTGCAGGAGACGGCCAGCGTCTGGCAGGACGTCGCCCGCGACTCCTCGACCGATCTCTCCGTCAAGATCCTCCACATGGCCCGGGTCGAGGCGGCCGACGACGTCGACTGCGAGATCCGCGCGGCGCTGAACGCGTGGGAGGACATCATGCAGCCGGGCGAGGGCGACGCGCTCGCGCTGGACGAGGAGGACGGGGTGGGCGGCGGCAAGCTGGATCGCCGGGGCGAGAAGAGGATGCGGGCCAAGAGGAAGAGTCACGGGCGGTACGTGATTGGGCTCATGAGGGAGAAGTGCCGGGCAGCCATCGAGCGGAGGAGGGATCTGAGCCAGGGGCTGCAGATCATGCAATTGGAGGTGCTGTCGAGGTACGCTTGCCGCTCGTCACCTGGCGGGATGGAGATGAGATGGGTCGTGTGCTGATGAGAGAGATGTCGCAGGAGAGTCGAGGAGCAGTCGAGCTGCATCAGCCGTCGCCTAGCGAGCGGAAGTCAACAGACGACCCCGAGGATAACAATAGTGGGTTCCCATCCTCCTCGCTTAACCGCCACCTCGCCCCCGTGCCCCGAGTGTCGGTCCGTGTGGCGTCGGAGGCAGCCAGAGAGACTTCCTCTCGCTGTCGCCCGAGCAGCCTGCGGTGCTCAATCTACAACATTCCTTTGCGTCTCAGTCCCACCCCCGAGGACACGGCTAACGACTCTCCCTCGCACAGGACGTCAAACACGACGCATCGCCGCCGTCTGCTGCCTCGCCGACGGCCCACGCGCCCGAGCTCGCGCCGCCGCCGAGGTCTGCGAGCTGCCCGGCTCCGGACGATGAGCCGGAGGGACTGGCGCGTCAGGAGCATGCGTTCTTGTAGAGCGAGCGGTCTCGCGTGTGTATATCTGCTGCCATCAGCTGCATAGCCGGAAAGGGTTCGGTTTCGTGTGACGACGCGGCGAGGTCAGGCGGGGGTTGCTCTCCTTCCCGTATGTCTTTCTGGAAGTTCCAAGTCGGAACGTTCCCGGGTCCATTCTCTCCTCTGCTCTGGTGCTGTTTCTTTCTATGTGATGCTCATCCGTCCGTCATCTGGCGAGGATGCCAACGCCCGTCCCTCCCAACCCGTCACCGCCGCTCCCCCGTTGTTCTGCTTCACGAGCCTGGGAGCAGCGTCCTCGGCCTCCTCAGCCAGAAGCCACAAGTCGTATCTTTTTCTTGGGACCAAAGAAATCTGCCCCTGACATCTAGCCGAGCGGTATCTATTTGCCGTTTCCGCGCCAGCTCCGTGGAACCCCGAGGGAACATCTGCGTCCCATCTCCGTCTTGTTCTCATGCATCTCCCCCGCCTGCCCGCCTCCCCCCCTTTTCGCCCCCTTCACCGCCCGTGCACTACGCCGACACTGGTCAGCATCTCGTCACGCTTCTTTCTACTGGGCGACTGATCGAGAGCCGTCCATACAACAGCATCTCTCCTTCGTGACTTTGTCTGCCCCCTCGCTCCCAGACCAGGGCCTACATAGTCGGTAGGGGAGGTACTCGTACCAAGTATACGAGCATCCATCACCTTCCTATGATACGGTGCTCTATGCATCGCAGATCTGCACAGTTCGCTGTCACCCCGCCCCGCCATTCTCCTCTCCTCTCCCGTGGCCATTCCCGTGTAGACCCCGCATTCCGCCGTCAGTTGCCGGCGTGCAGGGCAGAGAGGTCTCCTCCCTGCTCGAGGTTTCCCCGGGTCGCGCGTGCGTATGCGATGCGGTGCGATGCGACGCGTGCAAGGGAACGGGAATTCGTGGCCGCGCGCGAGGCGAGCCGCTGGTACGGCCGCTGGATAGGGTTGTGTCTGCTCTCTCTCTCTCTTTTGGCAGGGTAGGCCAGGAATTTAACGATGATTATGATGATTAATATGGAAGAGGAGGGCAGGGGGGGCGCGTGTGGGATAGCGAGGGCGCGCTTCTCTACAGCTCTACAGAGCCGAGTAAACAGCACCGAGTAAACAAAGCCCACACGTCCGGCAACCAGCTGTATTGCGTGACGGCAGTCACGCCACCGACCAAAGTTGAAGCGCAGACTGGAGAGCCAGCACAGCCCTTGAAAGCGAACGACGAAGGGCACTGGTCAGCTCTGAGCACAGCGGTGACTTACCGCAGAAGTACCCCTCCCCTCGGCAGCACCTGGACGGTTCTCGAGGTCGTGTGTCCCTCTGAACTAGCGACAGTGCGCAGGACAAGGCGGATATCCGGTTCAGCCCTTACATGCCTCGACTGGAGTACATCCAAGCGGGCCCCCTAGTCCCAAGCCCGAAAGCCTCCCACGGAGATACCTCCGCCTCGACCTACCTTTCTTCCCGGAGCGAAGGATTAGATGTTCACTCTACATGGAGACTACTCCGGATAGGAAAAGACACGGTCACTGCAGTACAGCGGCACAGCGGTCGAGGCTTGTCCCTGGTCGACAGGGGAGGGCCGGTCGTAGTTGAAGTCGATAATGTCTCTAAGCTGCTTTCGACGGAGTGTTCTACTATATTTCGCAGTGTAATTCGATGCTGAAGGGTACATATATATATCTATATATATATATCCATCAGTGTAGACTTGTGCTAGGACTATTACTACCACGTTCAGCTAGTAAGCGACCCCTGCTTAGGACCAGGGACAACACTTAACCGCTGTACCACAGTCCTAAATATGTTGCTCAAGTTACAAGAGTGCGAGGTACTTACGCATTAGTCCTTTGGGAGACAGAGAGGGCTCTCTGATCTTGCTGGCTGTCGAGTCACGGGGCATGGCACGTGCTTGTTTATAACTCACGCTCTACCGTGTAGAGCGGCGGAGTTCGCTGAGGGCTGGGAGCCTAGGGAAGGATAGGACAGGAGCGCCCGAGCTCTTCTACTCTACGACAAAGTAGAACGAGGTAGAAGTAGTCTGTCGGTACCACTCGATCGATAACAGACCTCCGCTAAGCCCCTGGGTACTCTTCAACCGGACCGTGTATTTCCGAGTCTTCGACAGAGGACGGCCGTCACTCGGGCGAGAACTGACCTGCTATACTCTGCTGCTCCGCCCCTCCAGCGGCCACAGCAGGAGACGCGATTGTCGATCAGGTTCTGTTCCGAGCTAGGTCGGGTGCTTGGCCGTTGGGAACTCTCGCTGCGAGGACCTCCACTCGCGGTGCGGCGGTGAGGGCGAGGTATTGTGGCCTATCCTTTGCAGGAGGTGGTCTGCTTGGAACTCTGGATCTGGACTCTGTATGGATGGTCTATATCGGATGACTGCTACCGACCGTTGCTACCTCACAGCTTGGCTTTGACGCTCAGAGGCGGGATGCGGAGCCTCTCGAGGTCGGCTTGGAAGGTCCAGCGATGTTTTTTCGATGCTCAAGGCGAAGGCGTAAGGACAGAATGTCACAGGTTTTGATGTAGTAGATATCAAGGTTGTCTGTCAGATATTGGCTCAACTAGGTATAGTAGGGTGCCAAAAGGTCTGACCTCCCTCTCTCCCCCTGGCAGCCAAGGCTCACTTATCTGATTTGGATACTCCTCTTATTCTGCTTCTAAATACGTCTCCTGCTAACAACATAACTTTTTTCAAGTCATTTATGAAATGCAATAGAGCTAGGCTATATTGAGAGAATATGGTAAGAGTGATATTTCGAGAGATGTATGTTTGGGCAATATAATTGCCTCCTCATTCTGTCAATATAAATTTAATCAAGAGTTTTAGGCTGTGATCAAAGTAGCGTTTTATTGATTATATCCTAAGCTCGAATGGGCTCCCGATTCCAGCGCAACCTGAGATGCTTTAATTCGAGAAGCATAAGGAGCATAGCATAGTATCGATAACAGATTACTATGTTGACTAGCTACCATGATGTACTATTAAGTATAAGATATTATTACTGCTGTAAGGTCGTATGTAAGATATAAGAATTCAAGTATTTACCTTTAAAAAGCAATATTGACGATACCAAATCAAGCAAGTGAGCCTTGGCTGCCAGGGGGGGGATGCTCAAACCATTTGCACCCTACTGTAGGTAAGCCGAGCTTCCTATGGCTGGCTCTTGATCCCTATTAACAAACCGTCATGCTTCACCGCCATCCCGTGGTCAAAGTCGGGCTCGCAGGTTGGGATATCTCTGGAGTTGCTGGGGGTACTCGACAGATGCCTACGAGTGGAGCTGAAGGCTTGTGATATTGACGAAGCTACTCAGGTATCGAGGTATCCAGGTGGGATGGTAGGGACCGAGACAGGATCCGTTGGGGTGAAGAAGCACATAGGAGCGCGTGGGTAGGTTATACTGCTATGGTCTGTTAGAGGATGTGCCGAGACTTACTGCGATAGGCAAATGCCATGCACCACAGTCGAGGAGAGTAGGTAGTGAGTAGTGCGGCCTGTCAATCTGGGAGGGGGCGGAGAGAGGGGAGAGACAACGGCAGGTTTGCAAGGTTTCACATCTGCTTGCTTTTCACGTGGTGTCGCTGTCGAAGGACGGCAGCTACTTCGGACATGGTATACCAGTACCGCGCACCCAGCACGTGTTGCAGCATTTAAATCCCGAGATGCTGCCGATCTCCCACCTTTCCATGCTCCCCCTACTGACAGGCTCCAGCCTCACTCGGCACCTGTACTGGGGCAGTATGTCGGATTCGAAACATGAAATCAGTTGATGTCCCTCTCCCCCCGTATATGCTCTTCGGACGTGAGGGCTCCAAGCGAAGGCAGAAATCGCCTGGTCGGTGATCTAGCCGGCGCTTTTCCGATGAGTAAGCCCTCGAACGTGCTGGTGCGAAGCTAAACCCTAAGACATGAGGGAGAAACCCTCACCCGAAAGCTCGGGTGGGGGTGTGGGGAAGGGTCGGGTCGGGTCAGCTGGATTTTTACGGTAAACAGGGACTAAGAGGTAGAGAGTTTACGGTAAACAACGACTAAGAGGTAGAGAGTTACGGTAAACCAGTGCTAAGAGTTACGGTAAACAAGTACTAAGATTTAGAGAGTTTACTCTCCGCGCGGCCACCTTCCACTCTCCATCCCCCTCCCTTTTCCTTGCAGTTATTAGTTGGATTTGAAGCTCCACCAGGAGCCAATAAGAAAACACATCTAGGGAAAAGACGACAGAAAAAGAGAGTGAAAAAAAAAAAAAAAAAGAGTACGGGCACTGAGTCCGCTACTCGTACTCGGTACCACAATGTTTCGCAGTGCTGGCTCCCTCCTCTCCCCCCGCCTTGCCCGGAGAAGAAGAAGAAGAAGAAGAAGAAGAAGAAGAAGAAGAAAGAAACGAGTCGGTTCGCTCAATCGTGCCAGCTCTAGAATTTCAACGAGCGGGACGAGGGTGGAGATGTCGGCCCTTGTCGTTGCTGTTGCTGCTGCTGCTGGATGCGCGAAGGAAGGTTTCCGTTGGTGAGCGAGGCTTAGTGCGGCGCGTATTAAGAAAGATGGGAAAAATACTTGTACCTTAACCACGGTATGTACACCTTGTGATACGATCCGATCGTCCCGAGGGGAAGGTTGTCGGGTTTTGCCAGTTCCCGACCGTCTGGGCACACTTTCAAGTCTCTCTCTCTTTTCTCTCTCTTCCCTCTCCCGCTTGCTCCCTCTCTCGCCCCTCCTCCCNNNCCCTCTCTCTCTCCATCGGTGCCAATCGCGAATCGCGTGAACACGCTGCACACGGACAGGAAAACAATCCCCACCAACACCACCGGCCCGTTCCACAGCAGCAGCAAGCATGCCGACAGACGAGGAGGGCAAGATTGAGGCGGTGCGTACCCTCCTCGCATCATGGCAGCAAAAATGACACAGGAGCAAAAACGGCGCTGACAACCAGGGCGCCAAAGCGCTCTTCCCAGGGTGACGGGAGCTCGTCGAAGGGCTCGGATTTCGAGTCGTGTGTTTTTCTTTCCATCCTGCACTGAGAGCCTCCCCCCGCGTGCAATGCCCCGATGCCCCATGCCCCAGGCGATATCCCCGTTTCGCAGCCCTGCTGACTGCAGTGTCTAGGGCGGATACGTTCTCGGTGGACTCGAGTATCACACAATACCGCATCGAGAATGGCCGGAGATATCATGCTTACAAAGACGGGCAATACGTATGTTACCTGATATCCTCTCCCCCCTCCCCCCTCCCCCCTCCCCCCCCCCCAAACTGTCTATCCTGCGTCACTTTGCAGGTTCCATCCTCCGTATTGTAATAGACCGCGCGCTGATGATGTCGAGGTAGTGGTCGGTCCCCCCTCCCCCGTCCCCGGCAAGATATGCTCGCATCTCATTCCATTCCAGGGCGCCAAATGACGAGAGACAAAACGAGAATCTGGATATCGCGTGAGTGCAGCGGTGCCCACCGGCAAGTCAGGGCTCGGCTGACCGGGCTCGGAAGCCATCACAAGTTCCTTTTACTTTTGGACCATAGCTTGACTCTTGCGCCCATCGATCCCAACATCGAGGTAGGATGACCTGGGCGTTACCGAGTCACATTCTTGGAGCTGACCAAGAGAATTCCGACAGAGAGTGCTGGACATTGGGACTGGCACGGGGATCTGGGCTAGTGCTACCGTTCCCCTCCCCATCTTGATCAGCCCCTGACTCGAGCGATCAAAACAGGCTATAGATTTCGCAGATGAGCATCCCCACACCGAAGTAATAGGCACGGATCTATCGCCCATTCAACCAGATCTAGTGTGAGTTCGCCAAGTCTTCCCTCCGCGGGGCGATGCTAATCCTGCCGTAGACCCCCGAACTGCAGATTCGAGATCGACGATGCGAGCGACGAGTGGACTTATCCTGCCAATTATTTTAACTTCATCCATATCAGAGGTCTGTTTGGATCGATCCAAGATTGGCCGGCCTTGTACGCGCAGGCGCTCCGGTGGGTCGTATCATGTCGGCGACGGGTACCAGAGTAGACTGACAGGAGTAGACATCTGAAGCCAGGTGGATATATCGAGCATATAGAAGGTGCTGCCGATGTACGAGCGACCTCCCGGGTGGTGCAACTCACAGTGCCGCCACAGGAGATGCTCTCACGTCTCCTGCAATTTTCCGATGATGGGGTTGACACTGATACTCGAAACATTGCAGGTCAGATGCGACGACGGCACGCTCCCGGATGACAGTCCGCTGCGGACGTTTTGCCGTGTGAGTGCATTTCCGTCTGCACACAGTCGCTTGTGTCGTCCACTTTTCCACAATATTAAGATTCCCAGCTGATGTAGATTCCGACAGCTCTTTGCAGAAGCCAGCGAGATCACGGGGCAGGATTTCAGGATTTCGGACGTCATGGCTCAGAAGATCGCCGAATCTGGGTTCGTGAATGTCGTGGAGCGGGTGTACAAAGTCCCCCTGGGTGGATGGGCAGCCGATCGCAAATTGAGAGAGTTGGGGCGATGGGCTCTGTTAGCTTTTGAAAGTACGTGATGTTCCGCTTCAACCTGCATCTCGACTCGCACGAGCCAGTCCTCGAGGAAAAGAAGGAGGGGGGGAAATGCATCCTGATGCTAATCACGAGAACAGCCGGCCTGGAGGGGTACTCGCTTGCTACTCTAACGAGAGTTTTAGGTGTGAGTACATCCGAAACGCGTCTAATGTCGCGAAACAAAGGTCGGACTGACGAGAGCAAACAGTGGTCGGTTCCAGAGGTTCAAGTCTTCATGTTCGTAGCAGATGTCTTTTTTTTTTTTTTTTCAAAAAAAAAAAAAGAAAGAAAGAAAGAAAGGAAAACCACACCGTTGATGGAGCTGACAACTTTCACGTAGGGCCCAGCTGCGTAGTGCGGTCCGCGATCGCAGAACGCATCCGTACCATTTTATCAAGGTCGTTTATGCGCAGAAACCGCTGCAATAGCACGAATGGAATAATTTAATAGGCGCCATATGCCATGCGAGCATCTTAATCATCGTGCCTTGGCTGCTACTTATTTTCCGTCTCTGCAATTTTTGCGAAGTTTTGGGTTGCTTCACTGTTTTTGGCCGGTTGATATTTGTTTCGCTGGGCTTCGCCTGCACAAATCTCGTGCCGTTTGTCTCATTCCCGGCAACATCCTCCACTCCCTGAATGAAAAGTTTCACTGCTCTTCACGTACTTCGATCGCCACGGCAGCAGATAGATTGCCGTACCAGTGATTCGCGTCCCGCCCGGTTTCGAGTCTGGCTCACCACCAGTAGGCTGCCTCTACGAGAATGCCCCCGTGCAGCGCATCGCCTCGACCCCCTTGTCATGTGCAAATGCCTCGCTCTGATTCGTCGCCTGCCGGGTCCGAGCCCCTTTTGGGGCGGGATTGAAGATGAACTGGTCAACCTGTTGCAAGTGCTCTCCGGGCCAACCTGTCGGTTCTCGAGATATTTATCATGCCTTCATGATCGACATGCCGGCTGTGCAAGCCCTGCCGGTTCGTGGGCTTGACTCTTTTTACAAGGCCGAGCGCTACTCTCTTGTTTACCAAGCAGTAGCACCAGTCGAGCTCCATGGTGAAGCGCTGGCACTCGTCGCCCGTTTGCTGTCGTCCACATGTCCCAAGTCCACAGATCGATGGCTTCAAGTTTTTCATTTTCTCAGCGCCTGAACATCAGATGGATGAAGCTCGAAACGTTCGCCTGGCTCATCATCATCCTGATCTATTTTCCGGATCGACGTTGTTCGGGCTGACTAGTGTAGTCAGACGAGGAGCCTATTCGCCGCAAGCATGGGAATCCAAGAGTGACCATGGTATGTCTCTTCAAGCGTTGCTCTGTGCTCTGCCCCCCGGGACTCCCTCCTTAGCCCATGCTTAAAGGGTCCCCCTTGAGGCTTGAGGCGGGCGGGCCTTCCAGGGCTATTCTTTGGCCCCAAAAATAATCGCACTTCAGACGACATATTCGTTCGCTTACTGCAAACCCTTTCAACGGGAAACGCACTTCAGACGACACATTCGCTTGCCTACTGCAAACCTCCAATGAGCCGTGTGACTGGGAGGACCCGCGCGGAGAGAGTGGGTGGTCGCCAACCCACTGCTATCAACTTGCCGCACACGCAAATCCAGTCCAGCTCCAGCATACTACACCAAATAGCCGTGAAACTTCTCTACACCATGGTAACTCTATCTATCAGAGTGAGGCTCGGGCTCGGCACACGGAGCAGGGCAGGGCAGCGGTAGGATACCCGTTGGTGAAAGCTCCCGGACTCTCCACCGTGCAATCTATTTTTCCCATTAGTCTCAACCTGTAGGTTAAGTATGCATTGAGTGCCGCTGCTGGGGATTTCTTCTCCATCCCCTTTACTCTCGCTTCATCTCCTTGTCGTCAGCCCCTTTCTTTCATTCAGTTTCGATTTCGCTCGTTCTCCTTCTCCCTCACACTCTCTCACTCTCCTTACTTGCTTGCCTCTTTTTCTTACTGTCATCGGCTGGCGAGTCCAATTCTCCAGACTCTCCTCAGGTACGGGATATTGTTCGTTCTCCTTTTGGATTCATCGGCTTGCCAGTGAAGAATCAAACGGCGTCTACAGCTTTTTCTGGAGTATTTCCGTCGTGGTCGGGTAGAGGGACTTGGACGAGGCTATAACGAGAGATGCTTTCCTGGGGTATCCTACAAGATCCCAAGTACCCATATGTATGTCCTCATCTCACGGCTCGTGCTGCAATGCTCACCATTGCTATAGGTACCGGGAACAGTCAACCTCAACGAAGAAGTCACCGCCGAGAAGCTCGAGGATTGGGAATATGAGGAGCCGAAGAAGCGCGGGGATGTTGTTCTCAACCCCCAACCATCCGACAGTCCCAATGACCCCCTCAACTGGTCGACCGGGACGAAGATGTCGATCTTGCTCATCCTCTCCTTAACAGCAGGTGTCACCGTCTCGTGAGTGTCCGTTCCTAGCCCGCTCTTCGGGCGTCAAGATCTGACGTTGCCAATCATAGACTCGGTCCTATGATCACCACTGGGCTGGAGGACATCGGGAAACAGTTCAACGTCACGACCGATCAGGTCTCGTTTAGCATCGTCGGCCTGATGCAGCTTACGACGGGAGGGGGCACGTTCTTCACGGCGGCGGCGGCGGCGGTGTGGGGGAAGCGGCCAGTCTTTATCGTATCGGCGTTTGCGCTGTGCGGCACGAGCGCCTGGGGTTTCTTCGCGGGCAGCTTCTTGTCGTTGACGATGATGAGAGTCATCCAGGGCTTCGCCTCCGCGCCGCTCGAGACTCTCATCAGTGCTACGGTCTCGGAGCTCTTTTTCGTGCACGAGAAAGGAAAGATGCTGAGTATCTGGAACCTGTTCGTCATGGGCGGTGTCAAGCTTGGGTACGTCCCCGATACCCGTGACACCTGCGGCTGCAACTAACGACACCCAGTCAACTGATCGCCGGCTTCATCATCCAAAACCTCGGCTTCAAGTTTACCTTTGGCATCTGCGCAGCCATCTACGCGGGCATCATCCCCATGATGTACTTCTTCGTCCCCGAGACGGTCTTCTTCGCTCAGGAGCCGCAGACCACAGTCATCTTCGACAAGTCCTCCCTCCGCGTCTACGAGATCGTCCTCCCCGAGCCTAAGAAGCCCTACACGGAGCGCCTCACCATCTTCCAGGGCCGCGTCTCTAAGGCCGGGTTTTGGCGTCTTGCCTTCAAGCCCCTGCCGCTCATCTCCTTCCCGGCCGTGATCTACGCCTCCCTCACGTACTCGGTCTACGCGGCGGGCCTTACGCTCATCGCCCTCCTCCAGGACACGATCTTCTCGGCGCCGCCTTACAACCTCTCGCCGTCAGCCATCGGGCTCACCA
Source organism: Diplocarpon mali (assembly GCA_024741835.1). NCBI lineage: Eukaryota > Fungi > Ascomycota > Leotiomycetes > Helotiales > Drepanopezizaceae > Diplocarpon > Diplocarpon mali. Next base: position 27,473 of record JAENRP010000051.1, on the reverse strand, counting down.
ACCTGCCCCTCTTCGGCGTCGGCCTCATAGGCACGCTGGTGTCGGGCTACTGCGCCGACGCCGTGGTGCAGTTCATGACGCGGCGCAATGGCGGCACCTACGAGCCTGAGTTCCGCCTCGTGCTGATGCTCGTCGCCGCCTCGCTGTCGAGCGTGGCCTACGTCGGCTTCGGGTACAGCGTCGCCGCCGGCGCCCCGCTCACCGTCCCCATCGCCTTCCTGGGGGTGCAGACGGCCGCCGTGCCGTTCGCTACGAGCGCCATGTTCACCTACGTCATGGACTGCCACGCCAGCCACGCCGCGCAGGCCTTTGTCACGATGAACTTTGTCAAGGCCCTGATCAGCTTGGTGATGAGCAACTTCGTCAACGGCTGGTTCGAGCGCGCCGGCCCCAAGGCGGTGTTTACCGTCGTCGCGGTCGCGAACCTGGCCGTTTCGGGCTTTTCCTTGCCGATGTATGTTTTTGGGAAGCGGCTGCGGAGTAAGATTGCGCGGAGCGCATTCCATCAGAAGTTCTAGACGAGTTTCTCTTGGAAGGGGAGGGAGTAGGCGCAAATAGCGAACGACGTGAATGAAATGGAGGGAAATGGGGAGGGAGTATGGAGTTCATGTTAAGAAAAGTAAAAGGATCAACGGTACTGCTGGCGCCAGGGTTTATGGTATGAGATTAAGTTACATGACATGAGATGACATTACAGAGAATATAGATCAAGATATTAATATATCACACGGCTATACCACGGATGGTCTCGGTCTCGTGGTCCCAGCAAAGCTCTGTAGAAGGGATGGCTTTTTAAGTACTTGATTGTCTATCGACTACCTACTTACCTAGCTGTACCCTCTAGCCGTACTCTCTCTAGCGGAATTCGACAAGTGCAAGTGTATGTATGCATCTCAGGTCAGATCCGATTAGACGAGAGCATCCGGCTATTGCTCTGCTGCTGGGTGGCTACGTGGCTAAGTTGCGAGGAAGCCCCGCGTTATGCCGGTGCTGTAACTAGGTCACTAGGTACCCGGTAAGCCAGGTAGGACAGGGTCTGGTCAGTGAGGTAGGGAGGGGGTGAGATGAGGTAGGCAAGGCAGGTATCTGTACGAATGGAGATGGGAGAGGACAGGAAGAGGGTGAGGAAACGAACTGGCCTTGTGCTTGTGCTGGTGCGTCCTGGCCCCTCTTTGTTCTCGTGATGTGTTCTTGTTTTAGCGTGTGGTGTCCTTGCGTTCTCAAGCTGCTTTTTTTCGGACGGCCTCTGCACCTGGGTTTTCAGGCTGGGTTTGGAAGATGCGTCGTGTTTAGTTGTGGTGGGTTCGAGCTGATCTTGCTTTTATGTATATATATATATATATATGATTTGATCTGATCTGGTTCTGAGTTTTGCTTGGGGGTTTGATTGGGTTTATGTACTGCGGTGTGAGTGATCTGGTTTGGTTTGGTTTGGTTTGATTTGATTTGATCTGTTTTTTGTTTTGTGCTACGAAAGTAAGCGAGGCCCCGAGTTCGGCTCGGCTCGTTCTCTGACTCGGACTCGGATGGGACAGAATCGGGGAAGGGAGATCTGATCAGATCTGCTCCGGTTCGTTTTGGTTTATTTGATGTTTTCTCAAGATGGTTGCGATGATGGGAGAGGGCGGGGTGTTTAATTTTTTTAGACTGGTAAATGAGAGCAAGGGGCGAAAGAGAGGGGAAAGGGGCTGTGATGGGAAGTCTTTTGTTAGGTGGGTTGGTTAGATGATATAAGTAGTCCAAAAAAGGTTCTGGTATGGAGGGGTTACTTGGGTGAAAGTATAGAAGAGTTGACAATTAGAAGAGTAGTTGATGATTTGGATGCATTTGGATATTGATAATGACTTGGAGCAGTGGGCTTGGGGCGAGGCAGGAGGCGTATGGCTTTGATTACATATTATCCTATATAGTCTTACACAAACCGATGAAAAACAATTCGACTAAAGACTAAAAAAGGAAAGCTAAAAAAAAAGACGTCGCACGCGGTATAATAACCAATAAGTAAGCTCTAAATTCACCATCTCAGCGTCAGAATCGAAGCTCTAGCAGACCAGCTATATATCACGTGCCTTGACATACAGTACGTACAGAGATCCTGCCCTTACTTTGTATTGCTAGCGTTATCTCTACATCCAAGGTACAGAATCAGTCGGAATCCGCAGATGGCGACTCGACGCACAACCCTATGAAGAAGTGCGCACGTCCGGAACGGGTCTAAGATATCTACTACGTACAGCACCAGACAAGTCGACATGGATAGCCAGCAGCTTACGTGATAGCAAAGCGCACCTGGAGGTATTTTACGTGACATCCCAAGCTGGTTCGAACTCGGCGCGAGAAAGCCATGTGTAAGAGCGTGTGATGGAGATTAAGGAGTGCGTACTTGGTTTCAGGACTAGGCATTGATCGCTGTAGCTAGTAATGCGGAGGTTATTACACGCGGCGCGTTGGATTCGACGCTTGTATAGAGCAAAAGGGGGTGACAGCTTGACTAAAACTGCGACGCTTTCTACTTGGCTCATGCTGCCGGGTGCTGTTGCTGAGTAGACGCAGTGTGAAAGATTTCCCTTCGTGTCTTTGTGTACTGTTGACTGCAAGAGGAAACGATCATACTCACAGCCCATAGATCACGTTGTGCTGTTTCTTACCTGCATCACGACTGACGTTTTCCAAGTCGCTAACCAGAGGCGTGGGCTAGGAAGGCCGAGTTGCTAATGTTTCGCCAGGCTATTGTCGGCGTATGTATATCGGGAAGAGATCCTTTTTAGAATGTGGAGCGAGCTTTGATAGCACGGGTATATGAAACCGGCACTGCGGCAGATCTGCTATCGCCAAGCAGGAGATCCGATCCGATCCGATCCAATTGATTATACCAGAGTAGCCAAACGCCAAGGAAGATCTGGGCGCCTTCTATTCAGACGACACGCGCAGGACTGAGGCTGGGACCGTAGGTTCCCAACGAGGTCCTCGGTGCCGAGTAAGTAGCAGATCAAGCCACGGCGGTCTTTCGGCCTCGCTCTCGCTTAGGGTTGTTGACTGATCGATTTGATCAACTGCAAACCGTACGCTGCTTGCCTGCTGGGTGCATCCGAGGTAGCTGTTCCAAGAGTACGGGTAGACCATGCTGGTGTCGGGGACAGGGGCTGGATGAGACCTGGGGAAGCTGGGATGTGTGGGAGGGCATGGCAGTCTTGCGAGAGATCCGAGTGAAGGGAGGTCTGTCGGACGCTGAGGTCGGGCGGGATCAGTTAGCAGATACTAGGCTGTGGAATATCATGGGACGGAACTGTTTTACGCCGTATGTTCATAATCCCTCTGAAGCGAAGCGGGATCAAAGCCGTATCTTGGATTCTATACAAAGAAGACTCCAGTCTGATTCGGGTGCATTTTACTCGTGCGGTCTTTCGGTATGTTCACGTTCAAAGATCCAACTCACTGTTCCAGATGATGCTTTTCTAGCCTTGCAGGTCTCGGCTCGGCCTCTGGCGAAATGGCTTTGCGTTGTACTAATCAAAATAGACTTGGATCACGGGCCGAAGATGTATTGCAGAAATCCCGACGCAGAAGGTGGGATTTGCCTGACTGTCTCTTTTCAACACGCGTACAATATAGGAGAATGTGGATTTGCGAGGATCTCTGATTGGTTCTTCCTTTCCCAAGAGCGAGGCATAGTCATTACTAACTCGGTGCCTAATATGCTGAGTTGGGCGTAACGATGCACAGTGTTATAGGATGGGAAGAGATATCAAGTATTGGGTTTCGGCGAGAATTTCAGTACCGATACAATGCTGTGCATTTCGGAATTTTTGGGTGTAAAAGGAGGCTGTAGACTAGATTTCGCATGCCGACAATTTTCAAAAGCGGACTTAGATCAAGCACCCTGTGAGCCATGCTTCCATATTTATGCAGAAACCTCCTAAGCACCCGCGCTTTTTCTTAATTTGGCTATCTTAGGTTCTCCTTAGCCTAGCCGTACCATCAAGATCATAAGCCTTGCAACCTTCCTTGGCTTCTAAGTAATATCAGTTGACGGCCTTTTTCCAATGACTGGTTTTGGAAGCGAACAAGCCTGCAAAGGTCCGGCTCCAAGATCGCTAGTGGTTCAGTATCTTTGTGAGCCGTGGATACGGATCCTCCAAGAGGGGTTGGTAAAGATGATGCCGTGGAATCGGGAACCTTGGCGTAGGGTATCTGATTCCAGGTCGGTAGGGTAGTGATGACTATTGGGGATACCATGTAAACCACCATCCTGAGGGAGGGAGCTAGTTATTTACAGGGGCAGCTACAGCCTTGGCTTAGTAAACCAGAGGAATTGTAAACCAGCAGAGAGCTGCTCCGGACAAATGCATGCACATTCACATTCACATATCAGCTTCCCTGATCGAGGGCGACGACATCATAACGTTAGATAGATCACCAGTCAGAAGAAACGAGCAAACACGGCAGGGTACAGAACTTTGAAATCGGGGAGGACTAACCAACAGCCGTACAACAGTTGACAGCAGAATCTAGCTTGTCTCTGGCTCTGGAGAAGGCTTGTTAACCACAACCTATTTCGCAGAAACATTCAAGAACAGGGGAAGTTTCCTCCCATACCGCCGTGAAATTGCCACTTCCCAGACAGAGAAAGCTCGACAGTGCTTGAATGGTCTCCTTACCGGCTACAGAAAATGGCGGCTCCGTTTCCTCACCTAACAGCCAACCGGCTGGCTCGATTTCAACAATCGCACAGAAAGCGGATACGGAGGTACACCTATAGATTATCTAGAAGTTTGGCTGAAGCCAGCTTGAATAATTGCAATAAGCCTGGTATGAACGGTTCATAGGTCCACCTAGAGTTCGGAAAGATTAAAGAGCGCGCATGCTACGAGCAACTTAGGTTGGTGATAGTGACTACGAGCTTACTAATTTGGCTCTGGAACCAAGAGATTAACTGTATTTAGAATTTGTTAATGGATTTTGGCTGCACTTTGGAGAAATTTTGTTTTTGTCGGTGATGGATGCATGGAAGTGTGCTGAGCAAGTGTCATATCCAAGAGCAATTTAAGCATTGTTTTCGGCGGAAGGATGTGCAGTAATTCGAAAATAGCTTCGCACATATCGATATACGATATGTATATGAATGATTGGTAGCAGCCTTCAGACCATCGTATCAGAAAAAAAACTCGAACAAGCGGGAGTCATCTCAAGTTTGCCTTGAAAACATGCTCCCATGCCTTAATTTGTTAGCACGGGCTCATCAGTGCAACCACGAACGGTACGAGCATTTAGATGTTGGCTTGACAAAGGTACATCCTATGACTGCTAGAGCCTGGGTCGCTTCCCTTTGATCTTGAAGCCGTGCAGCTTTCATCGGCCTGGTACCAGTAATTTGCCCAATGCTGCAGATCCTATACCTTCGTTCTGATTAGTTATATTATTTTTGCTCACCCTTTTCAAACCGACATAGTTTCCTCGCTGATTAGACAACTCAGTCGTGATCGAAGCCAGAATACATGAATGATATGTAGTCAACTGTGGAGATGACCTGAAGACGTAATCGCGTGAGGACGCGTTCGAAGCGAAGCCCTCGGTAAGCACGGGCTTCTTTTAGGGGTTCTTGAATTGTTGCATCCACAGCCTCGTCGCGTAACTTTACTATTTCATCAACAACAATATCCTAGCCAACATGCCACCAGCAATCGTCCCCAGCGACGATGAGTACGCTTCCGAAGAGGACTCCGACTTCGCGCCCGATGATGCGCCCACCGCAGGCCCGGAGGAGTCATCGGATGAGGATTCAGAGATTGAAGACCCTACAGCGACAATAAAAAACCCTACACCGAATAAGAGGAAACGAGCACAGGATGAAGAGGCAGAGGACTTGGGCTTTGAAAATTCGGGCGACGAGGCGATAATAGAGAAGGGGGCGAAGACGCGGCGTAAGAAGAAGGGCAAGAGTGTAGAGGAATTAGAGGATGAGGGGGGTGAGGGAGGATTGATTAAGACGAGGAGTCAGCGCGCTCAAGAGTTTGTGCGACCGTTACCATAACCGCAGAACCAGTGCTGATTGATAGTAGGAGACTTGAAAGAAAACCCTTAGCCAATACCTCAACAGCAACAATCGACGTCGAGGCCGTCTGGCAAGCAATGATATCCGGGAAACCAATCACGCCCCCTCTACAGCCCACGACTGAACAGTCCTTACTCCTTGCTCCCGCCCGTCCATCAAGCCCCGAACTGCAACGTACCAGCCCCGCACTACTAAATACCGGATTAGAGGAACACTCCGCAAGCATACTCAACGATGGCCCCGAGTCCATGGTAATGATTAAACGTACCTACAATTTCGCTGGTAAAATCCACACGGAACAGAAGCTGGTGCATCGCAACTCGGCAGAAGCCAAGCTCTTTCTCGCCTCCCAACCTCTACCCAGTGCCACCTCACCCCCTCCAGAAGACTCTCCCTTCACCAAACCCAAGCGTCCCTTGAAGAAAGCCCGGCGGTCAGTCTTCGAGCCTGTGATCGAAGGCTTACCGCAAAGAACGGACTTGTTCTTTGGGTCGAGGAGGGAGAGCGATGTGCAGCTACTGGCGGGGCAGGCGAAGGTGAAGAAATTTAATACGGTGGAGAAGAGCGCGATGGACTGGGCGGGCTTTGTAGACAAGGAGGGCATTGCGGATGAGTTGGATGCGGCTGGCAAGAGTAAGGGCGCGTATAAGGCGAGGCAGGAGTTCCTTGCTAGGGTGGAGCAGAAGAAGGAAGATGATGCCAGGAGAGCGAGGGGGTTGCCTGTTTGAAGATGGCGGGATTGTTGGTTTACGATTGACTCGTTAGCAAGCTGGGCGTCGAGATCACGCAGGCTAATTGTCTTGGACTGAAGAGGCATATCTACTTATCTCGGGACTCGCGAAAACCACGGATGGAGCGCCGGGCTTGAAGTGCCCACCTCCTAACGACTAGAGCAGCTGTATGGAAGATCCAGACCTGGAAAACCACCGCTGATGGCACCGAGAGCTGCGAAACACTTATTTCGCACTCTCAAGCCATGTCTCCTTCCAGGGTGAGAAGATTTCTCCGGAATCTTCTCATACTTCCTAACGAGAGCTATAGGAACCTGTCAGTCCACGGTCACAGTAAAGTAAAAGCCGCGCGATTTTATCACTATTCAGTGGCTCATAGGTTTTTCGGCTTGGTGTCTGGATGTGTCTACAGATGAAAGTCAATCGAGTAGGAGAGAAGCGGCATGGGGGAGAGAAGGGTGTTTTGGAGTACCCCGCTTGATTATCTTCATCGTGTGGAGTTCCAGATTGTAGATCCAATGCTCAACACACAACAGCAAGAAGACGGTCAGAGACTAAAGGGCATACGAAAACAACACCGTCAAATAAACGACTAAATTTCCGCTACGAGATGAAAACTTTCTTTAATCCTGCCACCTCGTATTCCTCCTTACCCCTCAGATCCTTGACCTTCCCCTTCTCCGTGCCCGCCTTGCGACTATATTCCTCGAGCCTCTGCATGCCATACACGCACCCGTTCGGCAGCAACACTAGGTCGCTCTCGACATGGGAAGTCGTGTGATGGGCATATGGCACGTTGCGGGCGAGATCGTTGAGTTCGGTGCTGCAGATAGGACATACGGAGGTTGTGAGGGAGGAAGAGGATGTCGGGGAGATGGAGGTGGTGGAGGTTGTGGAGGGGGTTGTGGAATGGCAGGAGGGCGTTTTGAGGGCAGAGAGACCGGCGGATAGGGCAATGTGGAGGAGCGGGACTGAGGGGAGGGAGAGCAGCGTGTTATGTGTGCTGGTGAAGAGGTTGGACAGGGTAGTCCAGCGTGTTGGTGAGTAGAGGTCCTGTGGGAGATAGTGTTAGTTCCTGAGGTGGATATTTGAGATGGCTAGACGGAGTTGGTAGGGGATTCACGGAATATGCTTCTGCCCTTGTCCCAGGGGGAAAGGCCAATAGTCCACAAGCCTGCTGCACTTCCCTCGGGTACGCCTCCCTGAACGGTAGTAGATATTTCTTCGCGTGCCCGATACTCTCCAATAGCTTCGCGTGGTCCTGACTCCGTACTAATTCAATGTACTGCTGGAACCGCAGCATGAACTCTAGATTGCTCTGTCAAGCGTGTGAGTTAGAATTTTGAAACCATTCGAAGGCAACACATACCTCCATCCGTCGCAACTCCTTCTTATTCTCCTGGCACCAAGCCAACGCCTCTTGTGTCCTCCCTCTTTGCAGACTCTCCCGTATTCTCCCCACTTGTACAAACGTCTCCACATCCACCAAGTCCTCGATTCCTTTCTCTCTTGCCAGTGCGCCTGCGCTATCTTTATATCCATTCCTCAACAGATAATCTACTAACAACCTATCCAGTCGTGTCCTACTCCACTCCTCATACTTCACATCGTCTAGACTTTGCATTCCATATAACTCCCCCAGATGTCGTATCCTGCTCGCAGATTGCTGGTGCAGCCGCGCTTCTTCCTCGGCAGAGGCGGCCAGTTTGCGCTTCAGGCCGCGCATGCGGGTGAGCATAGAGTCAACATTCTTGAGGACTTCGGCGGATGAGGATGTAGCGGCAGATTGCGAGGTAAGAGCTGTTTCTTTAAGAGTGCTCTTGACGTAAGTACTGTCCTTTTCTACATTGAAGTGGGCAGTCTTGAAGTTCTTGCGAAGGAGCTCGAAGGGTAGGCGCAGAAGGGGTTGATCCTGCGGGTTGTCAGTTGACGATGAGGTGGAGGGAAGTAAATGAAAGAGTAGGTACGAGAATAAGATGGGTCTCGGGATTTATTTTTGACGTTATATGGTCTGCCATCTTGGGTTGAGGAGCTGTTGCGGTTGCTACCTCGGGAGCTCTTGATGACGGGGTGTCGAACTCGGTTGCGATAACCGATAGGGTGACTCGGGTAATGTGATGGCTGGCTTTACTGTGAGATTCTACCGTGGTACAGTAGTTGTCTTGTACCCCATCTCAAGTCAACAAGGAGGGCCTAGAGATTCGAACTTCCACACCTTATCATTCTTACAGTTTACGAGGATAATCAAAGGAAAAGCTGCACAACCTTCCCTCTACATATGCTAATCTAGCGGCTAGTTATTCCTCTGACTGATTTTCTTCCGCTATGATTGATTTTCAAGAAAAAGGGGTTAGTACTAAGAAAACAGGGAGTAAAAGATACCCGCTGTACCATAGTAATAGTCGTACATAGGTACATAGAGGTACCCAAGGTAGCTCCTGGAAATTTCCTAGGTTATCAAGAGGGGCTCTCTAGACGAGGCATCATACTCACCTATCTCTGAAGATATCGTGAGGACTTACAGGCTAGATTAACTGGACACTTCCCGGGCTCTCCGCTTACATCTACAATGATAGCTGCCAAATATTGACTCCTCGAGGTTACAAAGAAGTGTACCTGGAGTCGGTCGAATGCTTGTATCGTATCTAACTTCTGCTCGAGTCAGGAAGAAACTAGTACGGGGCTATTGCACAATAGACTATTTTCCGACCAAGAGGTCCAGTGTACACAGTGGAAGGGTACCATCCCACAGCACCTTAATTCGACAGTGGTTTCTGACCAGGTTGACATTCATTCCAGCCTCTCATTAGACATCGTGCCTCTGTACGGCAGTCAAGAAGACCGGAGGTGCGCTTCTGCCGAACGCTGGACTTGAGAAGCAGTGAGTCAGATCCAGCTCTCCGGATAGAGTAGGTAATATAATTGCTGCGTGTAGGCGTTCAGGAGGTCCATCATTTCGAGCAGACTCCCCCGACATGACAGAATGTAACTTGGTCGGAGTGAATCAATGTTTTTTAACCTCTCAAGCCTTGACCCTCGCTCTAGCCTGCGGAGAAGATCTGACCATCTAAGCCTAGCCGAGACTAGCGCGTGCTCTTAGGCCCACCACCCTCTGGACTTCATAAGAACACATGACAGCCCACGTGAAAACCGAAAGAAAAACCTCTCTCTGCGACATTTCAAGCAGAACGCGGCTTCGTTCATTCATCTCGACTTCAAGAGGGTGTGAAAGCTGCCTCGCCAACATCAATCTCGCCAACCTGCTTCTCGAGATCATCCTCATCCTGGTTGTTGTTGGCCAATTCACGCTCGACTCGAAAGCTCGTGATCCTCAAGAGTCACGCATCGTGGTCACGTTCGAGGTCTGCTGACTACACGCCCCCCCCCATCGACTGCAACCCCTCTCCTGAGAGATATCGTCTTCAAGTCCCCGTTGCGCTCGATCAGAACATCTTTTGATTCCGTCGGAATTCTCTGGAGTTCTCGAAGCTATTGCAATATTCGACGCGGTGCCACAGATATCAGTCGCGTCGCATCGCAGAGGAGCGGCTGGAGACGAGATCGCAACCATATCAGATCAGATAGAAAGATAGCCAGGTAAGCACACGTGCTTTCTTCTCCCCCCCTTTCCCAGAAATGTCTTCCCTCTCTGTCGCGTCGCTGCAAACTTCCTGCTCGGTCTTTCGTGCTACATAGCTTCGGTCATGGCACAGCGGTTCATTCCCACGCGACCCTTTGGAGGTCACGATCTCTCGTTAGGTGCTCCAGTGCCCGGACATACCCGCGGCGCCCGTTGGCCAAACTCCCAACGCGCTACGCCTGTCACTCGTCGCCAACACCGAACTGCTTCTGCTTCTTCCCTTCATTGTCGCATCACGCCGACCCGGGAGGAATCGTCGCTTTTGTACTGCGCGCCCATCAAACAATGTTTCTGCTTGCAGACAGCAGCTGGGTCAGGCTTCGCCCTGTACCGCGCCAGCACGTCGTTGCGATCCCCGGACATGACCTGTCGAGTGGGAGGTATCGCCAGGAGCAATGAATGGCCATCTCCACCCCCCACCCCAAGCGCATGAAGACTTCCATCGCTATGTGGTACCTCATCTGCAATGACACGTGCTGACCTCCTAGGTTCAACTGCGACGGGTACAAAAGCATTCGTTGCTGTAGAATACCGAACAAACCACTGCAGCGGAGCGGTTTCGAGAACACCTACGCCGCGAACCAGCAAAATTCTTAAGGAACTGGGGATCGCAGTACTTCGAGTTTTGGACCTGTACAGAGACTGGTAGATCACGTCATCTGTCGCTCGGAAAGAACAGGTTCAGCCTTAAATCTTCCCGATAACCCATTGAGATCATCTGCGCCTCTCGGAACCTAATCCTCCCAATACCTACGAATCATATCGCAAGGTTCGTCAGGATTTAAGCATAGCGGCCAAGATGTCGGACATGGATCTTGAACAAGGTTTGCAAGAGGTTGCCAACTCCATGCGCGACGATGGCTCTCAGAAGCGGAAGCGGGACTCTGAATCAGCTGATGACACGCGACGAGGTAACAACAAGCGAATCTCGCCCAACAATGCTAGCAACGATCAGCAGGACGTTGAGGCGCTCCAGGATTATAACAGCCTGCACCAGCACGGCCAAGACCATAACGGCTCTGCTGAGCATGCGTCGACTGCTGCTGCTGCGCTGGCTGGTATCTACCCGACTATGACCGTTCCTCAACCTACCGACGTTTCATTCGCTACTCAAGGATCCGACGAACAGGACGGTTCCTTCATGGATAACAGCAATGATGGATTCCCTCTATATGGTCGAGCCACGGAGGAAATAAGCCGCCGAAAGCCAGCTGTTGGATCTGATGAGTGGCATAAGGTCCGCAAGGACAATCACAAGGAGGGTACGTCTATATTGATACTTCGCCTGCAAATATGCGCTAATCATAATCGCAGTTGAGCGTCGTCGCAGAGAGACTATCAACGAGGGCATCAATGAGTTGGCCAAGATAGTCCCCGGTTGTGAGAAGAATAAGGGTTCCATCCTCCAACGCGCAGTACAATTCATCACACAATTGAAGGAGAACGAGACTCAAAATATTGAGAAGTGGACCCTCGAGAAACTCCTGACCGAACAAGCCATCGCCGAGTTAAGCGCAAGTAACGACAAATTGAAGGCTGAGTGTGAGCGAGCATGGCGTGAAGTTGAAACATGGAAGAAGACATGTCAAAGTGCTGGGCTAGCTCCGAAGAAGGAAGATGGATCTCTCGAAAATTAGATGGCGCATCTTAATCGGTTGGGCGGCCCGACTCACATGAGATCTGGGTGTGTTACGACTTATTCAATAGGATGATACCCCTGCATACGATTTGACGAACCTTAACCGTCGCTGTCTCTTTCTTGCACGGACAATAATCTTGTCTTACTCTTACTTTGACCGTGGCGGTCAGAAATCATGGCATTGCCGGTCTGGGATAGCTTTGGGGTGCTTGGCCGAGTGCTTGGCCCTTCTCTTTTTACTCTCTTCTTGTCTGGTTACGCAAGGTGAGATAGGAGAGACGGGTGTTTGATGATGGGGCCGGATTTCTAGACTTCGAATTCCGGGAGGGTCTACGACTTTTTTACAATGGTGGGGGAGGGGGGGCGCTTACGAAGATTGTCCGTGTGTGATAGGAAGCAAATGAAGAAAAATTGCATTGAAGTGTTGAGATTGCGAGCAGATTCTTGAAAGTTGAACGAGGCTGGTAGGATCGAGCTAAGCAGGAGAGCCATAATGAAGCTCGCTGCTCTTAATTGCTTTTTGAACATTGACGTGACATCCATGTAGGATCCTTATCAAATTTTAAATGGCTTTGCCTATGACCTTCAAACCATAGTATTTCAATTATTCGTCATGAACATCAAAATAGAGTCTTTGTATTAAACCATACATTTAAGATTCTGGGTTGTATCGTCCCATAAGGAGAGGTAATGCAGCTGGGTTTGGCTGTACGGAAGTAACGTAAATGTGGTTCGGCTAGACAAAGCTTAGTGGTGACGTCTACCTATCACGTTCTGCTGATACAGACTCGGTATAGCTGGAGCTTGGATGGAGGGGTTGAGAGTCCGGGGATCGGAGACGAAGGCATTTCGAAATAGAGAGGCAGAGCTCGAGGTGAAACAACGATTTTGATTATGATCATGAGATATTGCAAAGAAAGCTAATATTACGATTAAGCAAGTCCATCAAACAGTTCAAAACCCCTAGGCTCCCGTTCGCTTTCCAGCTCAAGGAGGAGGGACTTTTTGTACTCAATATTTGGTTATTCAGTCCGGTAGAGGAGCAAGCAAGGTGGGGCTTCGCGGTCATGCATCGGAGTACCGCTAGCTTAATCCCGACTCTGACGTCTGTGCTTCTGATTCCAGAGCTCGGATTGGGGTATAGGAATATTTGGGATTGACAAACGGTTTTCGATCATCTCCTTTCAACTCAACATTCACTCCGTGACAACGACGACTATCCACAGCGACGAGCTCGAGAAGAAGAAGAGGAAGACGGCGATACAGATAAGCAGCCTGCGTTACGGATCAGAGTCGAGAAACCGGAAAAGAAAGGAAAAGAAGGCCAGTGGAGACGAGCAGCAGCATTATCTATCCACAGCAAAGAACTGCAAGCTCGCGATACGAGAGAACAGACGAGGCACGCCCAAGCAGCGGCCATGGCCAGCCAACGCCTCCTCTCAACCGGCTCCCTCAGCGGCTTGCACTCGTCTTCCCTCTCATCACCACACTACCTCTCCTCCGTCTCGCATCACCGCCACCAACCTTTCTGTGGCAACAGCGAAGGCTGGGGACCCCTTAGTCCGCTTAGGTATGACTTTACGCCCTGCTTCATGGATGTGTGGGTCGGCGCCGTGGCGGCATTTGGCATCGTCTTTGGGGCCGGGGCTGTGTGGTGGTTGGTTAAGAGGAAACAGAGGATGATTCTGGAGGGGGGAGACAAGAGGGATTGGCATCTCTGGGGGAAGTTGGTGGGTCAAGCTTTCATTGGATAAAAATCGCGTTTGCGTCTACGTCTGGCATCTAGAAACAATGAGTGAGAAGGAGACTGGGAAAGAGGACTGGGGCAATTGGCCAAGTGAGATCAGGATATGAAAATCAAGCTGACTTTGAACGAACAGGCCATCATATTAGCAATTGGCATATCCCTTGCTACTCAGATCGTCTTCCAGATCCTCTCCTACCCTTCCATCTGGGCAGGGGACTTCCGCTTCTGGACCTCCATCCTCGCGATCTTCTCTCTCGGCGTAATATTCACAGTCCAATATCTCGAACACGAACGCTTGCGCAATCCAAACGGAGTGGTGCTCTTTTACTGGCTCTTCCTGCTCATCGCCTGGTCTATAAAGCTGCGCTCCTTGCTTTCGCAGCAGGTCTATATCCACCACCTCCCATTCTTTGTGGCATACTGTATCGGATACGGACTTGCATGGGTAGAATTTGGGCTGGAGTGGTTGGTACCGAAGAAGACAAGCGATTATTATGCTGTTGGCGGTGAAGATGAGTGTCCAGCGGAGTACGCTACTGTATTCTCTGTTTTGACGTTTAGCTGGATGACGCCGATGATGCGGTACGGATATAAGAAATACCTCACCGAAGACGATCTCTGGAATTTGGCGAAAAGAGACACCACGAGATCAACAGGAGAGACTTTCAAGAAAGCGTGGGAATACGAGTTGGCGCATAAAAAGAATCCGAGCTTATGGATTGCCATCTTTCACTCCTTCAGCGGGCCGTACTTCAGAGGAAGTCTGTTCAAGACTGTTTCCGATACTCTAGCTTTCGTGCAGCCGCAGTTATTGAGGCTTTTGATCAAGTTTGTGGGCTCGTACGCGAAGGGCAAGGAACCCGAGCCTGTCATTCGCGGCGCGGCGATTGCACTGGCTATGTTTGCCGTTTCGGTAGGCCAGACGATGGCGTTGCATCAGTATTTCCAGCGGGCGTTTGAGACGGGCATGCGGATCAAGACTGCACTTACGGCTGCTATCTACGGAAAATCTCTGAAGCTGTCCAACGAAGGTCGTGCCAGTAAGACTACGGGCGACATTGTCAATTATATGGCAGTCGATACGCAGAGGCTGCAGGATTTGACGCAGTACGGACAGCAGCTTTGGAGCGCCCCGTATCAGATCACGCTATGCATGATCAGCTTATACAATCTGGTGGGGTTGAGTATGTTGGCTGGTGTTGGAGCAATGATTTTGATGATTCCCATCAATGGGTTGATTGCGAGGTTGATGAAGAAGCTACAGAAGGAGCAGATGAAGAACAAGGTAGGCTCTATCTGGATGTATCTCCATATCCGATGCTTACTCGGTTACGCGCCCTTGTCTGTTTACAAGAGCTTGAATTCGGCTAATCTGGTCATGAAACAGGATCAAAGGACAAGACTTATTGCCGAAATCATCAACAACATGAAGAGCATCAAGCTGTACGCTTGGGGTAGTGCGTTTATGCAGAGGCTCAACTATGTACGAAACGATCTGGAGTTGAAGACTCTCAGGAAGATTGGTGCTGCTCAATCCGTTGCGAACTTCACCTGGTCTACAACCCCGTTCCTGGTTTCATGCTCAACTTTCACCGTCTTCGTTCTGACACAAGAAACACCACTGACTACTGACATCGTGTTCCCCGCTCTCACGCTTTTCAATCTCCTTACCTTTCCTCTGGCCATCTTGCCTATGGTCATTACTTCCATCATTGAAGCCTCCGTTGCTGTTGGCCGCTTAACTGCCTTCTTCACGGCGGAGGAACTTCAAGCTGATGCAGTTACCCTCAAAGACGCTGTTGATGAGAACGGCGAAGAGTCTATCAAGATTCGAGACGGAACTTTCTCCTGGGACAGACATGCAGGCAGAAATGCCCTCGAAGACATCAACTTCACTGCTTGCAAGGGCGAGCTCACCAGCATTGTTGGCAGAGTCGGGGCTGGTAAATCCTCATTCCTCCAAGCTCTTCTGGGAGATTTGTGGAAAATCAAAGGCGAAGTTGTGGTCCATGGACAAACTGCATACGTGGCTCAGCAAGCTTGGGTCATGAATGCGAGTGTCAAAGAGAATATCTGCTTTGGTCACAAATGGGACCCCGTGTTCTACGAAAAATGTGTCAAGTCTTGTGCCTTGATCGAAGATTTTGCTCAGTTGCCTGATGGTGACGAGACGGAAGTTGGGGAGCGTGGCATCTCACTTTCTGGAGGGCAGAAAGCTCGATTGACACTTGCACGAGCCGTTTACGCTAGAGCCGATGTCTACCTTCTGGATGACTGCCTATCGGCTGTCGATCAGCATGTTGGCAGGCATCTCATTGAGAACGTTCTGGGTCCTAATGGTCTACTGAAGGGGAAGACGAGAGTTCTGGCTACCAACTCCATTCCGGTTCTGTTGCAGTCAGACTACATCTGTCTCATAAGAGAAGGCAAAATCATTGAGCGTGGTACCAACAATCAGGTTATGGCGATGAAGGGAGAAATTGCCAGCCTGATCAAGGCGAACAGCAATCAGGATTTGTCAACCGGCGAATCGGGAATAACCTCCAGTGATTCATCGACCATCATCGATACTGAGCAACTTCTCGACGACGAAAAAGAAGACGAGATCGAAGAGGCACAAGAACGATTCACGCAACTGCAGCCGATCAGACCAGGTGGTTCCGGTGTCAAGCAGCGGCAAGGGAGCGCGGGAACCTTGAGACGAGCCAGTACAGCCAGCTTCAAGGGGCCTCGAGGCAAACTGCCCCGAGATGAGGAGGAAGGCCACGGAGGCAAGAACAAGGAATTCTTGGAACAAGGCAAAGTGAAATGGGACGGTACGCGACCCGTTTCCCGGTGCATAGCCATGACTGACGTGCATTGCTAGTGTACACGGAATACGCCAAGACGAGCAACCTGTTTGCCGTAGCAATATACGGCCTGATGCTGGTCGGCGGACAAACTGCTCAGATCGGTAAGCTGCATGCCTCGAGCTCAGTCTCTCTCCTCTCCTTGCAGAGGTCTCCTAGATTGGCTTTGCCGGTCCTGCTTTTGGTTTACACTGCTGACGATGCTCCGCAGGCGGCAATGTCTGGTTGAAGCGATGGGCCGATATGAACGGTGCGCGAGGCAGCAATCCGGACGTCGGCAGGTATATCGGGGTGTATTTCGCCTTCGGCATCGGCGGTGCTCTGCTGGTCGTGGTCCAGACCTTGATCCTCTGGATCTTTTGCTCCATCGAGGTAAGATGTGCCGGATCCTGCGGAAATATGTACGCGTACGGAACAGCAGCTGAAGTTGATCGCACAGGCGTCACGGAAACTCCACGAGAGAATGGCATTTGCCATTTTCAGATCGCCGATGAGTTTCTTCGAAACGTAAGTGGTCTTGCTAGATGGTCGGTCTGTTACGACAGTGACTGACCGTATACCAGAACCCCGGCGGGGCGCATCCTCAACAGATTTTCTAGGTTAGTCCTCCTATTGCTTTGCCCTTTTGCAGGCCAACCTGCGGATATGAACACGCAAAAGCCTTGAGCGTCATGCGGTTCCTCTTGCCCTATCCATTGTCGACTTGTGAGCACGACGGAGCGTGCAAAAAGCTGGACTCGAGAGTCCTCGGCTCGCTCTTCAGCACCTCTGCCACCAAGTGGTCGGAGACCCCGCAGGTCTGTCTGCATTGAGTTTGCTGCATATGCAGTCCCTATCGCGAGAGCCAATTGGTAAATGCGGCATGTTGTGCAACCCTTGGAGTCCGATTCCACGTCGCTGTTTTACTGACAACATTCGCCGCTTAGTGATATTTACCGGGTAGACGAGGCGAGTTTATCTGTGTTACCGAGGTTCTGGCGTTGATATTGACGGCGCTCAGGTCCTTGCACGCACGTTCAACATGTTATTCGTCAACAGCGCCCGTGCGATCTTCACGCTGGCTGTCATCTCGACATCGACCCCTGCAGCTATCGCCGTCATTGTACCCCTTGCCGGTGTGTACTACTGGTAAGTGTTCTCTTGCCCTATTCGGACTTTCCTCTCTCATATACTTCTTCAATAGGCATCGCTGACTCCGGATTTTTCCTCAAGGGTGCAGCGATACTACCTCCGCACGTCGCGGGAACTGAAGCGTCTCGACAGTGTGAGTCGAAGTCCCATCTATGCACACTTCCAGGAGTCGCTGGGGGGTGTCACCACCATTCGGGCCTACCGTCAGGAGGAGCGTTTCGCACAGGAGAACGAATGGCGGGTGGACGCAAACCTTCGGGCGTATTTCCCGTCCATTAATGCCAACAGGTACGTATTGTCACGCGGTAACCATCCCCCCATTTCTCACATCTTGCAGATGGCTTGCCGTGCGACTGGAGTTTCTGGGCTCCATCATTATCCTCAGTGCGGCGGGCCTCGCTGTCATCTCTGTGACTACAGGTAGCACCTTGTCTGCCGGGCTCGTCGGTCTCGCCATGTCCTACGCCTTACAGATCACCCAATCCCTGAACTGGATCGTCCGGCAAACCGTCGAAGTAGAAACGAACATCGTGTCGGTGGAACGCGTGCTCGAATACGCACGTCTCAAGCCCGAAGCCGCTGAAGTGCTGCATCGTCACCGACCCCCAATCAGTTGGCCCGCATCTGGCGCTGTCAATTTCAAGAATTACAGCGCGCGTTACCGCGAGGGTCTCGACCTCGTGCTGAAGAACGTCAATCTAGATATCAAACCGCACGAAAAGATCGGCGTCGTTGGTCGCACCGGCGCGGGCAAGAGCTCGCTGACTCTTGCTCTTTTCCGGATCATCGAGCCAAGCGAGGGCAATATCAGTATTGACGCCTTGAACACGTCCACTATCGGCCTGCTCGATCTCAGGCGCAGATTGGCTATCATCCCGCAAGATGCGGCTCTGTTTGAGGGCACGATTCGGGATAATCTCGACCCGGGGCATGTGCATGATGACACGGAGCTGTGGAGTGTGTTGGGTAAGTTATCCTTCCCACCTTTTCCTGTTAGTGCGGCTTTTCAGATTGGGTTCGGATCCCCTCTCCGTCTATGCAAGGTAGTGCGTGGAAACGGGTGGCGCTGTGGTACCTGAGTTCTCAGATCCTGCGAGCGGCAAGTCGTGCAGAACGTCAACGTAAACTTTGACGAGCCCCTACTAACGAATTGCTATACAGAACATGCTAGGCTGAAGGAGCACGTCAGTAGCATGAATGGCGGCCTTGAGGCTAAGATCCAGGAGGGGTAAGTGCATATTTCCCCTCATTTTTATTTCTCGCCTCCCATCTGCTCCTTTGGCTGTCATCCCCTACGTTGTATGTCCGCCCTCTCGCGATGTCACCGTCGTATCTGGTGACTGTATTTTCGTGCCTGAGCAGCGTCTAAGAATATCTTGTTCTATTCACATGGGCCGCAAGTGTGAGAGCCAGACTTCAGCTTGGGTGTCGGACGGGCGGACAGGCTGGTTCCTACGTCCTCACTATCCCGTCAACCTCGGATTGGAATCCAGGAATGTTGGATTGTACCAATCTACTCCACATCTCAGTTCCAGTTCGGCCCTCGGGATGCTCAGCTCTACCCCACTCATCAATACCCACAAATCGCATGCATAACGAACCCGCTTGACATAGTACATGCGCTAACACTCACCAGTGGCTCTAATCTCTCACAAGGCCAACGCCAGCTCGTCTCCCTGGCACGGGCTCTGCTCACACCAAGCAACATCCTCGTCCTGGACGAAGCCACGGCGGCTGTCGACGTCGAAACCGACGCCCTGCTGCAAAACACTTTGCGCAGTCCCCTGTTCAGTAAACGCACAATCATTACCATCGCGCATCGCATCAACACGATCTTGGACTCGGATCGCATTGTGGTGTTGGAGAAGGGGAGGGTAGAAGAATTCGGCACGCCGTTGGAGCTGATTGAGCGCAGAGGTGCTTTCTGGAGGCTAGTGAAGGAGGCGGGGTTGTTGGAGGATGGGCAGCGGTAGGTTGTTTGTTGAGCGAGAAGGAGTCGGTGTATATAGCAGAGAGTGAAAAGGGAAGCGTGGGCCGGGAATCGGATCTTGCACGAGAGAGTACCTGGGAAGATACGAGATACTTGTATACCAATGGAATGAAGTAGGAGAAACCCTTCTCGGTGACATCTTTGCCGATTGTTCTGCTCGCTTCACTGGGGGTACTATTTACAGTACATAAATCTTACCGAGACCTGGGGCCGCTAAGATGCAAAAAAACAAGAATCCTCATGCTCTTGGAGCACCGGCTGGGTCTAAAGCTGGCAGTTCACACGGGGACAGGGCTGCAAGTCATATACCTCGGGCAAGGGCAGATGGCCCAGAGCTGACAAGCTCGCAATTGAAGTGAGTGGCACGGCACCGTTTCAGAGGGCTCGCACGGCAGGGTAGGGTTGGTCGCCGGAGAGGTGGCCCGCCTGGGAGGAGAATTCCCACGGAGGGATCGAATGGGGGGGGGTTCACGTGTGGGTGCTGAGGTGGGATGGACGCTGGGGGTGAGTGTGGTAGCGGTGCTATCTGGCTCTGGGAGTCGGAGAGCGGAATAGGGGGGGGGGGGGGTTTACGAGGATGACTTAATGAATCGCGGCAGGGAAAGGAGGGTTTCCCAAAGAGAATGGGATCTTGGAGAGAGGTCAAGATAGGATGGGGATGTTTTGTTTCTGCTTGCTTAGGTTTGGTCTTGGTTGCTTGTTGCTGCATCCTCGCTTGATGTTCAGCA
Organism: Diplocarpon mali; assembly: GCA_024741835.1. Classification (NCBI taxonomy): domain Eukaryota; kingdom Fungi; phylum Ascomycota; class Leotiomycetes; order Helotiales; family Drepanopezizaceae; genus Diplocarpon; species Diplocarpon mali. The sequence goes on along the minus strand of JAENRP010000051.1, from coordinate 6,966 downwards.
GGTACTTACCTGCTCACTCACCCGCTCAGCCACCCACCTACCTGCTTACTCGTATGCCTAGCTAGCGGAGGCCAGTGTGCGGAACGCGGGTTGATGGAGCTGCGATGTGGATCTTGTGTGTAGGTAGGTGTAGATGGTAGTAAAATGAGATGAAAACGAGAAGGGTGGGATGATATATATATATATATATATGTGTACATCAACGCTACATCCCTTCCATCCCTCGAATCTCACGGCATTACAGCTTCCAGCATGCGCCATACACCACCCTCATCGACGCCACTACCAGCGCTCCTCCCTCCCTCCAAGAGCCAACGCAAGCGCGGGAGCTCGCGGCACCCCACCTCTCGGATGGCACAGCCGCCTCGACGCGAACACCGGCCGCCGACGGCTGGAAGACTTGGGGGCTGGGCCCGGGCCTGGGTCCGGGTCTGGGTGGATATCGTTCTTGCAGTGGCATGTTGCTACTCCAGCGTGTGAGGTTCGGGCGGAGGCCTGGCCTGGAGAGAAGGCCTGTACTGTACGGCAGATGCAGAGACGCGCCGGCGCACCGAGAACAGGAGAGGGGGGATTAAGGGGGGGGAGAAAACCAATAACAATAGCGGTAAGAACAGAAATAAGAATCAAAGCGAACCGCCGTTTTCGAGATCCAGTTTCGCGCTGGGTCTCGAGACCGAGAAGCGGCCTGCACCGCCGTCCGCTCCGCCGTCCGCCGTGCCGGCTCCAAACACCCAACCGCCTGCAGTTTGAGATGGCCCGAGACACCGTGGATACAGCGGCTGAGAGGACTCTGCGCAGAGGGAAGATGAGAGGGCATTTGTGTGTGGACGGTGGGATAAATGGCTACTGGTAAGAAGTAGGAACTCTGTCTCCATGTCTCTCCTCGAAAGCTGAGTAGGTCAACAAGACGTCGGGAGAAGGAATCAGATCATGAAGAGCTGGTCGAGGGATATTTTGGGAAAAACAGGACTTGAATGTTCGCGCTGAGGCCTCTCTTCGACTACTACACTCGGGGCTGAAGCTGTGCTAGCCGAACCTATCAAGGAAGTACTTACCTCGCGTTACCCTAGTTGAGGTCAAGTTCTGAAGGGTTTTAGTTACTTTGATAGGAGCTGTTACCTCGTCGAATATCGACTTGACTAGCGGAGAAGACTACGGAAAGAGTCACGAAACTGCGCTTCGTATGCTTCCTAGCAAGGCTTTATAAAGGAATTGTCATACCGCAGAAATAAGGACCGAAGACGTGTACTCCAAGGGCTCTTTCTCCTATGGATTTGGACTTGTAACAAACTATACCTTACCTTTCATTCCCTGGCCTAGCTGGTCTGGATACCTCGGAAGATATTCCCGTGTACTGATATCTGTCCGGCGAGCGAGAGAAGAAGAGATTGTTGTGTAACTGGGACTTGCTCTGGCCTCTCTTCTCCGCTGTCCATTCTCCCTCTTCCCGCGCACTTCTTGTTACGTACAGGATACCGAACCACTGTACCTGTAGGTCAGGCTGGCCAGGCCGCAGCCGCGAGGGAGCAAATGCATTGCGTCGGCATCGATGCGGCGTGTAGAAGTTTGCAGTGTCAGCCAGAGAGGTGCGGCCTTGGTTGGTCAACGCTGCCGGTCGTTTGGTGGTGATACCTGGAGATAGAGGTCAGAGATCAGGGACGAAGCATGAGGGGTGAGCGGTGGGAGGTTAGAGCGGCGGATGGGATGGGATGTCGCGAAAAAGGCAGTAGCGAGACGAAGCGAGAAGCGAGAAGCGAAATAAACAAACAAACAAAAAAAGTTCAACCGCTGCCCTCGGCCCAGTCACGCCCGACATTAACTGAGCTGAGCGATGGGTAGTTGCTGAGATGGCGCTTCGTCTTGATGGAGGGCGGGGAGCTGCGTAACGGAATGTTGGAGGCCGACCTACCAGGCTCCTGGCCCTCGACGTGCAGGTCAAAGGAGACGAGAGGAGGGTTGAGCGTGAGGGTAGTGATTCATCCCCCCCCCCCCCTCGTTTGGTTGACATGTCCTGGGATCTCAATCTCAACAGGATACCAGGGCCGCCGGTGGGAAAGCGAATCGACACACGGAAAGTGTATTGAATCATCAGCAGATCTTGTCAAGTACATTGGAGTGAGCGGTGGTGCAACACAGCCCTCCTGCCGTGTGACGACGGCCTGGGCAGAGCGAGAGCAGACGGAAAGCCTTCTCCTACAGCCGACGACGGATCGAAGTGTCCCGCTCGGCATGGGAACAGGATGTTGCCCCAGAGATGTGTGATGGAGGACGTCCGTAGGTGCTGATGGGCGGGGGGGAGAGCTCTCAGTCCTGCTGTGCCATGCGCGGTGCCCGCTCTCCGAACGCTGGTAGCAGGACAGATAGCACTGTGTATGGCGGTACGGTACGTAGGTGAAGGAGGTGTGCGCCCGTTCTTGCATCAGCACATGGCAGCGAATCACGGCCTGCTGCTGCTTTGTTTTCCTCCTATGTACTACTACTGCTGCTGCTGCTGCTGCGACTGCTACTATGGCCACTGTTACGATGAGCGTCACCTGGCCTTGATCTTGTCCGCACCACGATGATCCGCACCACCGTCATCAGCATCGCTGCCATGGCACATCCCACTCTCGAAGCGGTTCCGCACTCCGGGTCGCGACACGTTGTAGACCGGATTCCACACATGTAGATGCACAGCTGCCGGCTCCAGGAGATCTAGGGCACCGGGAACCGAGTCACCACGGCGACCTCAGGTACGTGTTGACACCCCGCCCCCGCAGAGCCGAGGTAGTGGCCCGGAGAGAGCGTGTGCTCTGCTCCTGCGTGTGGGCTCCGGTCTTCCGCGTCGCCGAGTCACGAGCACCCGGCCCGGCGACGGCCGTTTGGCTCGGTCCCGATCACGTGCGAGACTCGAATTCTCCGCATCGTCCGGCTGGGCCGAACCACGTGCCAGGAAGCGATGCGGGTAGTCACGGGTCGTCCTACGGTGCCCGGCTGCTCCTCGCACCGACCTTCTCTGCACCGCCCCGTGGTCCGCATCACCACTTGCACGCCGGCCACACAACATGCCCGCCGTTCCTGATTTCTGCTCGCGTCACACCACACCACACCGCCAGCACCTCGAATCACCCCACTCCGCATCCATTGTCCGGCCCTGGGGACTCCTGTGAGAGCCCGCGAGGAACGCCCCCACCCGCCGGACCTCACCTCCGCACCCATGGCCCGCGCAATGCACCATGGCATCCGCACGGCGTCGCACCGCCACGCCGGGGGTTGCGAGGCCGAGAGAGATTGCACGGGCGAGAAGCCGCCGTTCCCCGGAAGGCTGGCGGGTGGGACGGGGACGTGGGGGGGAGGGATGGAGGGGGGAGGGATGGAGGGGGGAGGGATGGAGGGGGGAGGGGGGAGGGGGGATGGAGGGGACATGGAGGGAGGGGGAGGGGACATGGAGGAGGGACATGGAGGAGGGACATGGAGGAGGGACATGGAGGAGGGACATGGAGGAGGGGACATGGAGGGGAGATGGAGGGGAGATGGAGGGGCATAGAGAAGAGGGAATGGAGGGGACATGGAGGGGACATGGAGGGGACATGGAGGATGGGCATAGGCAAGTCGATTGTGGGTGGGTGAGGATGGCATTGCGAAGATGGCATTGAGCGTGCGGTAAGGCCATGCATGCAATCAATCTCATATATCACGATGTCGTGGGGGAGGCCGAGGCGAGGGCATTTGTTTGGGTGTGACTTGCGGTGAGGGAAAAGGGGGGCGGGGAGGAGGAGGAAGAAGACGTGGGGGGCAGATGCAGGTGCAGGTGCCGGGGAGGAGGCGCCCGAGGACATGAGACTGTTCTTGGTGCGGCATGCATGGCACTGGCGGAGCGTGGGACATCTCGAGGCGTGGAGGCATTCGGGGGTCTGGTCGTGATACACTTGGTCCGAGGATCTCGGGACGGTGGTGCTTCGATGGAAGGAGTCTCGGAGCGGGTGAGTGTGGTCCACAGCGACTCGCGAGACGCGGCGCATCGACGTGGATGGCAACAGCACGGCCGGCATCTCTGCACCAGGAACGTCTGGATCTCGGAGCGCTGCGATCGGTACTATTGACTGATGTGCATCGTCACGGACCTGCATTGCATCGACGCTATGGATTGACCAGAGCCGAGAGGATCCTGGGAGCTGGCGCCGGGCTGGGCTGAGAGGGCCGGGTCGTGTCATGTCACCTCGGCCGCGCGCTCGCCTCCTCGCGTGCTCGCGTCCTCACGCGCACCAGATGTCCCTCGCCACGACTTCCTCCTCCTCCTCCTCCTCCTCCTCCTCCTCCTCCTCCTCCTACCCCGCGATCACGGCCCCAAACGTCCAGACGTAGAGCAAACATCGGAACGCCTCGCAGCCAGGCGGACGAAACGCGAGACGGGGACCCAGGCCCATGCCCGAGTCCCAAAGCAGACTTCCAAGACATCTGGCAGTCGGCGGCGGGCAGCGCAGTCTCAGCCTCCAGCCCCAGTCTCCGAGATAAGCGCCGGAGGGGCTACCAGCCACGCCGTGGCGTGCGCGTGTGGGGCGGGGTTTGATCATCGTCGTCTTTATCATCCCCATCACCATCACCGTCACCGTCACCCCGGAAAGTCTGATCGAGATATGGCCAGGGCTAGCCCGTCAGCCGTGCGGGATACCACACAGCTGCACTGCACCGTGCCGTACCTGACCGTCCCATCCCGTACGAGCATCGAGTCGAGTCGAGCCGATCACCACCCCGGAGAGCCGAGATCCTGAGACACGCCTTCGGCAGCGCGACGAGGGGCATCGCGCGCCCGAGCAGGGATCCTGGATCTTGGGGGCTCTGTAGATCGCGGAAGGAAGCGGAAGCCGAGCCGGGGACCCGCGGGCCGCTGTTCGAGGTCCGGGGGAACCCTGCGTCAACTCGACTTGAACTCTCCTGTGTGGTGCGGTGCGGTGCTGTCGAGGGGGAAGGGAGGAGTGGATCCAGGCAAGGCGTCCAAGTCCACGGGAACCGGCTCCCGCTTCGGGCGAGCTGCGACTGTGCCTGCTCCACGACTACGCCAAACGGCACCCCTCGAGCGGGAGCGGCTCGAAGCCGTTGCGGCTCGCTAAGCCGGCAGCTACGGGATGGCAACGGCAACGGCACGGCAACGTCGCGGGAGCGGGAGCGGGAGCGGGAGGGGCCTTGCTTAGGGGTGGCCTGGCCCCCACCGGGCGGGCGTGTAGATGTAGGTGGAGCTGTCGATGCAGGCCAGGGTACCGGGGGGGGGAGGGGGGGAGTCTGTCTCATCTGATCTTTCGAGCCCTACCCAGTCGAGCGTAGGGTACAGGAGCGTGCAGGAGAGTGCACTGCTTCGAAGCAGAGCCTGGAGGTCAGGGGAGAGTGGCCGAGCACGGCACAGGCTAGCGCAGCGTGGGTGTCCTAAGTATATCCCTCGGGAGCAGATCAGATGCAGCGTCCCCGATTAGTGCCGCAGAGCGCAGAGGACCCCCTCTTCAGGATCGAGCCTCGGTCCCTGGAGCCCGCGCTAGGGACGACCCGGCCCCCGCCGGCGCCAGGGGCACGGCTCTCCTCTCCCGTCTCCTCCCTCTCCTCCCTCTCCTCCCTCTCCCCGGTGGAGGGCCAGGAAGCCCCCCACCCCCGTCCCGTGCCGTCCGAGCGACGAGCTGCCGGGGAGAGACCAGAGCCAGGAGGGGCGGAGGGCGGAGGGCAGCGGGCAGCGGGCAGCGGGCAGCGGGCAGAGGAGAGGCGCGCAACGTCGAGAGCGTAGGGCAGGGCAGGGCAGGCCGCGGCACTAGGCGGGCAGAGCGCGCAGCAGGGGCTGGGACGTGGCGTGTGCGAAGGCCCCGGTCCGGGAGACACGACGCCCCCGCCCCGCCCGTCCGCATCGCTCAGCTGCAGCCGGCAATCGGTGGCGGTCGCGGGGGGGGGGAAGGGGGGGGATCCCTCGATCCCATGACCGTCCACATCGTCGTCGTCGTCGTGAGCGACTCGTACCCGCGCTCTTTTCTCCTCCCCCTCTCTCCTCTCCCTCCTGAACAACGCATGTGAGTTGTGGGTCGGCCCGTCACGCAGACTCGGACCAGCGCCCTAGACCTCACCTAGCCCTCGGCATCAGAAGGGTCCATGCTTGCTGGCCCCCCCGCCGCCAGAGAGGGAGCGCTCTCCTGGAAGTGCTGTGCTGTGCTGTGCTGTGCTTGCTGTGCTTGCCTACCCACCACCTACCTGCAAAGCACCTCGCACTCTGCACGTTGCGCAGGACCCTTGCCCAGCGGCCCCCCACGCCCTCGCCTCGCCCCGCCACTCCTTACCCCCCACCCTCTCGTTGCTTCTCCCCCGAGGGGAGGCGGCCTTGGCTCGCTCAGATCAACCAACCCGGGGCTACTCGTGCTGCATCAGCCGCGCTGGCTCGCCGTCGCCGTGCGGCCACCGCGCGCGTCTCTGCTCTCCTCTTCAATCTCCCTCTTGTCTTCCTCTCCTCTCCCGTCCCCCCACCCCTTCATCCTGGTCTGCAGCGGCCGCAGGGGGCGCCTTGTCGCCACGGCAGAGCCGGGCCGGGCCCCCCGATGCAAGGACAGCGAGGCGGGATTAGAGTTTTTCCTCTCGAGCGGAGAATAGCCGGCCCTAGTCGCACGCACAGCACCGGTCGGCCCGGGGAAAAAAAGAAAAAAGAAAAGAAGAAGGAGAAGGAAAAAACCCNCCCCCCGTCGGAGAGGCGGAGCGTGCAAGAGGTCCAGAGGGGAGGCGCGCCGCGCTGGGCGGCCGGGCTTGCGTGCGTCTGGGCCGAGGTGGACGCTGGCCGCATCGTGCGTGGCTGGCTCGCGGTAGGAGGAGCGAGAGCTTTGGAGAGGAGGGGGGGGGGAATCCTCGCCCGGGGTAGATGGGCCGGGGAAGAGACGCTTCCCAGGCGCGCGGGGGCGAGGGGCGTGCAGCCCCGGCAGAGCAGCGGCAGGCAAGTCAACAAACAAGCGAGCCCGGAGCCAGAAA
>JAENRP010000050.1:163568-205258 GCA_024741835.1 Diplocarpon mali | reverse complement strand
AGAGTTTTTAATAATTAATTTATATAGTTTATAAATAATAATTATAAAGTGATCTTTAAAGCTAAAATCAAAGATAGACTTTATATTATCTTAAAGGTGATATTATAGAAATTGACTTTTAGGCTAGACTTATAAGTAGGTTCCTTTAAGGAAAGTGCACTCTCTGCCTTAATACAATTAAGTGAGGATAAGGAGAATAGATAGACTCTTAAGCTAGGATTATAAGTAAAATTCGCGAAAATGACTCTTAAGCCAGGACCGCAAGTAGATTCTGCAGATTTGCTAATAATAACTCTTAGGCTAGGATTATAAGTGAAATTTGTAGAAATGACTCTTAGGCTAGGACTGCAAGTAAAATTCGCAAATTCGTTAAAGACGACTCTTAAGCTAGGACTGCGAATAGATCTTGCTATTTCTAGGAAATCGACTCTTAAGCCAAGACCGTAAGTGGATCTTACAGTTTTATTAAAAACGACTCTTAAGCCAGGCTTGCAATTAGAAAATAGTAAAACCTCAAACTGCTATTATTAGTCCTTTCTAGCTGCCGATAATAAAGTATTAATTAATAATAGGCTATTAAAGCTATTAGAAGTCGAAAGCCTATTAAGGTATTAGCTAATATATAGAAGATTCGCGCATTTAAAACTAGAGAAATTAAAGGGCCTATATAAGGTCTTGACCTTAAAATAGAAGATCTAAGTACTAAAGGATCGCCTAGTATGCCGAATTTGCAAGCTAATAAAACTTCGAAATCAAACGCAAACTAAGCTTAATCTATAGAAAGATTTAATACTAATGCTAATATCTATTAATACTACTAGACTATTTATAACCTTAATTAAAGGAAATAATTGGTTTTTTCAAATAGTAGATAACTCCACTTAATAGATATAGACCATTTGTATTAAAACTAAATCTAAGCTTATAGAAAAGCTAGAAACTTAAAAAGTAATAGAAGAACGCTAGACTTAATTAAAGCTAATAGCTATTAGATCTAATAACGCATTAGAGATTAGGGCAAAGCTTAATAAATAGGTAAAATAAAGAGTTTGTTATAAACTAATTATAATATACAAAGGTTCCTATTAGAATAGTATTATTAAGCGAAGCATCTAATAAGTAAAGACTGACTATTGCGCTTTACTATAAGATGCTAACCTACTATTAGAATTCTAGGACCTTGCGATTAAGGCAAATATATACTTGCGAAATAGAATAGGTAGTAGACTAATAGTTAATAGCATTTGAATATTACTATATAAGGTATATTTTAAATAGAAATTAAGCTTAGATTATATCTACGTCTTTAAAAGCGTCTGCTATTCCTATATTAGCCCAAAGTCCTAACCTATAGGTATAAAAAGTAAGAAGTTAATAGACTAAGGTAGAGAGTATATATTTATTAAGTATATTAAATAGATAATAAAATAATAGATAGTATATATGCTAAATCTAAGGCAAGTAATTATATCCTTAGTAATTAAGTTTAATAAATCTTAAAATAGAGAAGAGCTATCCTTAAAGCTCTATATAACTGGAAATTCGTAAGGTATACTACTTAATAGTGATACTATTAAGTTAAATTAATAACCCCTCTCTCTTAGCTTAAGTATATTAAGTGCACCTACTGATCGACGACCTACTAGTCGCCTAAAGGCCGAATAGACTATTCCTATCGTTTGCGAACTGCCTAAAGTATAAAACAACTTTAATATTATCATCCCTTTAATTAAAGTACCTATAGTAAAGGATATTCTTAAAATAGGTATAAGTAATAATAAGCCTTTACTATTAGAAAGCGGTTCCTTAGATAATAAGCCTATAGAACCTACAGCTGAACCTACGCCTTTAAAGAGGAATAGAGACTTAGAACTAGAAGACGCCTTAGATAAATGCGAATCTAAGTGTATCTAGGCTATAATAGCGTATAAGATCTATAAGCTTAAACTTTAATAAAGCTTCGATAAAGATAATGCGTTCTTAGCCGCTAGGAAGATAATGAAAATCTCTCTTTTAAAGATGTATAATAAAGCTATTAACAACCTAAAGAATAAAGTAGTATAGAATAAGGCAATCTAAGAGGAAATAAGCTCTTTTATTATAAATGGCATATAGATAAAGGAATCGATATCAAAGGATATAAACCTAGTTTTAATAAAGTGGGTCTTTATAATTAAAACATATATAAATAGGACCTTAGAATATTATAAGGCAAGGCTTATAGCTAAGGGCTTCTTCTAATAGTATAAAGAAGATTACTTTAATACATTCGCGCTAATAGTTCGCATAGATACCTTTTATATATTTATAGCAATAGTAGCTGCTAAGGACCTTAAATGCAGATAGTACAATATTAAAAATGCATTTACTAAAGCGATTATAAAGGAACGGATTTTTCTCTCCCGACCTAATAGTATTCCTATATACGCTAGCCACTCTCTTTATATACTCTGCAGTATCTATAGGCTTAAATAATCAGCTTATAATTAGAAACTTTTATATAGCTTTACTTTAGTAGAAATAGGATTCGTTTAAAGCTTAGCTAACCCTTATCTTTTTACTTATGCTAAGCGTAGAATCAAGTTGCTCTTATATATTAATAATATTACTATAGCTACGAAAACAACTACTTAATTAGATTAGTTCTTTATAATAATTTAGAAACATTTTAATACTAAGGATCTAAAGGGAATTTATAAGATCCTTAGCATCTATATTATAAGAAACCGCTCTACTTAAAAACTCTAGTTAGATCAAAAGCAGTATATTAAAAAGATCCTAGACCGAATAGGACTCTCTACTTATGCTTCTAACTTTAAGCTAAAGCGTACTCCAATCGAAGGAAAGTATAATAAGTTAAAGCTTACTAATGAAAATAAGTAAAGAGAAGATCTAAAGAAGTATTAATAGGATATTAGAGCAATTATATATACTATAGTATATATAAGACTAGATATTGCCTTTATTATTAAGCAACTTAGTCAGAACCTAAAGGATCCGACGATTTAATATAAGAATGCAATCAAGCGATTTAAAAGGTACCTTTAATTAATAATTATATAAAAGGTAAAATACAAATTAATAAAATATATAAGTATAAAGCTTAAGGTATATACTAATTCTAATTAGGCAAATATAAAAGGTTAGAAAAGTATATCTAGAAGTATAGTAGTACTATATAGTAGACCTATATTATAAGGAAGTAGGAAATAGAAATCAGTAGCTATCGTAAGCACTAAGGCCGAATATATATTAATATTATTAAATTATAAGTAAGGATTATAAATCGCTTAAGTTTTAAAAGATATAAGTTTCGCTAAGTATATTAAATAAGATAGGAACTATATTAATCTTTAAGTAAATAATACAAAGGCGATTACACTTATAAAGAACCTATACTTATATAAGCGATTAAAATATATCGATATTACCTACTACTTTATCTGCGACCTTATTATAAAGAATAAGTTATCAATCACCTATATCCTAACCGATCGAATAATAGCAAATGGATTTATAAAGCTACTAAAGATAGTTGCAAAGTTCAAAGCGTTTAAAGATATACTAGGGTTGCAAAAGATAATAAAGGCTTAGTAGGCTTAAGGACGACTCCTAGGCCCGCCCTACGAGTTAGGTTACGTAGTCTTATAAAGGAAAGTTTTTAAATCGACTCCTAGGCCTAGACCGCGAGTTAGGTTATATAATCTTATAAAGGAAAGTTTTTAGATCGACTCCTAGGCCTAGACCGCGAGTCAAGTTATATAGTCTTATAAAGGAATATCTTTTAAGAAATTTAACTCCTAGTCCTACCCTATGAGTAGGATTGGTAATTTCAATAGAGGTTACTATTAATTAATTGTTTTTAATTTAAAGAGATACTCAAGAGTTAGATTAGCGCAAAAGGATAGTTATTATTTTCCTAACTATAGGTCAATTAGAGTAAGGTCTAAGTAAGGGTATTAAGATAGGTAATACAGCTATTACTCTAATGTATTATTATATAACCCTATTGCTTAATTAGTAGGATATTAATACGTATATAGCTAAAGGGAAGAAAGGGGTAACCTTCCTTCCTTAACTCTTACTAATATATCGACCATTGACCTTTAGAAGTTTCTTATACCTACTGCGCCGACTCACTTAAGCTTAATAAAATTCGAGTTTAAGGTACTATATATTAATCCCTTTAAAAATAGGTGATTCAAGTAGTAGAGTACTTTCAGCAATTAAGCTAGTAATCTCAGCTATTAGTCCTAATGATTCAGCTATAGTAACAAATCTTATATAAGCTTAGATTATTGCGTAGCGCTCCGGAAGGGGAGTAGCTACTATTTTATTATTAAAATAACGCTTATTATACGTTATTAGTTAAGTAAAACTTAAAAATATCAATTAGCCTTTTCATTTGTAAAGGAGACTCTAATTGATGGAATTTGTCAAATGCTATTTATAGGCATACGGGGCTTATAACCTATAGCAAGGAGGTTCTCTGATAGTGAACTTGATAGTAAACTAGAAGAGGGCATAAAGAAGTATAAGGTGCAAATAATAATATTAAGTATCTTTTGTCTTAATTCATAAGAGCTCTCTAACTATAAGCTATTTAACAAGGGCTGCTACTAAGTCATATGGCAAGTCATATGACATATCATATATATGATATGTCATGTGATAGATCATGTGATAAATATGTGACAGGCATACTTGCAACACAAATCTTTCCTTGATAATTTTTAATTCGGCCAGAAAAGACGTTCGCCTTAAGTTGTTCCTCGGCGGACTCCGGCAGTGCTAGAATGTATTTGTCCAGTACCGACCAAATGTCTGGGTAGACGTCTTCGAGTCAGGCTCTACAATTAGGATGACAGCATGCCACTCTGGCATACGTCGAGTGATTCAGTAAACAATATTTCGCAGAATGTTTTATTAAGGCTTTCATACCAGGCACATAACCGTACATATATCCGTTATCGAAGCGGCCGACGATTGGAGGAGCGAACCCATGTCACCATAGAAGACGGTGGCATGCAGGCTCTTCTGTGACGGCTGAGTACTCTCCATACTGTTCTGACATCAGGTGCCTGCTTTCATGATCTACCAATATCTCGATGCTGTTGCCATTAGGCGTGAATCAGCACAGAATTGCCATTGGTGTCTTTAGTTGAGCTTGGCTCATTATGTTTGGGCTCGTCAAGGTATCACTTTATATTAGCTTGTTGATTTTCTCGTGTTAAAGGGGACCATACTTACGGTATTGTTGGCACTTCCTGTCAACCTCACGACCTCAACATTACTATGTTCCCAGCAAGACAGGAGCATTCGTACGACCCGATGAACTGAAGACAGAGGATCCGCAGGATCTTGGCTCAGAAACACGACCGGTAATGGGATATTCGGATTCAGTTGATTAACGTGCGCCATATTAGTGGTAGGTGCTGTAAATAGGTAAAAAGCGGGAGCTCTCCATGTCAAAATATTTTGGGTAAGATGACCATTAAAAGGTCTTATAATACAAATGCCTCCTTTTAATCCTCTAGATTATTAACATCGTATCACCAACATCAAGCAGATCTCAAGAAAAACAACCTTTGTATTAACCACGAGCTTCCGCATGATCAGAGTGGCAACATGAAGCCAGTCAGACGTATCTCTCAACCCTCAAAACCTTAGTCGATCCTGAAAAATCCATCTGTCTCGCGCTACCTAGCGAGAAAAACCGCTGCCGACCCCTCCACCCGGATGTTGTTTCGTAAGGCCATTACTGTTATTACCACTCAAGAATCAGCACAATATCACATGATAAATTCCAAGATCACGCTGAAGGTTCATTGCAGTCTCGAGGCGGCGTGGTTCGTGGTGGCTGTGAGCGGGAAAGTCACAGAGATGGGCGTTGCATGGAGTGCTCAGGAATCCATCTAGGCAGAATCAGCTCGAGAGTTCATGGGTAACAATTTAGTCATGATCAAATTGAGGTAGTTCTGCTGTGTCAAGGTGACTTGTTCCTCCTTAGCTTCTCATCTCTAGTGGACCTAACTTGCTACCATTGAACTAAATAGGCCTAATGTCTGCGCTGAGAGACAAAGCAGATCACAAATAATCATGTGATAACATGACCCCACCTTTCATCCAGCCACCAAAGGGCAGTATCAACCATTTAACCATGCCTATCTTTCTATGTTGCATGTTGCTTGTTATGCCTCATCAAGAGTAGCAGATCTACGTGTGGCGGTCAACTACTCGATCGGCGCTTGATAGTGTTGGAAATTGCAACCTTGCTTCCATGACCCAGGATGGACTTAGAAGAAGAATAAGACGCCAAAAGTGTGAAAGGCGCGCCGATCCCTCCTAGATTCTGCGAGGAGTGACTTCCGATATATCGAAAAATACCTTCATATCTTTCACCATGTCAACACTATACCGCGACTCTCTCAACCGCGACGGCTTCGTCCTCATTCCCTCTGTTCTGACATCGGAGCAACTTACCACTCTTCGCCATGCAAGCGCCGATGTCATCTCAGCCGCCCGCTCAGGGTCCTGGCCATGGGTCCGAACTCTACCCAAGCAGTTCCCCCCCTGGAATATCGAACCTGGCAAAAATCCGGCGGAGGGCGGGATATGGGGTGTCCAGTTCCTCATGCATCCGGACCTTCCCCAATCCAAGACTTTCGTTTCCAACTACTTCTCCACGCCAATGATATCCATCATCAGACAGCTCCTTGAATGCGAGGACGAGGACTTGGTCATGGAACTCTTCAATCTCTTGATTCGGCCAGATCGAGATTTTGAGCTTACTTGGCATAGAGATAGCATCCCAGCCACGGCCAGTTCCGAGGAAGAGCTAGAACGACTCCGGCAGCCTGCGTGGCATGCACAGTGGAACTTGGCGTTGTACGATGATGAGAGTCTCATCGTTATTCCGGGCAGTCATAAGAGGGCAAGGACGCAGGTAGAGAGGGACGCAGATCCACTCGAGAAGGGATTACCAGGCGAGGTGAGAGTTAAGATGAAGGCGGGAGATGTGGTGTTCTATAACAATGATATCTTGCACCGAGGGGCGTATGTTAGTAGTAGGGAGAGAATGACGCTACACGGGAGTATGGGACATCGCGCAGGGAGTCGTTTGAGAGCCCGAAATGTTCTTCAGCACGGTATCGGCGAGTGGGTTGAGAAGATCGATTTAAGCGATCTTAATGGAGAAGAGAGGATGAGAGCTGAGGCTATGAGAGAACGGCTTATCACAATGGGAGCGAATAACACAGATGTTGGGTATTCGTTGGAGGGGTAGATTTCCGACTTTAAGGGATGCTTGTTTACATACTTAGTTTCGAGGTGCTTTGAAGATAGTTCACCTTTTCAGCGATAGAACAGCTCCACGGAGATTACCATCACTGGATTTACTAGGATTCGTTCCGTCGGCGTCTGTATCGCTAGCCAAGCACATTGTACGAAAAGGGGTTTCGAGCGGGTCTCGTCCACACCCTGAATCTTGCCATATTCTATAGCATTTAGTAGATTTTTACGCCATACGAATCTGTAAGAAACAGTGGTTCGACGTGTTCCGGTAAGTCTCCCCGCTTCGCAAGGGTGGGCGAAACCCACTTGAAAGCCTCTTCCGTACTATCCCCCCTTGGCGGCTTAAATGTTAGACTTTTGGCGGTGGCAGAGGTGAGCAAATCAACTTTCGAGAAACCGTAAGTAAAGGAAGGGATTCCAGTAGCTCTACGTCCAATCGAAGCTTGCGGAAATTCCGAGAAAGCCTCAAAAGCAGAATAGCTTTAACCACGCGCCTGTGAATGATCAAGTCCGATTGCCGGCTATAAACATCCAGGGCCTCGCTAACCGAACCTCATCGTTTTCAAAGCGCTAGTGACATAGTGGCTTGAAAAGCATCTATCTCAACGATTCCTTCCATCTCTACTGCTCCTCCATCTATTGGTCTGGTTCCACGCTGCAATCTGCTAACAGACGAAGGTGTAACCAGAACATCAGCCTGCGAGCTGAACTATCCCACCCTATCCTGTATCATATGCCCTGCTCCCCACGGCCATTAACGCAACTACCGTCCCTATTATCATTCCGATCTTCGATAAATATCCATAAAGAAGAGTAAAGTCACTACCAACAAATGCAATCTATATCTAGAGGCAAAAAACTCGTTTTCACCGAAAGAACGAGGAAATGATGGCGATCAGCTGCTGAATCAGCGATAGTAAGCGGCCTGTGAGAGCCAGGCGGGAAGGCAGGGCTGTGCCGTCTTTAGTATTTTCTTCCTGGCTGCTTGTTATCTAGAGTCGGGCATGGGTATGGATACACCCGGGTATGTCTAGCATAATTCAATATTAAAATTGTATATTCAAAGTTAGATTGATACAAGATTGAAGCTTAGCTACTGCTAATCGGAAGAGGAGTAAAGCTTGGCACTATTACCAATCTCTCTGTAGCTCCAAGTAAATTTAGCCGATTTTATCCCGACCCCGCTTATGAAGCTGGAAAACATACTCTCCCTAAATGCTTAGTTATTCTCCTGGGCAAGAGCTTCATACTCTATACATAAGGTATTTTGAAAACAAGTCTGAAAATTAGAATAGTACTCTATAGCAAATAGCATGACTCTCAATCAGTGGATAGAGTTTGGCATATATGTACAGCTTCTTATAGATTTTAGCCCTGCAAGTATTTAATATTACATTTTTCAGGGAGACGACGACTCAACACCTATATGTGGTATCCCCTACGAACCTGCAGATTCTTGTAAAGAGGCTGCCGAGCCAAGGTTAAGTCCTTTTAACTGCGAAATATGAGACTGACGAGCTGTAAATCTAAGGGTTCCTCCAAGTGGTGAGCAGGAGCTTGTAAATTTCAATCCAACTATACAACTGAGCTCCCTAAGTAGGGTTGCTCCATGGGCCACTTCAGGGGCTAATACATAAGCAAGTTCTTAGAGCCTCAGGCTCCTCACTGCGCAACAGAAACCCCAAGTCGAATAAAGTCAGAAATTTTCAAAAGCTTTAAAATAAAATCAAAAGCTTTAAAATAAAACACTTTTACTACTTCTTTTTTTAATACCCTCTACATTTGACCTCTACATACGTACTATAGGATTGTTTGAATATATACACATAATTAGAGGAAGGGCTTGAAAATATATGTAAATGGAAATTAGGCGGGTTATTATAAGTAAGGAAAAGGGGAGGAACTTGAAAAAGAGACTTTTTAAAGACTTAGCCTCAGCTTCAAAGATTTGTCCTTAAAACTAACAGTTAATAAGAATGGTTTCAATTTACAGCTGCTGCTAACTAGGAAGACTCTTTTTTAATCAATTGAATAGCTGCTATTAGCAAAGGATAATTATCCTAACATATGGAACCTAAAGCGACTATATTTATCTAAGCGCCTTCTCGAGAATGAGCTTACCTATGACCTGGAGGGAATAGCTGTAACCAAGTTAAAGGTTGGACCTTTTGTAAAGAATTAGGGTCCCCTGTAAAGATAATAGGCTAAATATTAAATTCATTGAGTTTTTGTACTAGTTTCTCCTCATACCCAGGCCGACTATAGCATTTCCTGCTCGTGCTCTATAGTTTAGAATAAATATGGCACAGAAAAAGAAAGAAAACACGCTTGATTATTGTAAAATATCTTTCGAAAACGCAGTTTTCCAACTTTCAGCTCCGGACTAAACGCACCCTGGCATAGGCGAGATACCCCCCTTTCATCACGTAAATGAGGAATGGCGGCTTAAGGCTACTACTCTGATGGGAACAGATACCGGTGGCGTGGGTACACCCGGGTTGAACGCAGTATGGGTATCAGGTGGATATCCAGGAATTTAAATCAATCAGATTATAAGATTATAAGACATAGCGTAGCTGTAGGAACTCTATTCTAGCACTCTCCAGCTTTCGAAAATCTTCGGTTTCTGTAAGTCATGGTGCGACTGCATAATAATCTTCGATACGAGTACTTGCATTTCACCTAACTCGGTTTTCCGAAAATCGCAAGTCAAAAACTCCGACTCCTGTGTTTGCCATTCGCCAAGAGACATCCCGGACCAAGCAGGCCGTGATACCAACGTTGGCTTAGCCCGGCCCCGAGATCCTTGTCCCGAACTACTCGTACAGGGGACGTAGAAAGCCCGACGTCTTCACACGAGAAATTTGCCTTGGCTGTTTTTCGACATAGCCCCGACTGATGGATACAAGAAAAACCTACGATTGCCGTTGGCGTTGGCAAGACTCTTGGTCAAGACATCTCAATTCGAATCAATTTGAAATGTCTTATCCGGGCTCGCTCATTCCGCTCGTAATGTTACGGGATCTTCGATCGACGATACCGATATCTTTCTCGGTCGAACTTTGTTGATGAGAAGCCGAGTGCTGAGTCATAATCAATACGCAGGAGGCCGATGCAATGAATCGCGCAAGGCACGTAACCAGGGCTCTATCGTGTGGATCTCAGATCTCCAACGTCGCCACAGCTACCATGTGGCGAATCATAAGTTCCGAAGTCAACAAGGGTCACACATCCTAGACCCACATGTATGAGAAATCCGTCTTAACCCCGAAGTTCATAGACAAAGCAGGCACTTCCCTGCGAGGACATTTAATACAAAAACGGTGACTATCTTCTACCTCATGTCAACAAAGGGGGCCGGAGAACCCAGACGTTAGCTGCTTATAGGCCCTTCCGCGTTTTCATAGTAATTAACACAAGCGATTTCTTAAGCATAGTATTGTTTCAAAGTATCCTGACCCGGCGGCGATTAATTCTTGAAAATTCTTCCCACCTTATGTCCTTGTTGACTTGCGGGGAATCAGGATTGGCACTAAGTAAACAGGGAGCCGAAGATAACCGCTGCACGATTATCTCCGTATTCATCTCCAGATTGCGCCGGTGCACGTCATCACATCACTTTTCTCGTCTTTTGCGTTAAAATTTTGCTCCTTGGTTTCCGAGGTCGTTCCGTTACCAATTTCCAAGTCCCTCTTGAACCCCCGGACTTGTCAATCCGTATTTATCTTCGGTCTCCACCAGCTCACCTACCCTCGACTGTCAACTCAGAATAGAATTTTGCGAGCCCTTAGACAGGGACGTCTTCATGTCTCAGCAGACTTCCAAGGCCCTGGAGGAAACACCCTCCGAGCCTTCGAACAACACTGCGCGAACGTCAACCGATACAGCAGTCAACCCAGAAGTCCAAAGGGAAAACGCGAGACGCGCTAATCCTAATGGCTTCGCGAGCACCAGCACCGGAGTCAACGTGAAGGGTGCCGAAGCGGAGTTCGCGACTCTGCAGAGGGAGCTCTCGGGGATCAGCCAGTCTAGCAGGAGGCTGTCGCGTACGCAATCGAAACGATCGAAAAAGGTAGTTGACGAGAAAGATGTTGAGAAGCAAGCCTCGGAGGATTTGAGCACCGAAGAGGAACAGTTCGATTTGGAGGCGACACTGCATGGAAATCACAAAGTAAGTCGTACAGCATAAAAGCAGCCCCGCACACAAACGTGAAATGGACAAAAGGCTAAAACTGTGCAGGCAGAACAGGAAACCGGTATTCGACCGAAACACATCGGGGTCATTTGGGATAACCTGACAGTCTCTGGACAAGGTGGAGTGACAAACTATGTGAAGACGTTCCCAGATGCTTTTGTATCATTCTTCAATGTCGTTGAGACCGTGATGCACGTTTTCGGTGTGGGCAAGAAAGGCAGGGAAGTCAACATATTAAAGGATTTCCGTGGACTTGTACATCCAGGTGAAATGGTCCTCGTGCTGGGAAGACCCGGCTCTGGATGTACAACCTTTTTGAAGGTCATTGCGAACCAACGCTTTGGATATTCCGGCATAGACGGCGAGGTGCTATACGGCCCATTCGATGCCGCGACATTCGCGAAGCAGTACCGGGGAGAAGCTGTCTACAACCAGGAAGATGATGTCCACCACCCCACTTTAACTGTAGGCCAAACCTTGGGTTTTGCTTTGGACACGAAAACTCCAGGCAAGCGTCCTCATGGAATGTCAAAAGAAGACTTCAAGGACAAGGTTATTACGACTCTCCTGAAGATGTTTAACATTGAGCATACGCGAAACACTATCGTGGGAAACCCGTTTGTCAGGGGTGTGTCTGGAGGAGAGCGAAAGCGAGTCTCGATTGCCGAAATGATGGTCACTGCTGCCACGGTTTGCGCGTGGGACAATTCTACTCGTGGCTTGGATGCGTCAACTGCTCTCGACTACGTCAAATCTCTCCGAGTCATGACAAACATCTACAAGACGACGACTTTTGTTTCTCTGTACCAAGCTAGTGAGAATATCTATAAGCAATTCGACAAGGTTCTTGTGATCGACGATGGGAGGGAAGTCTATTTTGGCCCAGCGAACGAAGCGAGAGCTTACTTTGAAAGCCTCGGATTTAAGGAGAAGCCTCGACAGACCTCGCCCGATTTCTTGACTGGATGTACCGACCAGTTCGAACGAGAGTATGACGAAGGCAGGTCATCCGAGAATGCTCCTCACAGCCCCGAGACCCTGGCCGAAGCATTCAGTAAATCAAAATTCGCGACGAGGCTTGGCGAGGAAATGGCGCAGTACCGTCAGTTGCTTGCAGAAGACAAGCAACGCCAAGAAGATTTCAAGGCTGCAGTGCACGATAGCAAGCGCAAGGGAGCGTCCAAATCTGTCTATAGCATCTCGTTCTTCTTGCAAATCTGGGCTCTAATGCAGCGTCAATATCTCATCAAATGGCAAGACAAGTTTTCTCTGGTTGTCAGTTGGATTACTAGTATCGTCATTGCAATTGTGCTTGGTACTGTCTGGCTGGATCTACCGACAACCTCTGCCGGTGCGTTTACACGCGGTGGGCTCCTCTTCATCAGTCTGCTGTTCAATGCATTCCAGGCCTTTTCAGAATTAGCGAGTACTATGATTGGTCGACCGATTGTCAACAAGCACAAAGCATACACCTTTCACCGACCTTCTGCTCTTTGGATTGCGCAGATTATTGTCGATTTGGTATTTTCCGCTGCCCAGATCTTGATTTTCTCGATTATCGTCTACTTCATGTGCGGGCTCGTGCGAGACGTCGGCGCTTTCTTCACTTTCTACTTGGTTATAGTTAGTGGGTACTTGGCTATGACTCTGTTCTTCAGGACAGTCGGGTGCTTCTGTCCGGATTTCGATTACGCGATCAAGTTCGCAGCTACCATAATCACGCTCTTTGTCATCACATCCGGATATATCATCCAATATCAATCTGAGAAGGTGTGGATTCGTTGGATTTACTGGATCAACGCTCTTGGTCTAGGGTTTTCTGCGTTGATGGAGAATGAGTTTGGCCGTATCGATCTTACCTGCACTGGCGAGTCTCTGATCCCATCTGGGCCTGGATACGATAATATGGAGAATCAAGTCTGCACACTTGCCGGAAGTGTAGCTGGAACTGACCGAGTTTCTGGGTCGGCATACATCGTTGACGGCTTCTCATACAACCCTTCTGATCTGTGGAGAAATTTCGGTATCATCATTGCTCTGATTGTGGCCTTCTTGATCACCAATGCTACACTGGGAGAATGGCTTACGTTCGGAGCTGGCGGGAATACGGCTAAGGTATTTCAAAAGCCTAACAACGAGCGAGAAAAGCTTAACGCAGCGCTGATCGCCAAGCGCGACCAGCGACGTGCTACCAAGGGTGAAGCCAAGGGATCAGACATCAACATCACTTCCAAAGCCGTCCTTACCTGGGAAGGTCTCAACTATGATGTGCCGACTCCTTCAGGACAACTGCGTCTCCTCAATAATATCTATGGCTATGTTCAACCCGGTGAACTCACAGCTTTAATGGGCTCTAGTGGTGCTGGCAAAACCACACTTCTCGATGTCCTTGCCGCTCGAAAGAATATCGGAGTCATCACCGGCGATGTGCTAGTTGACGGTATTGCGCCTGGCAAAGCCTTTCAACGAGGAACATCATACGCAGAACAGTTGGATGTCCACGAACCGACGCAGACAGTCCGCGAAGCTCTCCGCTTCTCAGCCGATCTCCGCCAGCCTTTCGACGTGCCCCGAGCCGAGAAATATGCATACGTTGAAGAAGTCCTCAGTCTCCTTGAGATGGAAAATATAGCTGACGCAATCATCGGAGACCCGGAATCTGGCCTTGCAGTCGAGCAACGGAAACGTGTTACCATCGGTGTTGAGCTTGCTGCGAAGCCTGAGCTTCTTCTCTTTTTGGATGAGCCTACCTCTGGTCTTGATTCGCAGTCTGCGTTCAACATTGTGAGATTCTTGAAGAAGCTCGCGGGTGCTGGTCAAGCTATCTTATGTACGATTCATCAACCTAACGCGGCTCTGTTTGAGAACTTTGATCGGCTGCTATTGTTGCAACGAGGAGGCCAAACTGTGTATTTCGGGGAAATCGGCAAGGACGCCTGTGTCTTGATCGACTACCTGCGTAAGCACGGCGCCGAGTGTCCTCGCGATGCTAATCCTGCAGAGTACATGCTGGACGCCATAGGGGCCGGTCAAGCAGCCCGGGTTGGAGACAGAGACTGGGCCGAGATATTTGCCGACTCCCCCGAACTAGCTAACATCAAAGACCGTATCTCCCAGATGAAAGCTAAGCGCCTATCAGAAGCCGGCGCCCACGTCAAGAATGATGAGCGGGAATTCGCAACTCCTCTCACCCATCAACTCAAAATCGTGCAGAAGCGCACCAACCTTTCTTTCTGGCGATCTCCCAACTACGGGTTTACACGTCTCTTTAACCACGTTATTATAGCGATCCTCACCGGCCTCGCCTACCTCAACCTGGACGACTCCAGACAGTCGCTGCAATACAGGGTCTTCGTCATCTTCCAAGTCACTGTGCTCCCTGCTCTGATCCTCGCGCAAGTTGAGCCCAAATACGCCATGTCGCGCATGATCTTCTATCGCGAGGCATCCTCGAAGATGTACGGGCAGTTCGCTTTCGCTTCTTCGCTCGTCGTAGCCGAGATGCCATACAGTATTATCTGCGCTGTCGGATTCTTCCTTCCCATCTACTACATGCCCGGCTTTCAGAGCTCCAGCTCTCGAGCCGGCTACCAATTCTTCATGATACTCATCACAGAACTCTTCTCCGTAACCCTTGGCCAGATGGTCGCGGCAATCACACCGTCCCCATTCATCTCCGCGCTGCTGAACCCCTTCATTATCATCACATTCGCGCTTTTCTGTGGTGTCACTATTCCCAAGCCCCAAATACCTAAGTTCTGGCGCGCGTGGCTCTACCAACTCGATCCATTCACTCGACTCATCGGCGGAATGGTTGTCACCGAATTACACGATCGCACGGTGATATGTACCGACAGCGAGCTCAACCGTTTCCCGTCTCCCAGCGGCCAGAACTGCGGGGAGTACATGAGCGATTTCTTCGCTGCCGGTGGGCCGGGGTACATCGTCAGTAATGTGACGAGTGCATGCGAGTACTGTGCATACAAGGTCGGCGACCAGTTTTACTCTGGGCTTGGCTTTCGGTTTGACAATCGGTGGAGGGACTTGGGAATCTTGATTGCATTTGTGGGGAGTAACTTGGTGCTTTTGTTCCTAGGCGTAAGCGTCCTTCTCTCTCTTGTGCAAGAACCATTGCTAATTGTGAAAACTAGTCGAGGTACTTGAACTTTAACCGTAGATAGGATGGGCTGCAGGTGTAATAATCTATTCCGGCTATGTATGGCTTTACAGCCAGAGATAATTTTTGAAACCGGTGATCATCAGAAGGGTGGGCAAAGGGCATAGAACGGTGCAGATCCAGGCATATAGAAGAGAGAAGACGATCATGATTCCCGACTCATTCTCTATTCCTTGTCAAAATTACAAGGCATGATAGCTCCACAGGATTCCCTACTCGCGCACGGGTACTTTACTGTACCTATAGGTACCGAGTAGTGTAGGTATGTACTCACACCCTGCCCGAACCCCATGTTACAGGGGCAAGTCCTGCATGACCCCCCAGCTCTACACAGAACACAGCCTCAAGGGTCAAGATTCGAATACTTGGTAAATGGTCGGAGTGATCCTCATATCCAAAGTCGTAAGTCTACTCCCGACTATTGGCACCGATGGAAGAGTAGAAGCCACTTGTGCTGCGTCGCTGTCTGCTGATTGTCATCCCACGAACAGTCCACCAGTGCCTAAGGTATAGTTGGTGGTTATGCTGTTGTTCGCAGTGCTGCAGAAAACACCATTCGCCCCTTTGCTGGTTGGTACAAGCCATGGCATGCCATGCCGTCTTGCTGATTTGATTTCATCTCTCTACATCTGCCGCTATGCGACCCCGTCGCCGGCCGTTTGCTTCGTCGATTGCACTGAAGAGCCTCGTTGGAATGGCGCTGGCGATCTACCTGAGACGTGCCTTGGAGAATTGCCCTGCGCGACGGTGCAGTAGAGTATCGTGCCCACAGTATCCGCAGTCTACTCGGCTACAAACCAAGGCTTTCTTTTTCCTTGCGACCGAGTATTGGCGCGCTGCCCACGAGTCGCTGCTACGCAACACGATCCACCGCATGCAAATCTGACAATTCTCGTCTGCTAGCGAGAAAGCGGCTGGCCTGCGCTGGGGAGATCTCGGCCTCACATCTCAGCCTGGGCTTGCAAGGTGGAAGGGGAAAGGTATTTTGCCCCGTCCGACTTCGACGCAGCACGGCAAAATTTCCACTGCACCTACATCTACACCTACGTCTACACCTACGTCTACACCTACGTCTACACCTACGTCTACACCTACACCTCCTGCACTTCGATAAAGCTGCACGATCCAGCTCCGGCTCAAGCGCAGGTTCGAGCTCACCTCATCTCACCTCACCTTGCCGCTGTCAAGCGACCGCGTAGTGAATCGCATCTGCTGCTCTCTCCGGCCCTGGCCCCCAGGAGATGTGTAGCCCCCTACGGCCAACTCCCACCACCCGTCAAACATGCTAGACAATGACGAACCAGGGCCCGCCGAAGCCTGTGATCTTCTTGTCGTCCGAGGACTTCGCCGTCGAGCGAATCTTCCCCATCCGCAATCTCGTGGGCGATGCGGCGAAGCTGGCACCGATAATGCTGGAGCCGGTGGAAGCACCACAGCCCCCGTCGAGTGCGCGTACGGACTCTGTACAGCGGCCCGTCAGAGCTGACTCGCAGGAGCAGCAAACGCACAGAGTTGCGCAGAGCGAAGCTGATGTCGAGGCGGCGGAGGCTTCGGGCCAGGGAGCCACCACCATCGCACCGCCATACCTCCCGCCACCATATCCGCCTGTGCCTCCAGAACATGCTCTCCGGAGGCTATCGCCCCAATTTCACGATGACGTCTCGAGTGCCAGTGACAGCGAGACCAGCCAGCGACGGAGACGGAGACGGAGGACAGAGCGGACGCAGATGGTCCCCGCCTCGTCAGGCCCGCCGGGCGTCATGCCAGGCATTGTCTCGGATCCCTCGCAGCAGAAATTCCACCGATGTGAAGACGAGCCAATCCATACTCCAGGAGCCGTTCAGCAATACGGAGTCCTGCTTGCGCTGAAGTATATCGAGGACGGAAGTCTCGAGGTCCGCATCGTGAGCGAGAACTCGAGGCTGCTGTTGGGTTACAGCACCGAGGAGCTTTTCACCATGAACTCCTTCCTCGACATCCTCGACGCCGAGTCCCACGAAGACATGGTTGCGCGCATCGAGTATGCCCTCAGCGAGGCATCCGCCACCAAGAAGGCAGAGGATACGCACCTAGATATCTTCGCCGTGACGTTAAGCGTGCCAAGCGGCGCATCCAAGCAGCTGTGGTGTGCTCTCCACATCTCCAAAGGCACGACTGATCTCGTAATCTTGGAATTTGAAGAGTATTCCGACGAGTCCCATCTAATGGAGCAATTTGCCAACACCCGCCTCCCGAAAGCTCCCATCCAAACCGTCGATATCGAGGTTCATCCCGAGGAATTGATCAAGAGTACGAGCCGCGAAAGCGCACCGCTGAGATTCCTACAGATTGCGCGCCGCAAGAAGCCGCCGGGCCTCTCGCCCATGAATCTGTTCACTGCCGTGATACAGGCCCAGAAGCAACTCTCGGGTGCCAAGTCTGTGCAGCAGGTTCTCGATCTGGTGGTTGGTATTGTCTCGGAGCTCACAGGCTTCCATCGGGTGATGTTCTACCGTTTCGACACCAACAAGAACGGTTGCGTTCAAGCAGAGTTTGTGAACCCGCAAGCGAGCTTGGATCTCTTCAGAGGTAAAGAGTGAGGTGGTTATCACGCTCAACATCGCTTATCAATCGCCAGGCCTTCATTTTCCTGCTAGTGACATCCCGCAGCAAGCCCGTGCGCTCTACAAGATCAACCGGATTCGTGTTCTGTATGATCGAGATGCGGAGACTGCCCGCCTGGTGTGGATTACCCCATGATCCCATTATGACTTCCGCGTCGGTGTGCGAACTCTGGGCCAGTAGCTAACTACTCAGGTCTGTCGCGATGTAGCTGCGTTTGCAACTCCTCTCGATCTGAGCCACTCCTACCTAAGGGCAATGTCTCCGATTCATCTCAAATACCTAAGCAATATGGGAGTTCGATCATCAAGTAAAAGCATTCCCGATATGTGTTGTCTTTCCTATTAGCTATATCTCATCGCCCGAATCGTACCTGCTATCCCTATCCCCCCTGAGCTGTAAACTAACTTGACAACCTCTAGTGTCCGTCTCGATTGTCATAGACGACGACCTCTGGGGTCTTGTAGCCTGCCACGGCTATGGCGACTTCGGCATCCAAATCCCTCTTCCTGTCCGTGAGCTCTGCCGTAACATCGGCGAATGCGCCGCCACCAACATCCAGCGCCTCCTCATGATGCAGCGGCTCGAAGCGAGGAAACCACCTGCTCGGACTCCGCCGACGCAGAACCCCGCAGGTTTTATAGCTGCTTCCTCGGCGGATCTACTGCGAGTCTTCAATGCGGATTTCGGGCTGCTTAGTATTCATGATGAGGCGAGAGCTATTGGAAAGTTAGATCCGTACAGAGAGGCGCTGGCGATTTTGGCGTACTTGCAGCATCTGAGGTCTACGACTGTGCTGGCTTCGCAAAATGTTAATGCAGATTTTCCAGACCTCAAGTTTCCACTAGGTAAGAGCTGTCTCTCTAGAGTCGTGGCAAAGGCGTGTCCAAAGAATCACGTTAAAGAATGTTATACTTAGAGTCGGTCTAATGTGGAACCAGGTATCCATATTATATCCGGATGTTTGGTCATCCCTCTGAACGTCTGGGGTAATGATTTTATGGTATTCTTTCGCAAAGGCCAGCTACGCGAAATCAGATGGGCCGGAAACCCGTACGAGAAGATCAAGCGGGTGGGCACCGAATACTTGGAGCCCAGAATGAGTTTCAAGCGCTGGACGGAGACTGTGACTGGGTTGAGCAGAGACTGGACGGATGATCAAATGGAGACAGCGTCAATTCTCAGCCTATTGTACGGTAGGTTTATCGAGATCTGGCGACAGAAAGATGCAGCAGGCCAAAACAACCGCATGACGAAACTGCTCATCCGCAATTCGTCACACGAGGTCCGCACACCGCTGAACGCTATCGTCAACTACCTCGAGATGGCTCTGGAGAACCCGCTCGACGCCTCAACGAGGGATAACCTGAACAAGGCCCACAAAGCCTCCAGATCCCTCGTCTATGTCATTGATGACCTTCTGAATCTCACCAGAGCGGAGGATGGCCCGATAAATTCTCCGGATGAGGTTTTTGATCTCGGAGTCACCGTCTCGGATGTGATCACTCAGTTTAGGAAGGAGGCTATGAGGAAGAGCTTGGATCTGACGGTATCAACGCATCAGGGTATCCCAGAAATGGTGAAGGGGGACGCTTCTCGACTTCGGCAGGTGCTGTCGAACGTTGTAAGCAACGCTTTCCAGCATTCGATTGAGGGCGGGATTAGAGTTGACATTCGTCCTATCCGTACGAAGGATAATAGTTCAGTGGTTGGTATAACTGTTCAAGATTGTGGTATCGGCATGTCAGAAAGCCAACTAGATGTAAGTGATGATCCCCTGCTCCTCGTGTGTCGAGCCTCTACTAAAGGTTTCACAGGAACTATTCCAAGAATTTGAGCAAGTCATCGACGAAGACAATCTCTCCGGCGACACGACCTCATCAAATGTCACCGAAGATCAATCTCTGGGTGTCGGACTCGCGGTCGTGGCCCGCTATATCAAGAACATGAAAGGTCAAATCCGGGTCCAAAGCGAGCTAGGTAAAGGCACGATCTTTGGGATCGAACTCCTCTTCGACCATGCAGAGATCGCGCCCGCCGTAGACCCGCCACCCTTCGACCCCAAGGTAAACCCTATGCTCAGAGCGATGTCTGATACGAGCAGTGCGCCGGTCTTGATACCCTCCTCACTCGAGGAAACCGAAAGACAGCTGCAGGACGCCGCGCCGACTGCTCTGCTTGAGAAGATCATATTACCATCACGGCAGGAAAAGAATCCGAATACGGCGTCGCCCGAAAGCCACAGTGGTGGTACCTCATCCAGTCCTGATCATCCTCGGGAATCGACATACCCATTCCCCAACATGTGCGAACGGAACGGACTCCCGAGAGCAATCCTATCCGTGCTCATCGCAGAAGATAATCCTATCAACGCCAGACTCCTGACGAGAAGACTCGCGAAAGCAGGTCACTATGTCCAGCATGTAAACGACGGACAAGAGTGCCACGACCACTTCGCGCTAAACCCAGGTGGCGTTGACGTGATACTGATGGATATCCAGATGCCGCTGGTTGATGGGTTGGTATCGACGAAGATGATCAGGGAGCACGAGAGCAAGCTGGAGGAGTTGGGCAGTTTCAAGACCAGGGTGCCGATTATTGCTGTCTCGGCCTCGCTCTCGGAAGATTTGAGGTTTCATTATATTCAAAGCGGGTGCGTGCTCTCCCACTCCTCTCCCAACAACTCAGTCATCCTCGGGATTTTTTGATTCTAATCGATCTAGTTTCGATGCCTGGATCCTCAAACCGATCGACTTCAGTCGCCTCGATTTCCTGCTCCGAGGAATCACATACACGGATCTGAAGAGAGACGTCATGTATGTACCAGGCCACTGGGAGAGGGGTGGGTGGTTTTTTGCATGAGAATGAGAGCGCAATACGGGCCTGTGTTGGAATGTGAGCTCGATGAATTATGGCGGATATGAATGATGCGATGATGCGATTCTCGGGTTGGAAAAAAAATCCCACTCTGTAATTCTGGAGACTAAGCGGCACCTCTCAATCGCAGTTAACTGGATCCTGAATCCAGACATGAGAGATGAGAGGGAATATCCTTTTCAAGGAAGAGGTTTGAATACGCACGATTGGTTAGATACGGCCTGGAGCTAAAGCCAGAGAAATAATTGTATAGGTTGATAGTTCGTTGGAGGCAAGGGAGGCCGGGCATAATGCCGCCTGGATTATTGCAGCGGGTAGTCATTCTGGAATAAAAATCGCAAGATACCCTACTCACCGATCTGATTTCGGAAAAAAAAAAACGTCTCGCCATGCATTCCACACCAGAACACGATCTGGCACAGAGGTGATCTGCAATACATGCCGAGTATGATTCTGAAAAGCCGGTGTCTATTCTACCTCTTGAGTTGTTTCTCGGTCCACAGCGAAAGCTATCCCGTGCCATAGATAAAGCCAACCAGTCTCTGCCGCACGGAAGCCTTTTCCTCTTCTGCTCAGCCATTTGCTTTCACCTCCTCGAAGGCTTGGCTCGGGCAGATGTCGAGCGAAAAAAGATCACCAGGCCAGATCGACGTCCGTTCGCAAAGGAGGAAAGGTCTCGGGTCGCTCGATTTCGCTGGATGCAGAGCCGAGCACGAGGGCTCATGAGACGAGAAGGATATGAGATCATGACCGACCGACACCTGTCCGAATAGCTGACCGGGCCGACTCGACGGGCCGAACATCCGGGCTGTCCACCGATCCTTCGCAGACATTTAGCACGGTACGGGACAATTCCGAGGCGAGGTGCTGGAGCACGCCATGTATGGCGGGGTCAGGTGTCTCCCTTGCGAGGACTTGCCGGTTCCTCGACCCGGTTTCCCTTGGGTTTATACCGCGACCGCGACCGCGTGGGAACAGCGGCTGGTACGCCGAGACGACTCGTCCATCCGCTCACCGAGAGCTGCTTCGGCCTGGGGCAAGCTACCAACTCGGTGCGCGATTGTTACGGAGACTCGGATTTTGGATATCCACGCACGTGATGGTGTTGATTTGTTAGGATGTACCTTTCGTCGGGTTAGCGAGGAGATCTATGCGTACCCAACGCGGGGATCAGAGTACGGGGAAGGAATACAATATAGCATAATAAGTGGGTACGGGTAGGGTAGCTGGTTCTAGACAAGGAGCTTAGCTTTCCTCGTACGCCTTTACCTCCCGAAAGAAAGCATATAATCAGGTATTAGGTAAGAGTACGCTAGCAGCGTGTGCTAGCGTGTGGGCACTCTGGTGGCATATAGTCATCGGCATAAGACCGTGTGCTCCCCATCGTCACCCGCACCCTCCCACAAGGGACCTACACGACACGGCTCTACAACGCGGGGTAGCGATTAGCTGTGCGTACCCGACCACCACCGCTCCTCTCCCTCATCATCCAAAAGCACGTCGAACATGAGATGCTAACCCAGGATCTGCTGATCGCGGCAGGCGTTCCAAGGCTCGCTCACAGGAAGATACGGCGAAGATGCAGGGCACCATCTTGACACTCCTGGCCCTGATGGCAGGGGCAGCAGCACAGTGTCCCGACTACTCGCGCTACGCGCAGCAGAAGCACGAGCCGCTCAGCGAGGGCCGGTACCAGCTCTCGTACATGCGGCCCGAGCCCGCGTGCCGGACGTTCAACTCGAGCGTCGTGGAGGAAGCGATTGTGGGGATGAAGCGCGTGGTCCGAGACCCGGACTTGTATCGGCTGTTCGAGAACTCGTTCCCGAACTCGCTGGACACGGCCGTTCGGTGGAAGGGGGTCGCGGCGGGGGGTGGAGAGGAGGAGTAAGGGGTTTGATCTCTTCTCGCCCCGATTCTCGGTCTCCGCATCAGAGGCTCGGACGGTGGTCTCCTCGCTTCGGGCTCGCTTCCCGTGTTGATGTAGACGCTCGCTAAGCGCTCGTGCAGGCTGACCTTCCTCATCACCGGGGACATCGACGTGAGGCCATCTCCTGCTTCCTAGGAGACGCGAGAATGACAGACAGCAGGCCATGTGGCTCCGCGACTCGGCGAACCAGATGCAGAGCTACCGCTCCCTCCTCCAGGCCTCCAGCAGCCCAGACTCCCTCGCCAGCCTCTACCGCGGCGTCATCAACCTGCAAGCACGCTACATCCTTTCCGCGCCGCACTGCAACTCCTTCCAGCCGCCCGTCGAGTCCGGTCTCGCGCCGACGCAGAACCAGCAGCGGCCGGACGTCTTCACCCCGCCGGCTCCGAACGACACGGTCTTTGAGTGCAAGTGGGAACTGGACTCCCTGGCGGCCTTTTTGGAGATCTCGACGAACTACTACGAAGCGACTGGGGATGTGGACTTCTTTGGGAAGTATAGGTGGGTTGATACTGTCAAGACAATCATGGAGACGACGCAAGCTCTACGTACGTATGGATCTTCACTTATCATTCTCTCGAGTCCCGGCCTCGCGATCCCGGATGTTCCAGAGCTTCATTGCTCCAGACGGAGTCCCCAACACCTGGAGGCTTATAGGCACACGTGGCTGAGATCTCTCAAGTGGTTGGTACGTATGCGGCCAACGGGTCGGTGAATCAGAGCCCCTACACCTGGGCGCGGGAGACCACGATCGGGACCGAGACGCTGGGTAACTCTGGTCGTGGCAGTCCGGTTCGCGACGGGACGGGCTTGGTACGCTCGGCATTCAGGCCCAGCGACGACTCGTCAGCTTCCATCCCCGAGGGCGAGAGGGCGCTGCTGACGACAAGCCGCAGAACGACCTACCAACTGTTCATCCCAGCCAACATGATGTTCTCCCGCTACCTCGACTCCGCCTCGCACATCATGGCCGCCGTCGGCAACCAGCAGGACCTCGCCAACCGCATGCACAGCCTCTCCACCCGAATCAGGGATGCCATCACCAAGTACGGCATCGTCAACGACCCCGACTATGGGCAAGTCTACGCATTCGAAGTCGACGGGTTCGGCTCTGCCAACCGCATGGACGACGCCAACATACCCAGCCTGCTCAGCGCCCCCTTCATCGGCTACCTGGACGTCAGCGACCCGGTGTACCAGAACACGCGGAAGTTCGTGCTGAGCCCAGACAACCCCTACTTCATGCGCGGGCCCGTGATCAACGCGTCGGTTTCACCCTTGCCCCCCCTCCCCCCCTCCCATCACACGTGGTAGCCTGACAGAGACGCAGCATCGGCGGTCCTCACGTGGGTTTCGGCAAAGCCTGGCCCATGGCCAGCATCGTGCGCATCTTCACGAGCGACGACGCGCGCGAGATCGAGACCGCGCTGAAGGAGATCGTGAGCAGCACGGACGGGCTGGGCCTGGTCCACGAGTCGGTGGATAGTTTCGACGCGGGGAGCTGGACGAGGCAGTGGTTCTCGTGGGCGAACGGGCTGCTGGGAGAGTGTCTGCTCGATCTGAAGACGAGGAAGCCGGAGGTGCTCGGCGCGAGCTACCAGTGAGTGCCGCGGCAAGCCCCCGTGGTCGCCTCGCTGCTCTGCGGATCGTCCGACTTGATTCCTCGGGCAGACCCGGGGTTTTCCATGGCAGTGTGTCGAGATCTAGACTTATCCTCAACGAGCATCCCTCGAGTGAAGTTGCGAGGCACTTATGTCGATTGTTAGGTTCCCGGGAACTCGTGCACGCATGTACTGCTCTGATACGACAGGCCCTCGAGGTAGTCAAAGGTTCGTAGCGTAGGACGTAGGCTTCTCTCCCACCGAGACCGAACTGGAGGAACTAGACCTTGGCCAGATGGGGTCGCATGCACCAGGAAATGCAAGCGTTTCGGCTTTGCAGGATGACATAGTTCCCATCGAAGAACCAATTGAGCCCCTCTCCAAGAACCTCAATCTCTCCGCAGCTTACAGGCGCAGTGGCCACAAACCTACCGCACTCTCAGGAGAGCGGCGGGTGAGAGGAGGCAGGGTGTTTCGTTTACAAGAGCACGTAAGAGCCGAGACGGAGCTGTTGTATATTCACCAATAAACACCTGCATGCCACATACGACCACAGACTGAGGAGAATTGGGCATCCCGTCCGCTCTGCCATACACAAGCGTCAGATCGGCAGATTAGTAGCTGGGTGGGTGACCACCAGCGAATACCTGCTGTTGTATGTTTTTTGTTGTCTCTGGTGCTGCTGCTCCATCCAAGCCAACCCGACGCAACTGGCCCGCTACTCGTCTGGACCCAGGCTGCTGGTGAGGCGACAGAGAATGAAGCGGCACGAAACGTGGCATGCGGCTCCGGGGATCCTGCGTGGCACTGTGGTAGTCGGCCCTCCCAATGATCTTACGGAGGAGCGGCGCTCATGTGATCCTGCCATCCGGCGCCGGCGATGCGACCAGGACGGAGAGTATCAGCTCAAGGCTGGCCGTCTCGACGGCTGATGACAGCAGGGGGGCTGCGCGAGATGGGATGTTATTCGTCGCCCTTCACGGCGATGTTTTCCACGCGCGGTGATCTTCTAGTCATACGGACGAATGCAAGTACGGACGGTCGTGAGCTGGGTTTCGGGCAGATTGAATCCCGCAGATGTACTGCTCTGGGAAAACTCCCGGGCCCGTGGTCTTTCGTCCGTATGGGCTGGCGAAGATCTGGACGCGGCGGATCTGCCCAGGGAGCTTGCTGCATGACGCCTCTCGGCGGCTGCGGGCCAACCGCGGACTCTATCCTCGGCACCGATCGAGCGGGCAGGCCTGGGGGAGCGCGCGGCCAAGTATTCGTACCGCGTCAAGGGGTGCACAATGATGAAGCTGCTCGGGTTCGTGGTGTTGTATTCGTGGGTGCGTAAAAAACTCGCCCTCGACGCTATGCCGCGAGAGCGCAGAGTAAGTCCAGTATTTGCCAAGCCTCCAGGCGGACGCCAGGCGTCCCGTGATCTGCAAATATCGCGTCCCACATCATCTGACTTATATCCCGTGATACACGTCCCGTGATCTGCATATATTCCCACGTCATCTGACCTGTCTGCCGACACCGTCCGCCACATCTCCTGCTGGTCGGTCGCGAGCGCGAAACCCAAGGTTGCTGGGGCCAGGCCGCCTCCGCCCAGGGAGAGATCCGTTTCGTCGCAGCGGCTCATGGCACGTGCCGGTGCGTCCAAGCCGGGGGAGCCACGGTGAGTTCCAGGCAGGGCTTCGTCGTGCAGCACACACCATGTCAGGCCTCCCGGCGGAGCCAGCTCGCCTCGATCCCGTGAGCTTCCCCGGAGACGCGGTATGCAAGTATATCGCTGCCAGGGGCGCCGGCGCGCGCAGCATGGAGCGCTGTCTGTGAAGAGTCCCGCCCGTGAGGCGAATGTCTTCCTGGGGATTGCGGCACACGAGCCTCGAGTGACTGGTCACCTCGCCGCCGTGCGCCCCCGTGAGGGAGCCGAGCAGCGCCCGCGCTGGCCTGCCGCGCGGCCATCTCTCCGGCTCGTTCTCTGCTGGGGCCTAGGATCGTGTACGGATCAGCCCTGTTTCGTTCGGCGCGAGATAACCCGCTCCCAAGTGACCCGTGAGATGTGTAAATACGCATGCGATCAGGACGGTACCTCGCCTCGTTGTGTTTGTATATCCCCGAGGTGGGCTGAGATGCGGAGTAAGCGAGCCTCGGACGCCGGAGCTGTAAAGCGGACCATAGATTGTCCGAGCTCTGCTCCAATCGAGCTACTGTCACAAGAACGCGATGGTAAGGCTGGTCGCTTAATTCATTATCCTTCGCACCGAGACAAGATGACCCCAGGTGGCATTTCTGATATTCCGATTTCCCATTCCCAACCCTGCCTCAACCCACCCTCTTCTCCTCGTCTCCCCTCTTCCCCTCGAAAAACCCGACTCGGACCCCTTCCCCAGGCTGCAACACAATCTCAGCTTTCAAACACGGGTCCCCCCCATCTACAGCCCCCATGAAACTTTCTAGCCGCTCAAACCGCTGCAGCAGCCGGACAATCGTAAACCCCATCTCGGTCAGCGCAAACTGCTGCCCAATGCAGATGCGCGGACCGCCGTTGAAGGGGATGTACGTCCAGGGTTTGGGCTGCCAGCTCGCCCAGCGCTCGGGGGAGAAGTCTAGAACCGAGACTGTGCTGGAGGGTCGGTTGGGGGAGGAGGGGATGGTGAGAGGCCGTGTCAAGTCCGGACGGCGCTGCATGACGAGGGTCGAGTAGCCGATGGGCGTGTCTTTCAGGATACCGACGGGAGAAAGCCCGTCGGGCCCGCCGCCGTGCGGAAGCGTCGTGTCCTTCAGCGCCAGACGCACGTTGAATGGGACGACGGGGTAGAGGCGGAGGGTCTCGTTCATCACGTTCTGCCCCAGTCAGTCTTCTCTACACAGGCCCTTCCCTCGACACAAAAGCAGGAATTTAGGGGTCGGTCGAGGGGGAGAGAGGAGGAAATACCTGAAGATATTTCATCCCCTTCAGATCCGCATACGTCGGTGCCCTCTCAAGTCCGATCTGCTGCACGATTTCCGCACGCAGTTTCCGCACTATATCCGGATTCCTGGCCAGTTCGTAGAATGTCCAGGATAGAGTCGACGCTGTGGTATCTCGTCCCGCGAGAAGGACGGCGACGAGTTGATCTCGGAGGACTGTACGGTCGCGCGTGAACGAAGCGAGGGCGTGGAGGAAGGTGTAGCCCTCTTCGGACTTGGTCTTGGTGGCGAGCTCAGCGGGAGAGAGGGCGAGGGCTTGCTCGATGTAGGGGTTTACGAAGCAGTCGATGGTTTTGATGCCGGCATGGAAGGAAGCGCGGGGGACGAGTTTTTTCAGGGGGCTTTGGTATATCAGCCATACTCATAGAGGCTGAGAATGTGTAGGATGCATGTAGACATGGGAAAGGGGGAAAAGGGAGGGGAGACAAACCCAGCTCTAGCAATAAGATTCTGCACCCTCTGCACTTCCCCAAAAGCCTCCGCAAATGCCTGCTCCGGAACTTCCAAACTGCCTAGTGAGCTCCCCAGCAAGAAATGCGTGGCAGCATCCAGCGTATACCGGAAGAACAAATCACTCACGTCGATCTCGCTCCCTTCTTTCCCACGTGCACACCCTGCCTCCACGATCTTTCGGATCAAAATCTGGACGTGCGTCTCAAACACCTCGAGATCGCTGACCCGATCTTTGACGAATTGTGGCCGAATCAGCTGCCGCGAGGCGTGCCATTGGTCCAGGTCCGTGGTGAAGATGCTGTCGCCGAGGAAAGCGGCCCACTCGCGGTGGAAGGGCTCGCCTTTGCCGTAGTCTGTGAATTGTGTTGCGAGGATTGCCTTCACGTTCTCGGGGTCGGCGGTGAAGATAACGCGGTTGCCTGCGATCTTGGCTTCTTTGGTGTAGCGCATGGAAGAGTTTCCCTTGTTGGACAACATGCGATCCCAGAATTGGAGGTTGCGGTGTGACATGGTTGCCCTCACAGCGGAGGCTATGAGGTCGAGATCTGTGCCGGTCAGTGACGGTTTCTTTCTCGGAAATATGAGACCGCAAATAAGATTCAGTTGGCTTGCTAGGAGCTTTTGGAGTGTAGGTGATGGCTGAGTGAGGCTCGACCTGGGCTGGCTTGAGAGTTGGAATGAGCTTGATGTTCGGGATCTGGGGAGAATACACACCCCAGGGAAGCCAACTCTCAACCCTCACTGCATGTCCACCCAGCGCTCTAATCTTCCTCTCGATATGCACTCTTTTGGCAATGTGCCAAGCAGCAAATGCCAACCCAATGCCTAGGGCCAGCGTTCTGGGTGAGGCGTGTTCGAGCATATCCCCGAGCATTATTGCGGTTGACGCAATGACGAAGTGGCCTCTACTGCAACTCGAAGATGGAATTTGAGCCAATATATAAGTATTTAAATATATAAAAATATGTGTATGTATGTATGTATGTATATGACAAGATGGATGCAGTAGAAGCGGGGTTATTTCTGGACTCTCATCAGACCGGTTTTTGTTTGGCGCAGTTTGTTGGATGAAATATCTGGGAGGGGAATTCCTTCCACATCATACCTCTTATATAGATATATTATAACGGCGTCGTAGTAGTGAGTCGGAGCAGCATTATCCGTCGTAAGCTCCGACTCGTCGATTGGGGGTGTCTGTCCCCAAGCGGCCTGTCGAAACAGAAGATACCTCAACCCTTAGCGACGGCCTTCTAGCAATATGTCTCCTCGGCAGCCATGATGCTTGTTGCGATGGTCGCTGGGATCCAATCAGAAGGTTCACAGGTTCCTTGGTGTTCATATCGGGCGATGCGAGGTGCATGCCAATGTATCGCATCAGAGCTTGAGTTCAGCCGAATCTATGGGAATAACTTCAATAGGTAAGGTGGGGAGGGTGTTGGTGGCAACAGGTGTGAGGCCATGGCTCAAGAGACGTGGCGGCGGGACCGGATTGTGGGGGAAAGGAGGGGAGCCTTGTCGGCTGGGATTTTGCGTCTGGGTTGGGGACGGTCATGTGAGATATGCGTGATTATGTCCTTTGGACATATTGTTTTGATCTCGACGCCTAGTTGCTACTTGCGATCATCTTGCGTATAACCTCCTGGCATATTATCATCATGGACGCTGGCTCGGTCTGAGGGGAGCCTTAAATCACGAGAGAGTTACGGCTCAGAACGGCGGCCACGTGACTGCATCTTCAATCGGTGCTCAGATGGCGGAAGAAGCGATATATTAGGCAGCGATCGACCTTTTAATGCATGAGTGGTCTAATTATACTGATCTACCTCGTAACGTGCAGAGAGACACAGGGACACAAGACGGCAATATACAGATTCGAGCTGTACCTTCTAGCTTGTGAAGAGATCCACGTAAGATCCATGCTCGCAGCAAACGCCCTCGCCAGGCGCGAGTAGGAGCACCTCTCTCCACACGCCATTTTCCCAACAGCCTTTGCACCGGGAAAACCAGATACCGTCACTCACAACGAACATTCGCCAGCGTCACTCTGCGTGCAGAACACCATCTGTACTGGGCCCGCCCCCACGCCCCTATTCACCATACGTTCCCTCCACTCCGCCAGCCTTGGACTTGCGGTAATCTGGCTTCGGTTCTTCCCGCTTGCATCTTGTCTCCCAGACCACAGGACCTCACCGGCAGCTGAGGCCCGCGGCCAGACCATATCGTCGAGGTTGATGGAGTCGGTCTGCTCGGACCAGATGTGTACTTCGCCGCCTTGCACGAGGTGTGTCTCCGAGGGGGGCACGCCAGCCAGGGGGTCGTAGGAGTAGACGAGGCGCCAGTTGTGGAAGGGGTCACAATAGTCTTTGAAGGGGTACTGTGAGGAGGTTAGCTGGTGGTCTGGAGGGGGGGTGAGGGATCGGTAGAAAAGCGATCTCAAAAGAGAGCAGGGAAAGTTCTACGTACGTATTTTTGGAAAGAGGCTCCATTGCCGAAATCAATCCACTGCCCCTTCCCGCAATCGAGGTACTGGGGTTGTAAGCTTGTGATATTAGAAGTGAAGTGGCAGATCGACCTACCCAGTAATTGTAATTACCAGCTAATACCTTATGTCCTTTCCCCGTGATAGCAGCAACAGACGCATCACCTAACCACGATTGAACCAAAACATCGTCGCCTAGCTTCAGATTCCATTCCAACAGCATCTCCTCCCATACGATGGGTACGAGTCCCGCCTTTCGGATTTGATTGTGATTTCGATCTACGAGCTTCTGTATCAACGCTGCAATGACAGCGCTGTCATTTGATTTGACTGTCTCGTCGAGGAGGTATACGTTCTTGTTGACTTCGTCGCCTCCTGTGTGGAAGTATGCCGAGTAGGGCTGCACCCGAGGCAAGACGTCCGCGAACAATGTTTCTAGAAACTTGGACACAGCTGGAGAGTTGAGTTTCAGCGATCCACATGGTGGCTCATTACAGTAAGTGTCCCAGGGTTTGGCGCCGAATCCAGTAATCAGTTCTGGGTAAGCGTACCCGATCGAGGTTGTATGGCCAGGCATATCGAACTCGACGATGATCTCGACACCGCGCTCGACGGCGTAGGTCTGAATCTTCTTGAAGTCGGATGGGCTGTACGAGAGGCCTGTTTGGTAGGCGCCTTTCTTCGATAAGTCTGGCAGAGCGGGAATATCCAGGGGCCAAGACTGCGAGTCGGTCACGTGGAGGTGGAGGCGGTTAAATTTATTCATGGACAGGGCGTCGATGGTTCGAAGGATGTCGGACACAGGGTACCAGTTTCGCGCAACGTCCATGTTTAGTCCTCGGTGAGGGAACTTGGGGGCGTCGATGATCTTGATCGGAGCCTGATTTGTGTATATACCCGACCCGGAAGAGTGCTTGTAGAAGAGCTGGACGAAAGTCTCAAGTCCGTGGAGGATTCCAGTGGAGGATAACGCCGTGATCTCTGCTCTTCCATCTGTACTGATCGTAAGATTGTACGACTCATCTACCTGGCCTGCGAGCGGCTTGAACGTGCTGGCACTGTCGGTATTGGTCTGCACGATGGCAAGAGACTTGATATAATGCTTATCGTCATCATTTGTCGGTTCGAAGCTAGAAAGCTGATTGCGAGCGTGCAGTTTCCATGGCACGAATGTCTGCTCGAATAACACATCCATGGAGCGAGCAATCGCAGCTTGAACGATCGAACGGCTCGAAAAGGCGCCGCTCGAATCAATGCCCTCTACACGAGAAGTCGATGACTATAGATCCACCGCCTGTTTAGTATCGTGGCCAAAGAGAGAATTAGAAGGATTGCATCCTACATCGCTGCAATCGTAGGAAACTCGAATGCTACGCTTAATCCACAACACCGACGAGCCGTTCGAGGCGGACTGTGGTGCAGGCCAGATGCCGAGAACCTGAGCGGCGAGGAAGATATTGACAAACAAGAGGTATATCAGAGGCGACATGACTACGATTATGGGAGGTGGTTGCAGATAAACGAATATGATATGTGAAGATGCAGGAAATTCCAGTGGAAAAAGCATGGATTATGTAGTGCGATCCAGGTACAAAACTAGAGTCAAATAATGTCATACGACACTAGTATTAGGCCTCGCTAGGGCGTACCAAACAAATGCAGGGTTCAGGAACGAGAATGATGGAGGCTGAGGTGCGGATGAGAGCGAGGGCGAGGA
Organism: Diplocarpon mali; assembly: GCA_024741835.1. Classification (NCBI taxonomy): domain Eukaryota; kingdom Fungi; phylum Ascomycota; class Leotiomycetes; order Helotiales; family Drepanopezizaceae; genus Diplocarpon; species Diplocarpon mali. The sequence goes on along the minus strand of JAENRP010000050.1, from coordinate 172,977 downwards.
CGAGGATGAGATTGAGAATGAGAGTGAGAATCATGATGAAGATGTGTTTGATCTTTAAAGTCCCCTTGAAATGATTTGTGACTAGAATCGAAAGACGAGGCCCGTCCTAACTCCTGACGATTGTGGTACAGGACGCCAAGACATTGTGCAGTGTTGCTCGATGCATCAATCGACACTATTCGCGAACTCGCTTCACTTACCGCGACGATACAACTAATCTCGCCTATGCTGCAACGTTACGAGTGAAAAGTAGAATAGATAGCTCTGTATATTTTGCCGAGAGCAGAAGTGATTTCAAATCAGACGCTCGTAATGAAAATGCAACCAAGGCTAGATCTTTTGTGGACAATGTTGTGAGGCGATCGAGGTGATGTCAGATGTCTGATGTCAGATGCCTGATGGTTGTTTGTGGGAAAGGGGAGACCTTGCTTACTTGTCGTCTCGAAAGCTTGATGAGACCAAGTCGACGACGAGCTTATGCCTTTCATTCAGATTCGAGAAAGTCCTTGAACTGCGCAGTAACATAATAATCTGTTATGACGATCATGGCTTCGTACGGTTTAAAAGTGTACGCTGCTTGTTATCTGATGGCCCGAGTCAGGATCCTTCAAGTGTCTTCTGGGTTGGTGCAGCAGGATGACCGAGAAGGGCAGCATACGCTGCCCAGTTTATGACGCACTAGTCATTTGATGTTGGACAAACACCACAGGTGCCGGTGTTGATACTGCCTAGTCCTCTCTTCCAGGTCTTCTGGAGCCAAGCAGTGACTCTGGTAGTGCAACTGTAGCAGTAAAATGGACAAGATAGATGTGGGCAAAGAGCTCATGAGCAGTCAATCCATGTTTCATCGCCGGGCGGTAGGTGTTTAGCCGACATCTTCAATTCCCGTAGCGACTCGGGGCTGGGTGCTCACTCGCAGCCTCATCTACTAGTCCTAATCTAGACTAGTAAACTGTCCTTACCTCAACGGTCACGTGAAACTCGAGAGGGCCAGTACCTTCATCTGAGCCGCATTCTGTCATCGCGACATGCGACTTCGCACACCTATACCCGATCCAACAACTCCAAACGCGTCGGCTCCGAATCACACGAAGACTTCCTTTACAGGCACGGATTCGCGCAAAAAGCCTGCTCCGCTCACAGCGACTTCTGCCGGCTGCGGAAACCCATCCTTCTGCTTCCAGTCAATAATCCGGAGTCTCGATCCCCAGCTTCGTGAGGCAGTACACAACGTCACGGCCGAAGCCCATAATGTCGGTCGAAGTCATCATGGATACGCCTCTGGCGCAGTCTCTCAACTCTGTCATCCAGCCTAAGCTGATCGAGGTGGGATGGAGCTCAGGTGGCGGCGACGAGAGCCAGCTCGCAGAGTATATCCTCCTCATGCTCGCAAACAATAAGACACAGGAGCAAATCGCGGCGGAGCTCTCAAGTGATCTTCTTGGTCTGGGACCCGACGACCCAGGGGCCAGGGATTTCTCGCAGTGGCTCTTTCAGCAAATCGAGGTCCTGAGCTCGCAGCATAACGGTACGGACGGTCCAGCAACTACTGGAGATGCGCAAGGCCCACCTATGCAGGATGCTGAGATGGGAGATATTTCTGTCGCAGGAGAAGGCAAAGTGTATGTCATTTCAACAATTAAACTCTCGCAGCCAGACATTCGTCTGCCCCTCAAGCCTCCAAAACTAACCCATTCTACTAGACCTACGGGTCCGAAGTCAATGCGTGATGGTCCCGGTGCTTCTCGTCCAAGAGACAAGAGAATGCTCGGTCATCTGGCCAAGGCAATGGATCGAACAAATGAATCCGTCCTCCACCGCATCCGGCCCCAAAATGGAAACGAGCGCATCAACACCCACTCTCGAGCCCCACCCACCGGACCCCGACAACAGGCATCCGGACGAGGTGGCATTAGGAACTCAAACTCGCGCATGAACGGTCATGCCATGGGAGGAATGCCCATGCAACAGGGAGCAGTAGCGAATAATCTTATGAATATGTCGCCGCAACAACAGCTCGAGCTCTACTCGATGTTGGAACAACAGTCAAGACTTATGGCGCAGATGCTTGGCCCGCATCACCAGATGGCGATGGGAAGAGGTGGAAATATGGGCAGCGGATTCCAGCAACCACAGCCAGGCCGATCGCTGTTCGACCGGGTTCCTCAAAATCAGCGACTGCACAATGGCCCTCGCAAGTTCCCACAAAACGATAAGTTCGGAGGCCAACAATCACATCCTCGAACTGGTAGTGACGCTGCATCCTCCTCGATGGATGTTGAGATGTCTCAGGAGAAGAAGGATCTCGATCCGGAGAACACCAAGTGCAGATTCAATCTTCAATGCACAATGAAGGATTGTAAATTCGCACACCAATCCCCGGCAGCCCCTTCCGGTGCCGCTATTGACTTCAAGGATGTCTGCGCGTTTGGAGCAGCTTGCAAGAACAAGAAATGTACCGGAAAGCACCCATCTCCATCCCAGAAGGCCGCCTACCAAACCGCTCAACAATGCAGATGGGGATCTGATTGCACCAACCCGAATTGCACGTTCATCCACCCCACTCCTTGCCGCAACGGTGGTGATTGCGCGGTCCCAAACTGTAAGTTTGGGCACACAAAGATCGTTTGCAAGTTCAACCCCTGTGAGCGACCATCGTGCACGTTCAAGCACGTCGAAGACCAGAAGAGAGGGAAGTTTGCGGACAAGGTCTGGACGCCGGACTCAGCTAAGGAGCATGTCAGCGAGAGGAAGTTTGTGGATGAGGGTGCACCGGAGGAATTGATTGTTCCAGGGGCTTCAGATGCAGGTTTGAACCGACCTTCAATCAAGCCAGGGGTCATCGCGTAGGGTAGGGTCTTGGATGGATCTTTTAAAACTGTATATCATCCTCAATGCAACTTGGGCGACGGGAAGGCGGGCGTTATTGCTTTTGGTTGCGAGAGGGGTCTCTGAGCAACGAAATCTCGGAATATCTTTGTAGAATTGACCCTTATGTTCTGGCACCTCAAGAGGAAAGACTCTGAGGCAAGCCCCCCAAACTCACGTCCCACCATGACTTGAATGTGAACTGAACATCTCCTCAAGGGGAGCGATATCGTAGATATGGTCCATGTGCCATGAAATCTTTGGCGAGGTCTAAGCGAAAATGCACTAGCATCAAGACCTCAAGTCCAGAGAACATCTCACCAGCGTCGCCGCAGCCCAGCACCACCAACACCCAAGGCAATGCCTCCCCAGTTGCCCGAACATGTCGTGGTGACCCTCCTGCGCCAAAGTTACACCGCGCCCCAATGCCAGGCATCGCGTTTGCGGCAGCAAACGCTCCAAAACAGCTGCTCTCGAGCTCTCTCCACCAACCGCCCTCGGCCGCGGCCGCGACATCACCTCGGCAGCCGCTCCTCGACAAATGCTCAAGCATCCTCCGACCTCCTGCCACCTCCCAGTGCCATCTGCCCCAATCTGGGCTCGCGTTCAGCCGTGGGAGCGGTCGGATTTGCAACAGCCCATTCTCCGTGCGGCCGCAAGGCAGAGCCTCCGCGCATCGCGGTGCTTGGAGGCGGCATAACGGGGCTGGCGAGCGCGCACTACCTCACGAGAGAAAGCCCCAATGCAAAGATCACGCTGTATGAGGCGACCGGGCGGCTGGGCGGCTGGTTGCAGAGCCGGGTTCTCCAAGTTGGGGACGAGACGGTGCTTTTTGAGTCTGGGCCTAGGACGTTGAGGCCGCATACGCCGGCGGGGTATGTTACCATCGAGATGGTATGTTCACCTTCTATGGTAGGAGGCGGGAGGGAGGGGATGCAGGGCCGTCTTCGAGATGGGGCGTGGGCTAATGTTGCGTAGATCCAAGAGCTGGGCTTGGAGAAGGAAATGCTTATTACGCGGAATAATTCTGTGGCACATGAGAATCGATTCGTATACTACCCAGATCGCTTGATAAAGATGCCTGGCCCTGGGCAGAATGTCCTTGAGATGCTGTGGAGGACCCTGACCGAGCCTGTATTCAAAGGTCTTTATTCAGCTCTCTGGACAGAATGGTCGAGAGACTCCCGAGCAAAGGATTTAGACGATGAATCCGTTGGCTCTTTTCTCGCCCGGCGACTAGGGGCCGAGGACCTGGGAAATAACATCGTCTCGGCTGTTCTGCACGGCATCTACGCGGGCGATATATATCAGCTGAGCATGAAGAGCCTGATGCCAATGCTCTGGCATATGGAAGGCATGGAAGGCTCTCTTGCGGGTGCGATGAGTAAATACAACCTGCATAATCTGAAGCTGGCTTCCAAACGTGATGTCAGTCTCCATAATGAGGTTTTCCCGAAGATCAGCGTATCGATTGCGGATGCGTTGAGAGGAGCGAGTGTATACTCGTTCAAGGAGGGGATCGGGTCGTTGTCTGTGGCGCTGGAGAAGTCGTTGAAGGCAAATCCTAATGTGGAATTCAAACTTGGGGCTGGCGTGTCGTCAGTGGAGTATGATGGGGAGAGTGATGGTGTCAAGGTACTTCTACCTCCTCCGCACGTCTTCTGAACCGAGCTAAACCCCCAAGATTCAAACATCCACCGCCCAGGCTCCAGAAAAATACACCAAGGCGATCTCAACCCTCTCTAGCCGTACCCTCTCAGCCCTTACCAGCGCCCCTCTCCCCACCCTGGCTCAGTCTCCGTCGGTGACGGTGATGGTGGTAAATCTCTACTACACCTCCCCTCATATCCTTCCCGAACATGGTTTCGGATACTTAATCCCACGCTCCACCCCCTTTGAGCAAAACCCCGAATGCGCTCTCGGCGTTGTCTTCGACTCGGACGCCGTGCAAGGCCAGGACACCGCCGCGGGCACCAAAATCACCGTCATGCTTGGCGGGCACTGGTGGGATTCTTTCTCAACTTACCCCGATGAAGAAGAAGCTACGAACATGGCGCGCGCAGTCCTGCACCGGCATTTAAAGATCAAGGACAGGCCGGCCGCCGTGAGGGTTAGTTTGCAGAAGGACTGCATCCCGCAGTATACCGTCGGCCATGATCAGAGGATGAGCGTGGCCCACCACGACTTGATGAGGGCCTTCAAGGGTAAGCTGGCAGTGGCGGGGAATAGTTACTCGGGAGTGGGACTCAATGATTGTGTCAGGGCTGCGAGGCAGCTGGTGCTAGGTATGAAGAGGGGTACGGTGGTGACTGGATTAGAGGATTTCGGGAGGAACGACCTCTGGGTAAAGGTTCCGCTTTCCGCGTAAATATCGAATGCCGAGGAACGAAGGTGGGGAGAGATGATGCTGGAGGGCGGAGGGCGGAGGGCGAGGGGCTTCGGTGGGCGTGTTGGTAGGAAAAAGGGAGACCGAGGTGTATGAGTAAAACTGTCAGGTCTCTTTTATCATACATCCTCCCACCTCAGCCTCGCCTACAATGGTGACGCTCCGAGTCCGATTCGCAGTATGCATAGCCAGTCACGAGGTGGCTTCTCCAAAAGCAGCCGGAGCCGATGTTGAATACTGGACATGGAATGCTCATCCCCATCCGTAGATATCGCCTGGCTGCAAGCTGTAGATACTACGCCGGCAGTCCAAGGCCAAGAAGCTGCGACGAAACACCGCCGACATTTCAGAGGCCAGTAGAGGACTCTGCCAGACCAACAGAACCCAAGAGCCGAGATGCCTGGGCCCAGTACTGGTCTGAGGAAAGAAAGATGCTCAATCCGTCGCCAGACCTGAGGGCCACACACGATGCTCACCGGAAGTTTGAGCAATGCGGGCATGACGAAGGCCGGCACCCGCGCGGTCTCCCGTGCACCCGAGCAGGACGATACACTCATAAGCCCAGCAAGACAGGCGACTCCCGAGCGAAACGGCATCCGAGTTGCTGCAGCGTCTCGGATGGCTTGTATAAAGCTCTGGAGGACCTGGACAATACAGCACGAGATTTGCACCGAGGGGTGCGAGAGGCTCGTCCGACAAGCTGTATCCCCACCGCTTGAGATTAGCAGGCAGCGGGATACAAGCTCGGATGTCCAACGTTCACGTCTCGGGAATCGTTCTCGGCTCGCGATCTGCGAGTCAATATTCCCAACGGCGAACCGTCTGCGATCGCATCGTTAGACGTGTCAAGCGGATGTAATCGAGGATCGACTGCACGCCAGCGAGAGGTTCAGGTCACCGCAATGTGTGTATGTATGTGTATGTATGTGTATGTATGTGTATGTATGTGTATGTATGTGTATGTATGTGTATGTATGTGTATGTATGTGTATGTATGTGTATGTATGTGTATGTATGTGTATGTATATATGTGTGTATGTATATATACATAAACCTATACCTATGTATACGTATATGTACATATACCTATACCTATATATTCATACATCTACACACAGCTCTACAAGCAAAGGCTCCATGGCGAATCGACGAGCCAAGCGCACGCGCTGCAGTTGCAGTCTAGCACTGATGTCAAATCAGAACGAGCCAGCCAGAAGCAGCCAGCCGCCGTAAGCCGAGACCCCCCGACCCGGGCGCGCGTGTCGGCGTCGGCGTCGGCTCCTCGGCTCCTCGGCCCCCTCGCCAAGCCATCAGTCCCGGGCCGACACGAGCGGGGGGCCCTCGCCTCCCGGCTGGCATGGCACCGTGCCGCGGGGGCGGGGTCGTCGTCGGTTGAAGCGAGTGGCTAGTGGAGGGACAGTTTCTGCTCAGTCCCTCCGTCCTCGAGCCCTCCGCCCTGCTGCTGCTACTACTGCGCCGTCCATCGTCGCGGGTGTGTATTATGGCGCGTAGGCTACGACGGGCTCCATTGCCATGTCAGGGAATGCCGTCGTATGATACATGGCCTCGTGGGTGGATGATATGCTATGTCGTAGAGGGATGCGTGGTGTAGGGTGTAGTATGGTGTAGTATGATATGGTATAGTATGGGTGTAGCATGATGTAGTAGCAATGGGATCTCTCGCGCGCGATCACGTGCCGTGCTCGTCGCGTGCGGGCTCCTGCTCCACCGCCCGACCTGCCTCCTTCGCCCGCCTGCGCGCTCCTTCCTCTTTCCCTCTCGGATGTCGGGCTCACTCGCTCCGCCATCCACGCCAACCGGAGAAGGCATGCAGCCAGCCAGCCGAGTGCCACCCTCACTCGGTGGCTCGGTCCGGGGGGGAAGGGTAAACAAGTGACCAGCCACTCCAGACCTTGGATACTGGTGCGGACTGATGCGGGGACTGGCTGATACTGGACTGGCTGATACTGGACTGACTGATACTGGGACTGACTGATACTGGGACTGACTGATACTGGGACTGACTAATACTGATACTGATACTGACTGATACTGGGACCGACTGATACTGGGACCGACTAATACTGATATTGATATTGATATTAATACTGATACGATATATATACCAATAATGGTACTGATATTGGACTCATATGATACTCATACCCATACCCATACTAATACTATACTAATACTGGACTCATATGATACTCATACCCATACCCATACTAATACTATACTAATACTATACTAATACTGATACGATACGATACAATACCACACAATACCACACAATACAATGCAATGCAATATAATATAATACAACACCACACAGTACCACACCACACCACACCCATACGGTACCGCTCCTGATAGGCCAGGCTAGCGGGTGGCTCCGCCGCCTGGATGTCCACGCAGCCACACGGCACATGCGACCTGCAATGGAGCCAAAAGGGGGGTTTGGAAGCTGCCCTTACCCAGCGGCGTGTGATTGGACGGTGGGCCGTGGAGTGGGGCCGGGGCGGACGCTGATAAGTCCAGCTCGGGCGGGAGTGGGAGGTTTGGCTCCCTCTCCCTCTGTGCGCTGCAGCTTGACACGTGTGGCCCACGCCATTCTCTCTCTCCTGCTCTCCGCCCTCTCTCTTCGGCTCTCCGCCCTCTCGCGGGGCCCTTTTGCCTTCTCCCTCTCCTTCTCTCGCCCACGGCCTGCACATGTCGCGCGTCGATTCCCGGCCAGCCGGGAATCGAACTCTCGAGACAGGGGGGAGCTCCTGGCGGGTCCGAAATCCTGCAGGGCCCCAACTCGCTCGTGGCAGATGGCAGCCCGTGGAGAACTACTTAGTAGAAGAGAGACGAGTCACCCTCCCCGAGACTGCTGTGCTGACCCCCGCGCTAACCCCAAAGGGGCAAGCCGTACCTGCCGAGGACGAGCCCTGCGGATAATACCACGACGCTCACGGAGATGAGCGCCTGCTATCAGCTCTCTCGACGGCGGCCGCCTAGGGACCCCGGCCAGTCCGGTCCGGCCGGGTCAGGTCTGGTTCGAAGCGCCGTCGGACCTCGGCCCGGGCGGGAGGTTTGCCTATTGGGGTAAAGACAGGCGGGTGTGGTTGGTCAGCGAGCGTGCCGAAGCCGATGTAGACAGAGCCGGGGGGGGGGGGAAGCACGAGGCAATTCGAGGAGGACAGCCGAAGTAGACCGACGCCGAGCCGGAGCCGACACCGACGCAACGGTCGGTCTGCGGGCCGACAAGGACCAGGGGGGAAGGGGAGGGGGAGGGGCAAGGGCCGGGATAGGCGGGCGAGATAAGCAGGGACGAGGGCGGCAAGGCAGAAAAGCCTGGTGCGATAAGTAGCGACGCGGTACAGTCTCCGGGGAGGACGAAGGCTGGATGAGCAGGGATCCGACACCCGGAGAGCCAGAAGGGCCGAGGAGGCCGCGGCGGCAGGGAGGAGGGGGGAGAGGTCAGAGGTGAGAGCAAGAGGCAGGAGCAGGAGGTAAGAGCAAGAGGCAGAGGCAAGGTAAGAGGCAAGGTAAGAGGCAAGAGCAAGAGGCAAGAGTAGGAGGCAAGAGCAAGAGACAAGACTAAGAGATAAGAGCAAGAGGCAAGAGCAAGAGCAAGAGCCAAGACCATGAGCCAAGACCATAGCCAAGACCATAGCCAAGACCAAGGGCCCACAGCCCACAGCCCTGCGCGCCCCGCGACCGACTGGGCAGGGACGGCGGGCGACGACGCACGGCCGCGATCGCCTCTCCGGTCGGCGGTGGACATGCTCCGGGAGAGGTAGATAACCAAGCACGGCGGCCTCTGCCAGCCCTCTGCCTGCTGCTCTCCCCCCCTCTCGCTTCTGCTTGCCCGCAGCCACTCGGCTCTTCTCGACTCGGTCCGCTCGGCTCGGCTCAGCTCGGCTCGGCTTCCAGGTCCAGTTCCTGCGCCGGGTGAGGTGCGAGCTCCTACCCAGCAACCCGACACGGCGATTAGACGGCAGCCTCGCCCATCTCCATCCTCCGTCCATCTCACCTCCCTCGGCGTGTGCGAGCTTGCCGCGCTCTCTCGACGACCCACCTCGACATCAGCTGACATCTCCCTCTCCGTCTCCCTGCGTCTCCCTCCGTCTCCCTCCGTCACCCTCCACCCCTCTACCCCTCCATCCC